>CM057452.1:591815000-592310000 GCA_016271365.2 Neoceratodus forsteri | reverse complement strand
GTTGAAAGGGAGAGCTCCACTTCAGTGAGCAGAGCTCTCCCCCCACACGCAAGCACGCATATTGCATGCTGATGCGCTCCCTTCCCCCCCCACGCACACACTGTGTGGCCGATGGGGGTGCTCACTCCCCCATGGGCTCCACACTTCCCCCCAACAACAGCAGTCCAGCTGCCACGCTGGGAGCCCATGCCAGCGTGGCAAGAACTGTCATAGCCAATGGGGGTGCCCAGTCCCCCGTCGGCTCCATCCCCCCCAAACAGCCTTTCCAGCTGCCTCGCTGGGAGCATACCCCAGCATGGCAAACATCCCGCATCCTCTGAAAACCTGTTAAGAAGAACCTTCCCTCGCAGTCTCCCCCCCCCACAACCCGCTCCCACCCACTGCACACCCTGCCTCCCCACACCCTCCCTCACCCCATACTTACCTCCGGAGCTCAGTGTGACGATCATCGGTGGACCGGGAACACGTCTGCACTCTTCAAAGCCAACTGCGAACTAAGGCAATGCCGGTAAGCTGTATAATGAAATAAATACGTTTTTTTCAACTTTGTTGCATATCTCAGGCATTTTTGGTAATTTTTGGGCCCAAATTTTCAACATGGGTTTTTGGGACCCCTTCTCATGAATTCTTGCACTGTCATGGCGTTAATCGGGCTCGAAGGGTGATTTTGCACTCACTGCACGAAATCACCTTTCAGAACCCATTAATGAAATGACACTGCAAGTGTTCATAAGGTGGGCTCTCAAAAGCCTATGTTGAAAATTCGGTGAAAAAATTCCTAAAAATGACTGTTTTACGAGCATGCGTTGCGCAGTTCCTACGCACGCTCGTAAGTTCATGAATGTTCAATATTTTTACTCCAGATTTTCAACATTGCCATTTTACCACACCTCCTTATGAACAGTACAGCTGTCATTTTTCACATCTCACCCAAAATGTGTTTCCGCCCGTATGCGCACAATGGCACAGTCGGTGTCGCTAAATCAATATATGGGACACATTAAGAAAATCACAGTGACACAGTTCATGAGTAGAGGTCTTAAATGGCTATGTTGCAAAATTGATGAAAACACCTAAAAATGACTGCTTTACTTAACGTATGCCAGTAGTTCCCACGCACGTCAGAAGTTCGCTGGGGACTTGTAATATTTGCACACCAGATTTTCAACATTGCCATTTTACCACACCTCCTTATGAGCTGTACAGCTGTCATTTTTCACACCTCACCCACAATGTGTTTCCGCCCATGTAGCGCACAATGGCGCAGTCGGTGTGGGAAATCAATGTTTCCGACACATTAAGAAAATCACAGTGTCACTGGTCATGAGCAGAGGTGTTAAAATGGCTATGTTGAAAATTTGGTGACAACACTCCATAAAATGACTGTGTTACGAGTGAGCATTGCACAGTTTCCATGCACCCTCGTACATTCATGAATTTGTAATATTTTCAGTCCAGATTTTCACCAGTGGCATTTTTCCACACCTCCTTAGGAACAGTACAGCTGTCATTTTCCACAACATTGCCGAAATATGTTTTCACACTTTCAGCGCAGAAATGCGTAGTCACTGTGGGAAATCATTGTTCGGGACAGATAAAGAAAACCACACTGACACTGTTCATGATTGGAGGTCCCAAAATGCCTGTGTTAACAATCTGCTGTAAAAAAAATCCCCAAACTACTTACATTACGGGTGTGCGTTGCACAGTTTCTATACTGCCTTCGTGACTTCACCCTTTTTTTAAGATTCTCACAGCAGATTCTTCAACATTGCCATTTTTTTACACCTCCCCATGAACAGTACCGCTGTCATTTTTCACATCCTGTTCGGAATGTGTTTTTCCACCTGTGGTGCCAAATGCCGTAGTCGCTATGCGAAAGCAGTTTCTGGCTAATAAACTGATATTGCCACTGTTCAGGAGGTGGAGGTCACAAAAAAAACCATGTTGAAAATTTGGAGTGATAATACCAACGAATGCCTGAGGCGTTAGGGTTTCCGACCATAACGCCCCACCCTGTAGAGAATGTCAGGCATCAGGGGTGTGACTTGTGCATCTTGCCTGTAATGCTCATACCATTCCACCCCTACCTACACCCTGCAGCCAGTGAGAGGCATCAAGGTGTGCCTCGCACTCTTCAGGCCCAAACTTCACCCCATTCTCTACTCTGCACCCATCTCACCGTGTTCCTGATGGAATGAATTAGCATAAGGCAAAGACCCCAAGGCACAGTGACACTTGTCAGTGTCTACAGGGTAGGGTGTGGTGAAATGGCATGGTCGTTATGCCTGATGACCCAAACGCACACCCCAATGCCTGTCACTTTCTGCAGGGTGGTGGTGAGGTTGGCTTCAGTTCAATACTTCACTGCCATTCCTATTATGCAGCTCTGTAACTTCTACACTACCAATGCCAATGCCAATGCCAGCAACCAAACATTCGGCATTGACAAATGGTTTTTTAGGAGATAGCAAGAAAGAATTCTGGGGAGTCTTCATTCGGACCATATATATTAACCAGAACCAAATGGCCTGAGGGGGTGGAAACCTTCATGAAAATCCATCTGCCTTCACCTCCTGAGTGTACCTCCAACACTTACCATTGTAATTTCCTGTGCAGCAGAATAGAGACACCTCGTTTCGCTGATCCTGATACACTGTGAGCCTCCTTACCCACCCAGTCTCTGAGCAACTTAGCAGCTTCTTTGGAACTTAATTTGGTCTCCTGAAGGAAGGCTACTTGGGTACCAACTTCTTAAGGAGAGATAGAACCTTTTTCTGCTTCACAGGGCAGTTTAAACCCCTTACATTCCAAGAAGTCATGTTTATATTATTAAGGTCACCATAAATATCATGTTTCCATTTTCTGTGCCAACAAATGTATGCTATGCAGTTTACCATCTTGAGTGCTTTCTTGGTATTACCTCTCTTATATAACCACATAAATCTTTTCCCACTAAGAACCTTCTCTTTTAATTGACAGTTTATTACCCTCCATAGTACTAGTCCAAGTATGGACCCTGAGGTCACTATTTTTACCTTATTCAACTTTAATAACCATACACAAAGGTGCGGGGAGATATGGCACTCCATATCTCTACCTTCTGCTCACTATCGGGTCTGAGATAGTCGAAACTGCCTTCCCGTACCCATGAAGAATGAGTATCTTTGTGTCAGTATTTAGGATGGGGCTGGGTCTAATACAAGACCTGATGTTCTGTTGTAAGCAAGGAGTTTGCTCAGTGAATAGTGTAGTACTGTTACTCACCCGGGAGGGAAGGAAGGAGGGAAGCCTCCAAATGGTCAAGTGCTACACTTCAAGGGGGGGTAGTTAGGTGCCTATCGACAACCAAACTAATACAGCTGAGGAAGTAGGCTTGAGTCACAGGGAGACCGGCCACCCATTTATTCCAGGCCTACCCAGCCCACTATCCTTCGCGACTTGCGCCCCCTGCAGCGTGCCCTACCCGAGTCCCAACAGGAGGTCCGGATCACTGCCATAGGATTAAAGCTTGGGTTGTAGCCTGCCTTACCAGCCACATTCCTTTATTTATATATTTAAATACTGTCCTAAATGGTGTTACTAAAACAGCAGTATGGAACACAGAGCCCCAGCCCTCAGCAGAATAGCTCTCCAACTGACCTTATGTTGGAGTCACCGATATCCTGTTGGATAATTAGGGAGAGCCATAATGTACAGAAACACAATTGCCTGAGCAGCCAGATCCTATCTAGTGTAGGGTTTTATCAGGGTTTGTATACCAATCACCGTGCTTCTCTCAGCCCCTCCGGGTGGAGATCAGACCAGGAGATCAAAACGCCAGCTGTAGTACAGATTCCCCTGTATAGCCTGAAGCCCATAATTTAGGTGCATGGGAAGGCTCTCACAGTGTTTTCCAGCAAAGTTCTAGACCCTGGCATTTATTTTCTATCCACCAGCTGTTCGCGGGAAATTCGGAGTCCCGCTGGAGAGTGTGCAGAGCCTCACGCACTGGCAGAATCCACAGTGATGCATCTGCCAACGTGTACTCTGGTAGGCTGGAGCTATCCATGCACTGAAAGCACCTTATTATGTTGGCGTGCTTGCGCAGCCAACATCTTGTGGCAGTGGGGATTTGGAGGCACGGTCACTGTTGGGCAAATGTAGGGCATGCATCAGTAGGTGCATCCCTCATTCCCCAATCAGCCTGCATGCCAGCACCACACCATGCATACTAATGCAGCAAGCATATCTAAGGAAAGGTCCACTGCAAATCAAGCAAAGCTCATCAGACACAGTGGACCCTTCCTATGTGCTCGCCACATTGTAAGCACTGTGGGCGGCCATTCAACTGCCAGCTTCGGGGGTGCCCAATCCCCCTGCCCACTTACTCTTGCCTTAAAAATTGGTCGACAGGGAACCCACTCCCCATTGGCATAAAGCAGTCCTCCCCATTTCTTATATGCTGAGGAGGGTGCCCAATCCCTCGGCCTTGCCTCCCCGCTTTATGCCGATGGGGTGCCCAATCCCCATCTGCATAAATTAACCTCCCTTTTGTTGTGTGCTGACGAGGTGCCCAATCCCTATCAGCTGCAGCAAACCCCCAAACAGTTAGGTGGTACGCTGGGAGCCCACCCCAGCGCAGCAAGTCCCCTGAAAAAAAAAAAAAAAGTCCCACGATGTTAGTTTTTTTTCTCCATAACATAAAAATGGTCCCTCGTAGTCTCCCTACCCACCACCCGCACCCACCCACTGCGCACTCTGCCTCCCCACACCCCCCACACCCCATACTTACCTCCAGAGTCTGGCGTGACGATCTTCGGTGGACCGGGAACACGTCAGCACTCTTCAAAGCCGACCGTGAACTGAGGAAATGCCGGTAAGCTGTATAATGGAATAAATAGGATTTTTTTCCAACTTTGATGCATATCTCAGGCATTTTTAGGAATTTTTGCACCAGATTTTCAACATGGAGTTTTTGGGACCCCTTCTCATGAATTATTTTACAGTTATGATGTTAATCGGTCCCGAAAGGTGATTTCGCAGTCACTATGCGGAATCACCTTTTGGGACTGATTAACACAAGGACAGTAGCAGTGCTCATGAGGTGGGCTGTCAAAAAGACTATGTTGCAGATTTGGTGGAAAAATTAAAAAAATGGCTGTTTTATTTAGCATACGCTATACGAATTGCTATGCACGCTCAGAATTCTTGAATTCACAAAATTTTCATGCCAGATTTTCAACACTGTCATTTTTTTTTTTTACACCTCCTTGTGAACAGTACAGTTGTCATTTTTCACATCCTGGCTGAAATGTGTTTCCGCACTTCCAGCGCACAATACCGCGGTCGCTGTGGGAAATCAGTGTTCAGGGCAGATTACAAAAATGACAGTTACACTATTCATGAGCAGAGGTTCTACAATGCCTATGCTGAAAATTTGGTGATGATACTCTATAACATGACTGTGTTACGAGCGTGCGTTGCGCAATTTGCACACACACTCATAAGTTCGCAAGTTTATAATATTTTCATTCCAGATTTTCAATATTGCCATTGTTCTGCACCTCTTTATAAACAGTACAGCTGTCATTTTTCACATCTTGACCAAAATCTGTTTTCATAGTTTCGGTGCAGAATAGCGCGGTGGCTGTGGAACGTCTGTGTTCGAGACACATTATAGAAATGACAGTGACACTGTTCATTAGCAGAGGTCCTAAAATGCCCATGTTGAAAATTTTGGGCCGACAGTCCATACAATTAGTGTTTTATGAGCATGCATTGCGCAGTTTGCATGCACACTTGTGACTTTGTGCATTTGTAATATTTTCACTTCACATGCTCAAAATTGGCATTTTTCCACTCCTCCTTATGAACAGTACAGCTGTCATTTTACATATCCTGCCTGAAATGTGTTTTCACATGCCTGGCACAGAATCACACGGTCACTGTGCGAAATCAGATTTTGGGGCAGTTTGAGGAAATGACGATGACAATGTTCATGAGCAGAGGTCCTAAAATGCCCATGTTGAAAATATGGTGCCGAAAGTCCAGAAAATGACTGTGCTGCAAGTGTACGTTGCACAGTTTCCATGCAGCCTTGTAACTTCGTACATTTGCAGTATTTCCATGTCACATTTTCACCACTGGCATTTGTGCACACCTCCTTATCGACAGAAAAGCTGCCATTTTTCACAGCCTGCTCAAAATTTGTTTCTGCAACTGTGGTGCACAATGGCGTGCTCACTGTGGGAAATCACCTTTTGAGACACATTAACAAAATCACAGCACCACTGTTCATGAGGGGAGGTCCCAAAATACCTATGTTATAAATGTGCCTAAAAAACTCCCAAAAATAATTGGGTTGCGGACGTCTGCTCCGCAGTTTGTATGTATGTTCATTGCTTCACCAATATTTCATATTGCCACTCCAGATTTTCAATGTTGCCATTGTTTATGCCTCCTCATGAACAATACAGTTGTCATTCACCACATCCTGCCCAAAACTGTGTTTTTGTCCTTCTGTCACTAAATGCTACAGCCGCTATGCAAAACCACCTTTCAGCTAACAAAGTGATTGTGCTGCTTTTCATGAGATGACATGACAAGCAGCCCATGTTGAACATGTAGAGTGAAACTACCACTACTCACCTACGGTGTTAGGGTTCCCAACTGCAGCACCCATCCGGTACGGACTGACAGGCATCAGGGCTGTGACTTGGGATCATCAGATGTAATGCTTATGCCATTCCATCACCCCCACGCCCACCCTGCAGCCACTGACAGGCATCGTGGTGTGTCTTGCACTGTTCGGCCTTAGACTTCATCCCAGGCACCTATACTGCACCAACGTCAGTGTATTTCCTTATGGAATGGGGTAAGTATAATACCCAAAGACCCCAAAACATACCATGACACTTGTCAATGTCTACAGGGTAGGGTGAGGAAAAATGGCATGAGCATTATACCTGATGACCCAAAGGCACACCCCACTGCCTGTCGCTCTCTACAGGGTGGGGTTGGGGTTGGAGTTGGCACCACTTCAGTACTTCACTGCCATTCCTATTATGCACCTCTGGCTCCACCACTGTCAATGCCAATGCCAGTGCAACAACATCCAGCATTGACAAATGCTTGTTTTATAAGGCATCCAGCTGTGTGACTGTTAGGGTTGGGGATTGTGCTGTTCTAGTTTACTACGGGCACATTCCTCGATCGACTAGGAAGGGTGTCCCAAGCTAGGAAACTACACTAGCATATTCATGCTGAGCTCTGTATTATTGCTAACCTCACAGTACGGCTTAAACAACAAGCATTGTCATCACGTCTATGAAAGCTCATTACCCTAGCCTTAATTTAAAGAGACTCTCACTCCTCAGTAAAGAACACAATAGGGTCCCATACACTGGACCTGTATTTATTAACAATAGAACACAATGCTAAGGTTTTAAAGCAAACAACAATAAAGCAAAAATATTTTTGAGCATTCGGAATGAGATAGTCTCTCCTGGGGGTGTTACGGCTATCAACAGGAACCAAGGGGGGGAGGGGGAGACTATTGGAAAGCGCAACTCTTGCCTGCCCTCCATGTAGGGTTACCACCCCTCACTTTCTGGACCCAGACAGCACATATAGGATAGTGCATGAGTACCAATTAACAACAGGGCTATTCTTTCACCTAGTTGGTACTATGATGACAGATTACCTTGAGAGCGCAGCTCGAGAGGTAATTAGTCGTCATAGTACCAATGAGGTGAAAGAACAGCCCTGCCATTAAATGGTACGCATGCACTGTTCTGTATAGTGTATAGTGGAATGTCGTTGCCTCAAAAAAAAAAAAATACTACATCTTTCTTTTTAAAATAAGACTACCTGTCAGATTGCTGCTCGAGGACACCACATGTGACGTCCACACTGCAGCAGAATGGCGGACGTCACTTTTTGGTTCTGCTGCACTACGGACATCACAAGTGCAGCAGAACAACATTTTGAGAGCGCTAGATTTCAGTGAACGATGACGTTCCACTATACACTATATGTAATTACTGTGCTATGGGATTTTTATTAAAAGTATGGGGACATTTCTGGGGGATAGCCGCAACCCCTTACCTGGTAATTTTAAGATCCGGCTATAGGCCTCAGCTGGATTGGAGGGACTCTGACACCATGGCTGCTCTGTGATCTGACTGGGGGCTTCCCAGGTCTGTCACCCAGTCTCTGTAGAGCAGAGCCCAGTCCCCAGCAAGTTCATACGGAGTTGAAACTGCACTGTCCTCCGTGATTAGGCTCTTTTGAATTAGGTCGAGGGCTCCTGGAATGAGCTCACCTAGATGTGCAAAGCTGTTCAAAGTCTTGATAGGAGTCGAGTACATTGACAAGCTGCTGCCCTCTGACAGATACGCCTTCCACTGTCTGCTTCTCGACCTGGCTCTCTGCTCTATGACAGGTGAATCCAGTGGAGCTTTCCCGTGCTTGGTGGTGGATTTTATTCTTTGTCTTCTCCTCTGGGAGGTCTGCCATTCCGGCGATGGATCAACCACTGGTGTTGGAATCCTTGTTTTCAGTCTTGCATCTTCAGGGCTCTCTATCATGTCCATTGGTAGCAGGACCTCGCCACGAGGCATGAGTGGTTGCAGGCGGGGGACTGCTCTGTCACCCACGATGTCAGATAGGAACATTTCAACTTCTTCTGGTGAGTTGTAGGTAATCTGCTCAATTATGCAGGGTACCTTAATGATGCTGCTATATTCAACTTATAGACATACCTCTCAACTGTCCCCGATTTTCAGGGCTGTCCCTGATTTTGCCTCAGAAATGTCTTCTGTCCCTCCTAAATTTTGCATTTCTGTCACCGAAGAGTAGGGATTTGACTCACAAAATAAAGACAGCCATTGGTGTTACAGTCTAGTTCTCTTTAAGAAAATGCTATTCATACCAAGAAGAATGTTGTACACAGCTTATGGAACTAATATTACTATTTTTTCAAACGTGTCCCTGATTTTGGTCATTTGTCCCTGATCATTTTAAGCATTGTCCCAGATTTGTGATGAGGGATGTTGAGAGGTATGTTGAGAGGTATACTCACAGAGCTCTTGTTTTACCGGGCCATAGGTGTGCCTTCTGCATGACAAGTCATATGAGTAGTCCTGGTAGATTTGAACTTGTGTCCTGTCCCATTGTAGGCTTTTTAAGTCCCTTGCTGCTCATGAAAAGGACTCTTTCACTGGATATCTGGAGAATTTGCACAGGATATGGCGAGGGTGCTGGCCTGGCTGTGGTCTGGGTGCTAAAGACCTATGGGCTCTTTCCAGCTTGGGGGGGGGAGATGATTGTTAAGCTTCAGCGTAACCAGGAGGGTGCATTGTAATAATGCTAGCATGTCGTTTCCTTCGGCTCCCTCCAGTACACCTATGATCCCGATGTTCTTTCTCCTTCCCCGATTCTCCGAATCATCTACCTTTGCCAACAGGAATTGGATTTGCTCGTGGTGCTCTTTCATCTGGTAATGATGGTCATGTAGCGTCTCCCCCTGACTTTTGACAAGTACTTCATTGTCGGTTACCCGATTAGTCAATTTCACTACATCTGCTTTAGTGCTAGCAGTAGTTTCAATAAGAGAAGCAGTGTCCAGAAGTACCTCGTTTAATAAGAAAAGTATGTTGCCCAGTTGCTGTTTCATAGTTAGGGGGTTAGAAGAGTGTAGATCCCTAGGTTTTGCCATCCCAGTGGTGCTGTTGTAATTCAAACTCGAGACTGGTGGTTTAGGAATGTCTCACAGTCCAGACAGTCATGAAAATGCAAGTATTAGTTACAAGGATTAAGTAGCAATCTGAAGTCCAAATTGTACAATACTGGTATCAAAATGATCAGCTTCTTCCAAGGACTTCAGAACTGTCTAGTAAATCTTGGATAGTGGGTTCTGATGAAACAAATGTGTCCAGATGGGTAAAGCTGGTACTGCAGTAGCTCAGTTACACTGCTTCCATTTTGGATGGCAAGCTCCGCCCCCCCCCCGAAGAGTGACTTAAGTAATTGGAGTGTGTACAGTGCAGAGTGACAAAGATGATTCAGGGGCTAGGGGACTTACTATGCGAGAGGAGGCTTAGGGAAAGTTGAATATGTACTTGCTGGAGGAGATGAGGGATGGGGGGTTATGATTAAAACCTTCAAGTACATGAAAGGAATAAATAAGACAGGTATGGGGTGGCTGTTCAAAGTAAGGGAAGGGAGGGACAACTGGGGCCAGGATATAAGGCTGGAGGGAGGAAGGTTCAGGAGGGAGATGAGTAGATGTTTTTTACAGAGAGGGTGGTAGCCAGGCAGAATGCATCACCACCAGAAGTGGGATGCAGTAGAACAATAGGCTGCTTCAAAAGGAGCTGGGATGGGGGATGGTCACGGGAAAGGAGGGGCAGCTGCAGAATAAGGGGTGCTAGCTGCAACATTGGGCAGACTCAATAGACAAACAAAAGTAATCATGGAATCATGCAATACTTCATGATTTTGCATGTCCTATAACTTACCGAGTGAGGATTGGGTCCTCAAAAACATCATGCCTGACTTCATGAAGTTGGACTAGGGCACACCACAGGACTTCATTATCAAGACAAACATTGTTGAATCCAGATGTATGCATTAAGCACTGAGCATCTGTACAACAATAACAACGATATGCAGTAACATGAATTATAATATAATTCTGCAATGATGACTGTGTACTGTGGTAAATACATTACCATGATGCTTGTCAGCTACCGCCTCGATTTCATGGCAACAGATGCTCTCTCGCTCAGTTGGCGTGACCTCTCAGGAGCTGCACAAGCACTAGTCAGTGTTTCCAGCTTTATTACCAGGCACTTCCTTGTCCCTGTCACTGTCTTTGGAATCTGAGCCAGAAGAGGTTAACAACCTGGCTGCTTTCATGTGGGAGCTCACCATCAGGGTACTCTGTGTAATGCTTGGCCAGCTGGTTATGATTATTGTACGATATTTGTAATATAAAAATATAGCATGTGATTGTCTCACATAAGACAGCCTGTGCTTCCATGGGTGTGCCCCCCCAAGGTTTCAGTGAAGCTACAGGATATGTAAACTGACTTCCTTCAGAATGGCATTTTATTACCTTTTTATGACATGCCTAGGCTATTTGAAGTGCAAACCAAATGTGACTTCATGACTTCAGAAACAGGATGTCATTAGGCTGATTCTTGGAAGCTTTTTGACACATTGGTGCTAGTGTGGGATTGCTAAGTTCAAAGGAAATGTGTAATTAAGGATTTATATACTATATAGGAAATGTCTTTTTTCTTCTGATGGCACCTTATTTAAAATACCTTCTGATAGGAAATCATTTTTTGTAATTTTCTATTCTAAAAGGAGGAGCTAGATTACTCACAGAAGGGGTGTGGCACAGAGTTTAAACTGATGCTTATGTCTGAAATGTTGTCATATCATCTTGGGACTCTAGAGAGACACAGCTCTCTTATCTAACTTTAAGACGCATTTCCAGAGGTAATACCTTAGATAGCAAATATCTAAATGTATTGTGGTAGGAGTTTGCTTTGTAATTTTCCCTTGTTCTTTTATGTGATAGTGTGCTCTTTGATATATTGTTCTGTGTTTACATTTTTCATATTTTTATCATCTTTTAGTAAAGTACATTTTCTTAAGATACTGCTGGGGTGTGTCTTCCAAGTTCTTTTTGTATGTGATGTATACGTGGTTAAGTCTGACAGCTGTTTGAAGGGCTTGATGTTGTTACTAAACTGGGAAAAGGTAAGAATATGACTAAGGTCTCTTTATGAGTTAAAAGCATTCATTTTGGAAGCCTGGCTGGGTGCCCCAGTGAAAGACTGTACCGCAATCCCCGAAGAGGGTACATATCTGAGTCTGTTCATTGGGTATGCTAGCGTAAGGTTCACAGCTTGAATCCCCCCCCCAAAACTTGAGAATAAAAGTGATTCAGACCCAAAAGCAGGCATCAGGGTTACCCTGTCTGTTACCTGTTCACACTATTGCGCTCTGAGTTTGGCACTGTGGGAGCAGCGAGCCTGATCTGCTGAATGCGTTTGTGACAGATCTGGTTGTCAGTAGTGCGAAAATATTTGGTAACACAGGCTTTAACTGTTCAGTGCGTTAGCTTAATACTGTACAGCTCACTTGCAAAATAAGGCAGTGATTTAATTTTAAAAAGAAAATTAACAATATAATTTTGCTTACAGTCAAAGTTCCTACCCGTTTTATTTTTTTTCTAAAGTGCAAGTTAGAGAAGAAGATAGCTTCCAACTACAGTGGGTACACTGCAGACTACTTGAGGCAGTTGTGCCATGACAGAGGTGTCCAGTATGAGGGAAAAGCCAACAAGCAGAACCTCATAGATGCCCTGATGGCAGCAGATGCCCAGAGCAATGAGTCACAGACTGTGACTTTAAAGGACCAAACCTTGGGCATGGAGGGCTCAGTGCAGTGTCCAGATCCAGTGAGGAGGACAGCAGGGCCAATGCAAGCCAAGGGCCACAGCAGCAGGGGAAGGTCACCAGCATTCTGGAGCCAGAAGCAATCAGGCTGCAGATTGAGTCAGCAGAATGAAGCTGGAGTTCCAGAGGGAGGCTGAATGAGAACAGCAAGAAGTGGAGTGAAAGAAATGAGCCACAGAGGAGAAGAGGGAGTGAGAACAGCGAGAAGCTGAACCAGAATGGCAGGAGGCTGAGTGTGAACAGCGAGAAGCAGACCAAGAGGAGCGTGAGTGCCAGAGGCAACATGAACTGGAGAAGCTACAACTCTAACCACCAGCACCAGAGCAGGTAAGTGGCTTTTGTTTAACTGGAACTAGAGGACTGGGTAACAAATGAAATTCCAAATTGATAGCTGAATTTAAAGAGGGGGAGAATATGGATGCCTTTTTAAATTCCTTTGAAAAAGTTTGTATTCAGGCAAAAATTTCTAGAGGGTCCTGGAGCTTCCAGCTATCCCTGCTACTTACTGGGAAATCTCAGGATGCATTGGGTCAAATGGACAATGAGGATGGTATTGATTACAGCAAAACTTAAAGCTGCACTTTAAAAAAAGTTTGATTTAACTGCAGAAGCACACAGAGCTAAATTCCATAAGCTCATGAGAAGCCCTGACATGAGTTACGAGGAGCTAGCCATGAAACAAAGTCAGTTTTTAAAACTTTGGTGGGAAAGAATAGACGCAAACTCTGTAGATAAAAACTGAAAATGTTATATTGTTAGAGCAGTTTTTTTGGGCATGCCCAGCAGAGCTAAAAACCTGGCTGGAGGGCCGAGATCCCAAAACAGTGCAAGAGGCTGCTGAACTCGTGGACCACTATGCCAAGAGAAGACCTGCTCTGAGAGTGAATGGGGTGGGCATGGCAATGCAAAAAGGGAAAAGCGCACCTTCAGGGCAGCTAAAACCCTCACTGCCTCCACTGAAACCAGTTAGCCCCAGGTTTCAAAGAAAAGATTTACCTGAGAAAAGAAACGAATGTTGGGTTTGTAAAGAAACTAGGCATATTATCAGACAGTGTCCCAAAATGATGAGCAATATGCAAAATGGAGCTAGGAAAGAAGTGGGTTGTCTGTGTGTCCCTGGAAGCATGCCTGTGAACATGAGGGAACACATGCACCCTGTCACTGTGAATGGTGTACAGACAAAAGGGTTAAGAGACACATGGGCATCCCTGATGTTGGTAAAAGGGGATCTGGTAGAGCCTGGTCAACTTATACCCAATAGATCAGTAATTGTACAAGGGTTCACTGGGGAGCAGACAACCTTGCCACTCGCTAGTGTTCTCCTAGACTGGGGTGAAACAGATGGAACTATGCAACAGGTGGCTGTAGCCAAAACTTTAGCAGTTGACATCATCCTTGGCAACAATCTCAAACAGGGGGATGGTGTGTGCAGTTACCCATAGCCAAGCTGGAAGGGGAAATAGTAGTTCCCTGGATCCCACAGAAGCCTTTGTGGAAACCACCTGGAGGCTGGTTCCCCAGCCTGTGTCTCCTGATATGGAGACTAATGTAAAGGGGGGTCAAAATTTCCCCAGTAGCAGTTTACCAAACAGCTACAGAGGCTATTCCAAAGAAGGAGGGGTGACCCATTGTCAGAGGATTAGGGATGACAGTGATCCTGAGTGCCCTAATGCTAGAGCAAGAGACCCTAGTTTAGATACGGACGATGACCTGTCCCATGCCTTGGAAATGTGTAAGGAGTTTGCAGCTGCTCAGAAAAGTGACCCTAGTCTAGAGAAGCTGAGGGTTTGGGCAGACTCAGACAGAGTACAAGGAGGTGATGGGAAATATAAGGTTTATTGGGAAAATGGACTGATGTATACTCAAGCTGAAAAGACAGAGGGAGGGGTGATAGGCAGGCAGTTTGTCATTCCCCAGGGGTACCATGAGCAGTTGCTCAAGATTGCACACAATATTCCCTTGTCTGGTCATCTGGGAATCACACACAGTATGCAGTGGTTGGCCCAGAATTTCTACTGGCCCAACTTCACCCAGCAGGTGAAGGAGTATTTCAGGTCTTGTCACCAGTGCCAAGAAATAGGGAAGGCAAGTAAGAAAACCCAAGCCACCCTAATTTCATTGCCCACAGTGGAAGAGCCATTCCAAAGAGTGGGAATGGATAGTGTGGGGCCTTTAAATACCCCCAGCTCCTCTGGGAAGAGGGTCATCCTGACTGCGGTGGATTATGCCACTCCGTATTCAGAAGCAGTCACCCTATCCTCACTGAGGACAGACAAAGTGACAGATGCCTTACTTGGGATTTTCTCCTGTGCTGGGTTTCCACAGGAAGTTATCACCAATTGAGGGGGTTCCTTCATGTCAGATCTGATGAAATGTTTGTGGGAGAAGTGTGGGGCAGTGCAGAGGCACACAAAACCTTATCACCCACAAGTCAATGGGCTTGTGGAAAGATTTAATGGTACCCTGAAGTCAATGCACCAAGCATTTGCTGAACAGCATGGAAGGGACTGGGAGAAATACCTTCCCCACCTATAGTTTGCATACAGGGAGGTGCCCCAAGAGTCAATAGGGTTTTCCCTTTCAAGCTCTTACATGGACGCTGGGTACATGGGCCCCTAGACTTGATCTGGGAGGACTGGGAAGGCAAGCATGCCACCCAGAGAACTCCCATAGTGGATTATGTCCTTAGGTTTAGGGAAAGGCTGAAGGAGCTTATGAGGACAGCCCAGAGCAACCTGGCAGCTGCCCAACAGAAACAAAAAGTGTAGCATGATCATAGAGCCAGAGCTCGCTTGTACACAGTGGGTCAGGAAGTCATTGTCCTTATCCCAGTCCGGAAAGACAAGCTGCAGGCTGAGTGGGCAGGACCGTACAAAGTAGTTAGAAAGGTAAATGACATGAACTATATTATAGAGTTACCTGACAGAAGACATACAGAAAGAATGTACCATGTCAACATGATGAAGTCATATGCTAATAGGGCTGACATGGTGTTTGCAGTGTGTAGTCTTGGGGAGGGGATGGACGAAGGAGACTGCCTTCTGGACTTGCTGAAAGAAAGCAAGTGGGAGTCCTCTGTAGAGGCAGTTAAATTGTCACCCCAGCTGGCCCCGGACAAGATCCAGGAAGTAAGAAAGGTTTTAGCATACTTTGCCCCATGGTTTAGCACCAAGCCTGGACTAACCCCCTTAGCAACACATGATGTGGAGACAGGGACACAGACGCCCATACAGCAGACAGCATATCGAGTGTCAGAGGCTATCTGAAAGGACATTAGGAGGGTGTTGGAGGAAATGCTGGATTTAGGGGTAGCCCAGAGATCCCACAGCCCCTGGGCCTCACCTGTAGTCCTTGTGCCCAAGCCAGATAGCTCTACTCATTTCTGTGTGGACTGTCATGAACTGAATGTAGTCACAAAGCCAGATGCCCACCCCAAGCCCCAGACGGATGAACTCCTGGACAAGTTGGGAGGGGTAACATACCGTACCACTTTTGACCTGACAAAGGAGTACTGGCAGGTAGAGTTAACTGACAGAGCTAGGGAGAGGTCAGCCTTCATCACTCCGATAGGGTTATTTGAATTTAAAGTAATACCTTTCAGAATGAAAAACGCCGCAGTCTCTTTTCAAAGGTTGGTGAACCAGGTGTTAAATGGTGCTGAGGAGTATGCCGTGGCATACCTGAATGACATTACCATCTTTAGTGCCAGCTGGGAGGAATACCTGTCCCACCTTAGGGAAGTGCTGGGCAGGATACAGAGGGCCGGGCTCACTGTCAAAGCTGAGAAGTGCTAGGTGGCCATGGCTGAAGTGGCATACCTTAGGCATGTTATTGGCCAGGGACAGCTCCTTCCCAACCAAGTAAAAATAGAGATGATCAAGGCATGACCCAGACCAGAGTTGCAGAAGCAGGTCAGGAGTTTTCTAGGGACAGCAGTGTACTATAGGAAATTTTTTACCCAATTACAGTGCCCTAGCTGCTCCCCTATCTGACCTGGTAAAGAAAAGAATGCATAAGAAAATTACCTGGGAACCAGCCTGTGAAAAAGCATTTACCAGACTGAAGGAGGCACTGTGCAGTGTTCCTGTATTGACAAGTCCTGACTATAGCAGACCCTTTATAGTCCAGAATGACGCCTCAGATGTGGGTATTGGGGCAGTACTGAGTCAAACATCCAACCATGGGAAAGATCATCCCGTAGTGTACCTGAGTAAAAAGTTACTTCCCAGGGAGAAGGCTTACTCTACTGTGGAAAAAGAGTGTCTTGCCATAGTGTGGGCCCTAAAGAAGTTAGAACCATACTTATATGGGCAGCATTTTGAGGTACAAACTGACCACAACCCCCCTGATTTGGCTGACACAAATGGGAAAAACTAATGGTAGACTTTTAAGATGGAGTCTTGCCTTGCAAGGGTTTGACATGATGATCTTACATAGGGCTGGAGTGACCAATCAGAACGCAGATGGCTTGTTGCACCTATATGAGGAGTAAACTGACTTAGGGAGCTCATCCCATGCAGGGGACAGAGCCCCCAAATTCAGTCTAGGTGGGGAGGAGTGTGATGCATGGCCAGCTGGTTATGATTATTGTATGGTATTTGTAATATAAAAATATAGCATGTGATTGTCTCACACAAGACAGCCTGTGCTTCCATGGGTCCCTCTCTTCCAGGATTCTGTGAAGCTACAGGATATGTAAACTGGCCAGGAACAATTTAATTAACCGACTTCCTTCAGAATGGCATTTTATTCCCTTTTTATGACATGCTTAGGCTATTTGAAGTGCAAACCAAATGAGATTTTATGACTTCAGAAACAGGACATCATTAGGCTGATTCATGTTAGCTTTTTAACACATTGGTGCAAGTGTGAGATTGCCAAGTTCAAAGAAAACATGTGTAATTAAGGAGTTATATATAGGAAATGTTTTTTTTTTCCTTCTGATGGCACCTTATTTAAAATATCTCCTGATATAAAATGACAAAAAATTATTTCCTATTCTAAAAGGAGGAGCTAGATGACTTACAGATGGGGTGTGGAGACATAGAGTTTAAACTGATACTTGTGTCTGAAATGTTGTCATATCATCTTGGGACTCTAGAGAGACACAGCTCCCTGATCTAACTTTAAAACACATTTCAAGAGGTAATACCTTAGATAGCAAATATCAAAATGTATTGTGGTAGGAGTTTTGCTTTGTAATTTCCACCTGTTATTTTATGTGATTGTGAGATCTTTCAGTAAAGTACATTTTCTTAAGATACTGCTGGGGTGTGTCTTCCAAGATCTTTTTGTATGTGATGTATATGTGGTTAAGTCTGACAGCTGTTTGAAGGCTTGATGGTATTACTAAACTGGGAAAAGTTAAGAATATACCAAAGATCTCTTTTTAGAGTTAAAAGGGTTCATTTTGGAAGCCTGGCTGGGTTCCCCAGGCAAAAGATTGTACCACAATCGCCGAAGAGGGTACGTATCTGAGCCTGTTCATTGGGTATGCTACCATAAGGTTCACAGTTTTAATCCCCCCCCCCCCCAAGAATTTGAGACTAAAGGTGATTTGGACCCAAAAGCAGACAGGAGGGTTACCCTGTCTGTTTCCTGTTCACACTTTTGTGCTCTGAGATTGGCACTGTGGGAGCAGAGGCCCTGACCTGCTGAGTGTGTTTGTGACATTCTGGTTCAAACTTATACGGCCGAAGAATGCTCCTGCTTCGGTATGTTGGTAGCTCGTCCCCACTGAAATCAGAATATCCTGACATTGCAATGTTTCTCACCTATGTTAAGAAATATTGTAACACCTGTTAGGGACAATAGTACTAAAAGCATATTACCTTTCATCAAGCACTGTATAATAAATATTATCACAGTAACCAAAAAAACAATTTAGCAACATTCACAAAAAGACAGTAGTTATACAAGAAAAAGTGTTACTCACCTGGAAATTAGTAAGACACTGGGAGGAATGTTAGCAAAAGAGCAGTGCCACCCTGACAAGGTCATTCCTCCATTGACACTGGTCAAGGACTAAAAAAAAAACATAGTTGGATGTCATCATAGATAATATGAATGGGAACCAGAAGATGAATTATGACAGTGTCAGAACAGTTTCAAGGTTACACACAATGACAGTATGAATCAGACATGCAATTCAACAGTACATATTACTGACGGCAACAACTTTGAAAATGAGCAATGCAAAGTATTACAACAGTTCCAGGATTCACAAAAATGTGCATATTTCGATGATAAAGTTATTGCGCATCCTCGTGTTTGAAATGCAGTATACTTATGATATCAACAAGAGGATAGTGACATACACTATTTGACTGTAAATTTGGAAAGGCAGGTGCATAAGTAAGCCTGTGCTACCAGTAAGAAAGTCATCTCCTCTGTCCCCACTGCCAGAAAAGACAATGGTCCCACACCCAGTAGTGATTAGGCACTACAGTGTTATTGAGTAACTGAGTACTTGAGACCATTGTAAATAATGGGGACACTGGCCAGTAGCATGAACTTGTATGGTGCTGTGTACAACATCACTGTGGCAGTGTACCGTAGTAACACCAACCCCCCAAGACACACACATAGTCACATGACATGATACTACACCAGGGTATACCGTCTACACATCGCAAGTCAGATGGCAAAAAATATTACCT
This sequence comes from Neoceratodus forsteri, assembly GCA_016271365.2. NCBI lineage: Eukaryota > Metazoa > Chordata > Ceratodontiformes > Ceratodontidae > Neoceratodus > Neoceratodus forsteri. The sequence continues at coordinate 592,290,886 of CM057452.1, read as the reverse complement.
ATAAAAATTCCCAGAGTTTCAAAATTGTTGTTAAAAATGAAACAATAGTGTTATTTCACTGGTTCACCTTCCTTCCACCTAAGGGAATGGTGTGGGATTGGGGTGCTATGGGGAGTGGTGGTTGACATTGGATACTATGGAAAACTTATGTTAAAGGGGAGAGGGAGGGTAGCGGCTGGACACATGGGATAACTTATGGAGAATGGCAGAGGTAGGTGGTGTGACTGGACACAAGGGAGAAATTATGGGCAAGGAAAGAGGGCGGGGTTTGCCAGTGCACATGAAGAAAAACGTATGGACAAAGGGAGAGTGAGGGGTGCCACTTGACACCATGGAGACTGTGTTGGGAATGGAAAACTGACACTGAGCACCACTGAGAACACATGGTGAAGCAGATGGGGTTGCCACTGGACAACAGTAAGAACTTGTGATGAAGGAGAGAGAGTAGTAGTGGTGCCAGTGGCCACCAAGGACAAAGTATGAGGAAAAGGAGAGGGAGGAAGGGGTGCCAGTGGGCAGCAGCGAGGGTTTATGGGGAGGAGGATGGGCTGGTAGCAATGTAAAATGCTGAATAGTTGCAAAGTGATGAGAAGGATGACTCCTTCCCTCTCCACAGTAATCCCCATTATAGCTCAGGGCAAGTATAAATGTGGGTACTACTGCTGAGTATGCAATCCATGAATGGGGTGTTACTATACCCATATAAATTTCATATTAAACTTTCTTGAACTGTGCATTGATTATATTGCTGTATATTATTGACATTGTGGACATTTCACAGTCACTGATGTCTGTGTGATGTCACACACACTGCTTTCAGTGTTATGAATGGCCAAAGTTATGCTGCATAAAAGGGTGATGTATCACTGTCACAAGTACTGTAGTTAGATAATTTATTTATTCAAGTCTCAGATTAAAACCTTTGAGCTATAGCTCATTTACCAAGGTTCCACTTCAGGAGGGAGAAAATACATTAAGAATTGGAATTAAGGATTGCAAAGGCAAGTAGTCAACAACATACAGTAGGTAACAACATAAAGTAGGTAAATCATAACTCATCCCATTAACAATCTGATAGACAGGTAATTAGTGCCCTTTGATAAGATACAGTCAAACGGGCAGTTAAGTATCAGTTAGAGCAGTGGTAAGTCATTCTTGGGAAGGTTATTGTGAGAGGAGGCATACTACCAGGCAAAAGGAGTAGGTAGAACATGAGGAGTAGGGAAGGGCCGGGATTCCGTGCCTGGAGCTCAGTGTGCCAGGCAGCCCTTTGTCATAGGGGGAAAGATTAAGGTAGGGAATTAGTGGTAGGGTAGGGGTAGGGGGAGGTATTCAAAAACAAGAAGAGCCAAGGTGAAAGTAATGAAGGTTATGTACCGGAGGCCAGGGACTAGAAAATTCTAGAGACAAGAGCATATCATATGGCTCAATAAGTGTGAATGGAGTTTTTTTTTTTTTTTGAACGGTCCAAGCATGGGTTTGGATAGAAGGTCAACAGGTAATAAGTTTAACCACTTAGGCGCATGGTACATAAAAGAGCGTTGCCCTTGGGTCATGCGGCGGTAGGGGATTTTGTATTGGGTGTTGCGTGACCCTCTGGTTAGTCTAGGAGGGGCTATTTGATGGAGCATAGAGTGGACACCTAGTGGAGTAAGATCAAGTGTGGCTTTCTTGGACAGGAGAGAGGCTTGGTATATGATACAATTGTCAAGGTTCAACCATCCTGTATGTGAGTATAGGTCACATGTGTGTTAATAGCAGGGCTCCCGGAACTAGTCAGCAGGACTTATTTAAGGCAGTGGCAACTCTTTTCAGGGTAAAATCTGAGGCAGTGCTGTAGACTATGAGGCCATAGTCTATTACAGAGAGCACTGAACTGGCAACTGCTAGTTTAAGTGCTTCAGGCGTGAGGCAATGTCTGGGCTTATATAACTGTCCAATTGTATTGCATACTGTTTTTGTGACATAGTCGATATGCAGTGTGTACGATAAGGTGCTATCCAGTATGTCCCCTAAGTATTTGAAAGAGTGTACCATTTCAAGGGTTTCATTTTTATTGTTTCAGATGGTTAGGTGGGCTGATTTCGCTTTGCTGTGGGGGAGAAGAAAAGCATAGTTTTTGTTTTCTTATGATTGAGTAGTAACCGTGCATTGGTGAACCAGTGTTCAACCAGGCTAAAATTGAGCTGAAGACCTTGCTCAAGGGAGATGGGATCAGAGTGATTTGAAAAAACTACAGCGTCATCCGCATACAATAGGATTTTGTCATGGCACACTTTTGAGAGATTGTTTAAAAGGAGGCTGAAGAGCAGTGGGCCTAGTATAGACCCTTGGGGACACCTGTGCTTATATTAAGCTTATCAGAGAGTATATTGCCAATTTTGACTTGTTGTACCCGGTCAGTGAGGTAGCTCCGGAACTGACTCAGGGAGGTGGTGGACACGGAGGACTCGTACAGTTGGGCTAGCAGGAGATTATGGTTCACTGTGTCAAAGGCCTTAGGTCAATAAAGGTGGCCCCAATAAGTGCCCTCAATCCAGTGAGTCATGTATGAATCTGGTAAACTCAACAAGGGCAGATGTCGTACTGTGTAGTTTTTGAAATCCATGTCATTCTTTGCACTGAATTTGGTGTTTATCGAGGTGTTCGATTAGCTGGTCATAGACCACCTATTCTAGGGCCTTGGAGATTGGGGTTAAAAATTAAGATTGGTTGGTAGTTTGTATGAGTGGTCTCATCACCACTTTTGAAAACCGGTGTTACGACTACAGCTTTCCAGAGTTTTGGGAATTGTCCAGAGATCAGTGATAGGTTGAGTATTCTTGTTAAAGGGACCAGGACCTCTTCTATGGTGAGTGTTAGAAGTTTCAAATCTATGCCATCTCTACTTTGTCTGGATTTGTGGAATACCTGCAAGAGGTATTTTTTGGCTTCAGTTGGTTTGATGACCCTCAGATAGAATGTTGGGGCAAGGTTCTTATAGTCGGGGGAGGGGGTCGCTCCCATTGGGCTGGGGGTATTGTTGGCAGGGGTTGAGGTAGGTGGGAGGGAGTACTGTGTTAAGGTCAGTGAAGGCCTTATTAAAGGTGTTAGCTATGATTTTTGGGTCTTGGATTGTTTTCTCATTCAGGCTCAGTAGGCCTGGTGGAGATTGGTTAGGTCGGCTAGCAATCCCTGAGATTGTTTTTATGTTTGCCCAAAATTTGTGGCAGTCACCCCAGGAATTGTCTAGTTCAGATCGGTAGAAGTGCAATTTAGCCAGGTGTATTGCTTGGCTACATTTGTTGCGGGCTGTGCTGTAGTTTTGGAGGTCGGGTTGTGCTCCCGTGCTTTTGGCTATATGCCAGAGGTTGTTCCTGGTATATATGAGATCAAGGAGCTGATTTTTTTTGTAGTGAGGAGTGCAAAGATATCGCAGGCTGAGTTGAAAGTCATTATAAGGTACTCTAATGCCTTATCTACATTTGTAGCGGAGAAGATGGGAGACCAGTCAAGTTGGCAGAGTAGCTGTTTTAGGGAGCCTAGTTATCCTTTTCATAGGATTCTTGTTGTCACCATTTTTGCAGGTGGTTTGGGGGATTTGTTTGACCAGGTGCAGAGGATGGGGAGTGGTCACTGATAGAGTCTGGAAGGACAATTCTGCCAGTAACTCGCTCAGGGCGGTTAGTCAAGACCAGGTCTAGTAGAGTACTAGTGCCATTGCAGTAGTTAGTGCGTGTTGGTGTTTCAGCTAGTTGGGAGATGTCTAAGGAGTTGAGGGTATCTCTGTAAGGTGCTGTTTCAGTGGATAGCCAGTTTATATTGAGGTCTCTAAGTATGATTACTTCAGATTTTAGATGGTGGCCTGTAAGGTACTCTACTAGTACATTAAACCCAGCTGCCTGCTCTTTTGGTGGGATATAAGTGGAGATTAGTATTAGGCTCTTTCCATTAGTTCCAAGGACTAATTTTACTGGTAGAGGTTAAACATTATGGCCCAGCTTTATAGGTGGGAGGGCCTGGTAAAAGTACAGCACAAGATGGTGCATTGTTTTATGACACAATTCTCGCAATTTGGAACAGAATAGGGCAATTTGTAGTTGAGACAGCAGCAAGTAAGCAGTACATGAACACACAAGGACACAAATCGGGGGAGCATCTAGGAAGCAATTATTATCACACAAAGGGCAGAATGCATACAACATCATCATAGTGGGGGTGTTTGCGAACACTGAATGCACATAAGACAACATTGAGTAATGTGAAGGAGGATGAATGCACACATACAGTAGAGTCACAGACAACAGTAGCTATTCTGAAATGGAATACATGTACAAGAAGCGTTCCATACTGGGAAATCATTTCAAACTGTAACTTGTTTATCAAAATGTTGTGATGTGATACCGCTTACACCACACATGAGCTCAGTATCATGTCTGGCAGGAAGGGCTTCAGCTGTTGAATACACATCACATCACATGTATATAATACATCTGCTGTAATACGAGTAGGTGATAGGTACACAGTGCTGACTGTGCCACTGGCGTGCACTTATCAGTCATCAGGCAACAGCATGATATAACACCCAGTAGCAGAGAATGTCACAAAGTAAAAAACAAACATCTTATGATGTACAACATGAATATGTCATTGCACATAAGCAGACAAACTACACCATATTATGCTTACATACTCCAGATCATGGTTTGATCAACTGAGAGTACTGTACATTGGGTGGTCATCATCACTACTTGCTGTACCAAACCAACCAAGAATAATACACATACATTATTACATACATGTGTCATACAGCTCGCACTGGAATGAATGCTGAATGTGGTGCAACAAAATAAATACATCTGGACTGTGCATGTGGGAAGGGGACAGACAATCATACAACACAGTGCTACAGCTTTGCCATCAACCTGCTTTGACATAACAGTAATCAACTAATATCTATCCCATTAGCAACAATCTGCTGTCATTAGGTTTCACTGTCTTAGAACTGGTACAGTGATGCATTCAGGTAAACTTGAGCAAAATACAGCAGGTGGTGAGAGGAACGAAGTTACCTACTCTAAAAAAATTATTTAAATGCACTGTAATGGTGATTACACAGAGCACACAAGCAAAAAAAAAAAAAACAACAAAGGGGATCACATTATAACATTCACAAGCTAGAGAAACCACAGAAAGAGTTTTGTGCACACTGGCTGCACCACCTGATACACTGCAGCACAGAACACTGAGTAGCACTTCAAAGTGTTGCCGAACATTACTGCCCAAAACAACCAAAAATTAGCAGATGGTAAGACTGAATCATAAAACCAGAATAATGGTCACACTTATAAAATTGCTGCTTACTTGTTTGCTTCAGATATTAGGCAGTTTTAATCTCTTTAGGAAAAGATGACCAGACCAGGAAGTAAACACTGTATAGTGCAGTACACAAACGGGCAGTCCGCAGATTGTGTCACATCACACTCTCGTGAGACGAGACTGCTCACAACATGGAGGACAAACTGCAACAGAGCAAAATAAGGTAAACATTAAAAAAGGTAATTCTGACACGGAAAACATTTATGTGTTACTAACCAACTTCAAAAAGAAGCATTATGACCATGGGCACTGTTATCTTCCCCTTTAATGCATAACTCTGCAATTCTTTTGACATTTTGACCCCAGATTTTCAAAATGGCCTTTTGGGAACCCCTCCTCCAGACCAATATGACTGTCATTACTCAACTCCTGCCCAAAAAGTGATTTCACGGTTGACTAGCAAATGCACCTTTCATGTGGGATTTGTAAATTTTTCCTGATCTTGTTCATGAGGTGGGATCATAAGGAGGCTATGCTGAAAATGTGGGGTCAAAATATGTAAAAACTGCAGAGTTAGGAGCATTCATTGCAGTTTCACTACACATGCTTGTAACTTTGGAAATATTAAATATTTTGGTCCCAAATTTTCAAGATGGTCCTTTGGGGACCCCACCTCATAAACAATACGATTGTCATTACCCAACACTCGCTTGATAGCTCATTTCATGATCGGTAGTCGAATTCACCTTTCAGGTGGGTTTTGACAACTCTGCCTGGCCTTGTTGATGAGACTGAAAATTTGTTGTCAAAATATGTAATAAATGCATAGTTATGGCCAATCATTGCTATTTCGCTACACATGCTCATTACTTTGGAAATATTCATAATTTTACATAGATACATAGACACTGTTGGCAGATAAGGGCCTATGGCCCACCCATTCTGCCCATTTGAGCTTGTAAGTTCCCTTTACGTTTTTCTAGAAGCCTGTTGCCCCTTACCCCTGACCTCCAGAATTCCCTTATGTCTAGCCCATGCTTCTTAAATTCTGCAATTGTTTCAGCATCCACCACTCTCTCTGGCAAGGTATTCCACTTGTCCACCACTCTTTCTGTGAAGAAATTCTTCATGTTTCCTTAGACTTGCCCTTCCTCCAACTTTATCCTATGCCCTCTTGTCCTGGAACATCTTTTTTCATTGGAAAATAGTGTATTCCTGCACCTTGTTCCTCCCTGTATGGTACTTGCATGTCTCCATCATATCCCATCTCTCCATCCTCTCCTCTTGGGAGTACATATTCAAGTCCTTCAGCCTGTCCTCCTAGGACTTCTGATGCAATCCCTGAACCATCTCTGTTGCCCTCCTCTGAACCTTCTCTACCCTGTCTATGTCCTTCAATAGGTAAGATCTCCAGAACTGTACACTGTACTCCAGGTGGGGCCTCACTATTGTCTTGTACAGTGAAATTATTACCTCCCTTTTCCTGCAGGTGATGCCCCGCCTATGTATCCCAGCATCCTATTTGCTTTACCTGCTGCCTCGTCACACTGTTTCACTACCTTGAGGTCATCAGAGATGATAACCTTAAGGTCCCTTTCCTGCTTGGTGCATGCTATATCCTCACCCCCAACTGATATGTTATTCAAGGGTTTGTGCACCCCATATGCATTATCTTGCACTTCTTTGCTTTGAATTTCAACTGGCAAACCCTTGACCATTCTTCAAGCTTCTGCAGGTCCCTCCTCATTCTATCTACATCCTCTGGCATGTCCATTCTGTTACAGAGCTTTGTGTCATCAGCGAATAGGGAAATCCTGCCTTCTAGGTCCTGTGCAATGTTATTAATGAAGATGTTGAATAGGACCAGTCCCAGCACTGATGCCTGTGGTACCCCACTGGTCACTCTTCCCTCTGTAGCGTGACAGCCATTTACCATCACCCTCTGTGTACTGCTGCCCAGCCAAATACCCACCCACTACACTACCGTCCTGCCCACTCCCATATTCCCCAGTTTGTTTAATACAGTGTCAAAGGCCTTTCTGATGTCCAGATAGGCAATGTCCACTGCCCTACCATGATCCACCTCCCTTGTCACCCAGTCGAAAAATTCAATGAGATTGGTCTGGCATGACCTCCCTCTGGTGAAACCATGCTACCTTGGATCCTGTAGTCCACTGGCAACCAGATATTCCACCAATCTCTCCTTCAGTAGTGCTTTCATGATCTTCCCCACTACCAAGGTCAGGCTGAATTATGACCCAACATTTTCAAGATGGCCTTTTGTGGACACCACATCATGAACAATATACCACCAACAGCTTAATTTGGTTCTGTAAGTCAGTTTACATCTGTATAAATATTTCCCTTCCCTTGCCTTTGTGTAGCACCTGGAAACGAGCCATGGCTCAGTGAGCCTCTCCCGCTCAGAAACTTTCAAACATACAATATAACTGTCATTACGTAACTCCCAACTGACAAGGGATTTTGCAGTCAGTAGGTGAATTCACCTGTCGGGCTGTGTTTGGCACTTTTGCATGACCTTGTTCATGAGGTGGGGTTATAATATGGTTATGTTAAAAACTTGTGGTCAAATATGTGCTTATGGCACAGTTATGACCAGTCACTGTATTTTTGCCACACATGCTCATAATTTTTGAAATATTAAATATTTTGGCCCCAAATTATATAGATGGCCTTTTGTTGACCTCACTTCATGAACAATATGACTGTCATTACGCACCTCCAGCACTAAAGGTGATTTTGGGGTCTGTTTGCAAAGTCACCTTGTAGATGGGATGTGACAACGTTGCCTGACCTTGGTCATGTGGTCATAATAAGGTTATGCTGAAAATGTGGGGCCAAAATATGTTAAAACGGCAGAGTTATAGCCATTCATTGAAATGGCACTATGCATGCTCATTACTTCATAAACATTAAATATTTTGAACACAATTTTTCAACATAGAATTCTTATTATCCCACCTCATGTATGTCACAGCAGTCATTTTTCAAATCTGGGTCAAAATGTCTTTTGGCATCTGTTATATGGAATGGGGTTGCTGTTGTGTGAAATTATGCTTGGGCGTGGATTTGCACACTCTCAGTACTGGGTACATGAGTTTGGGTAATCAGATGTTTGTGCTGAGTGGTCACTGTTGTCTCGATGGAAAGGTGTGGCCCTACATACAGCTACATATACATATATGAATTTATGGATTGATGCAAGAACAGGGCATAGAGATGTGATCTATGGGTGTCTGCAGTAGGCTAGGGAGTGGTCAAACTGAACTTCAAGGTGTTTCAACTGTATTAAGTCCAGTATTGTCAATTTCTAACATGGTTTGACAAAAGTATTAAACCCTACTGCAGCTGACTGTGGATTAAATCCCCTCTTTAATCCATAGTACCGCTGAGCAACCTATGTAAAGTGCTGTCGGCACTTGTTCCCTCAGTCAGAGAGCGAAAGAGAGAGGCAGCCATAAAAAAACTGTGGAAGTGAGACACAGGCAGGACTGTCTGTGGCAACTGTCCTACTTCAATGCCAGTGGATGGTTGTGGCTGGCTATATGCACCCCCCCCCCATTGCAAGTACACTTCACAGACAGACAAATTGAGCACACTGTGCTCTGGAGCTGGTAATTCCTTCACAAGATTTCCCCATCCCCCCTGCATCCACCCCCCCCACCAGACAGTGAGACAAGACATGAGTAAGCCTCCCTCTCCCATTCCTCCTCTGTGTTGGCAATGTCGGCGGTGGCAGCAGAAAGCTGAGAGAGTGTCATGTTATGGTGAGTCACACACAGCGTCCCAGTGAAGATGTTTGCATTCTGCCGTAATTGTTTTGTGAACTGCTTATTTTTTGACAAGGAGGAATCATGAGACTGGGACATGTAGGTGAGCACTGGCCCCCGCAGCATTTCTCCTTAGCTTGTGTACTCCATGTGATTCTGAACTGTTAAAAGCATTTTTCTCTGTGTGCGGTCCAACAAGAGAGAAAGAAAGAAAGCAACACATGCAATTTCACGTACAAAACAATCGTCCGTGTGTGTGTGTGTGTGTGTGTGTGTGTGTGTGTGTGTGTGTGTGTGTGTGTGTCTTTTTCTATCGAAAACCACATTTTCCTCTGTGCAGTGCTTCTACTTGTCCGACAGTGAGTGACTGAGACCAATATCACATGCAGCGCTTGTGATGTTCCAGACCAGGACATGTTCTTTGTCTCTGTCTGTCTCTGTTAACAGTAATGAACATTTCCATGATCAAGACAGAGGAAGACACACAGAAAATGAGTCATGGCGGGGGGGGGGGTGGCAAAGCACAGACACGATCCCTCGAGTGAGCAGCAAGTTGAGTCCCTTTCTCCACACACTGATCTCCTTTTATGTATCTGAGCACATGTGCATCTTTATGTGTTCATTTGTTTATTTATTTTGCACATGCCCCGTCACCTCCAGCCTGCATCTGCAAGTGGGTGTTGGGGGGGGAGGGCATGTAGTTAATATCATGTGGAAGGTACCAGACATTATGCACAAGAAATGTCACAAGTCATGTCAGTGCTGCATGTGTGATATTTCTCTGTGCATAACACCAGTGGTCTATGCATACAGTACCTTTCTTGCCATTTACAGAGTGGCAAAAAACATCTTTTTGTGTTTTTTTTCCCCTTCTTCTTCTTCTTATAACCCATGTTGTAAATGCAGTAACACACTCCAAGGTATGGTGTTCTTGGGGATTAATCAACACCCTGGGTGCTTTGAGGACATTTGGCCTGCAGCCTTATGCATCACAACACACCTGGGGTGTTGATTAATCCCCAATAACCCCTTACCCTGTAATGAGTTATTGCTTACTTCTACACTTCAGTGGCTGTGGTTATTACATTGGTGTCCAGTGATGCTGAAAACAAAAAAAGTCTTTGAAATTGGCTAGCACTGTGATAATATTGTTGCTGTCTTGGAACCCCATTCCAAAACCTATGGAGTTCCTGCTTCCTGTGGGTTATTTCATGGTCCATGACAAGAGGGTGTTATAGGCTGCATACATATGGGCCATGCATACTTCACATAGCAGTGGATGCCCATTGTTACATAGGTAGTCTAACTAAGCAGTAAGGCATGACAGGGTGTGGTATATCATGGGATATCATCATGCCTCGGGTGGTTGGGCACAAGGCTGCATGCCAAGTGTGATCAATCACCCAAGAAGTGATGATATCCCATGATATTCCACACCCTGGAGTGACTTATTGCTATTATGAATTGAGTTTCAAGATTTATAAATAAAAAAAAAAAAGAAACCGGTTTTAAAACATTTTATGAATGAGTTTTTGGGTGGTGTAGGAGTATATTTTTAAAAAATAGTTTTTAGACAGTAGAGAGCATGGAGGCTGGTGGTGCCGGAACTTTTTTGAAGCCGTGGTGATGTAGCCCGATATCATCATGGCTTCAAAGAGCTCTCGGCCAATCAGATGCCTCTATTTATGATCCTCAGTTCATAATAGTTATTATGACATGGGTTGACAGAAATGTGCAACCCTGTTCATCCAGTCGGTATGAGTGGCCATAGATTAAAAAGCCTATTTATCCACGGTTGCACATAGTGACTTAGGTAAAGTGGTGTTGGCACTCGTTTCCTCTTTTGAGACGTAAAAGTGAAAGACAGCCATTTAAAAAGTTGGGAAGCAAGAGACAGCCAGTTGAAGGCTGTTCTGCAGTTGTGAGAGTAGAACAGATCCTCTTAGACCTCCCCACCTCCCACCTCATGATGTACAGAGAAGTGAGCGGGACACACTAAGACTGGGACTGTTCTGTTTGTCTTGCTGTCCCGAAGCATGCACCCCCCACCCCACACTTTGACAGTCCATTGAAAGATGATAGAAAGAGGAATAAATGCTGTACAATACATGGGACACTGTATTTAGAAATCCTGTAGTTTTGTATCCCCCCAACACTCACGATACCTTGCAGGCTGTGCAATTATCATATGGTCATGCCAGCACCAAAGAGAGCCAGACTGACGACGAGATGGGGGAAGAAAGAGCCACAGAGAGCCTGACAGCATACAGTAGGCATAGACAGATGGAGGGTGCAAGTGGGTGGGAGATATCTATGTCCAGATGAACACTAACATGGCTAGTGGTGTGGCCCAATGGCTCCTGCAGCAGTGTGGTCTGCCATTGGCTGTTCCTCCAGCTTCCAGTCAAAGTCCCACATCGTGGTTCTAGAGAGAGCAGCAGCAAGCAACAAGCTCACCCCTTTCAGCTCCTCTGTCTACCCTCTCTCACTCTGTCACAGCTGACATGCGAAACAGCATCTGAATGTGAACTTACCCCCTCCCCCCACACTGCCAAGGAGCAGATGTGCTCCGGGGCAACAGAATGTGCACACATTACTTCACTGCTGCAGTCTCGTCTGTCCTGTCTGTCTGTCTCTCTCTCTCTCTTTCTCTCTCTCACTCTCGCTCTCTATCTCTGTGAGGTATGCTGTCAGTGAAACAGATTTCTCCCATCTGTTGGCTGGTGTATGTTACCATGATTCCCCATGGAGAGAGAGAGACCAACACAGTGAGCGCGAGGGACAGAGAGAAAGAGGGGGATGTTGAGGCGGGCAGCACAGAGACAGGAGAGTGGGACAGTGGCAAACATCACATTAACTCATGCATTTGGTATTGCTGTTGTGAACATACAAGTATCACAGATCATTTCATGAGTGTATTTGTGCCATTTGTAAGTTCATACAGTGATTAAGAGATTCATGATTTCTGAGGACACCTTTTCAAGTTGGCAGGATACAGTGACATTTGCTGTATTTAAACTGGACAAAAGCACCTTTCTAGATATTTTTAATCCCGTAAACACTACCCATATTATAAGTGCACTAACCCTCTCTAGGGTATGGGGTTATTGGAGATTGATCCACCCCCCCCCCGGGTGTTGTGAGGACACTTTGCCTGTGGCCGCTTGTCTTATGACGCACTCGAGGTGTTGATTAAATATAAGATGAAGTATGGGTTGGGGTGTGTAATGAGAAGTTTATACACACCTGAAGGGTTAAATGCTACATAAACCCCAAGAGCGCAGCTCGAGGGGTTTCTGCATAGCATCTAACCCCAAGTGTGTGTGTAAACTTTGAGTTTAGACACCCCAGCCCATATTCTATTTTATATAATTGTTGGGTTTTCATTTTTCGCCACAGCAATTACAGTATATAAACCAAAAGAAGACATCCCACTGCAGCGGCAGCGGTCCTCTTAGGTCTGAGTATGCAGTGTTTTTATTTATTTAAACTTTGTGTACACAATTATTTGTGCCCAGAATAGAAATTTATATTTTTTTATGTTACAATGTAATTTTTATGTTGGCTCACACTTGCGCGCCAGCCAACATCTTACAGTGGTAGCAGATTTGTAGGCACGGTCACCGTTGAGTGAATGCAGGGCATGCATCAGTAGGTGTGTCCCTCATTCCCCAATAAGCCTACAGCAGACGCTGACATCATGCATCCCTAATGTGGCCACCAGATCTAAGAAAGGTCTGCTGCAATGAGAGCGAAGCTCTCATGCAGCAGGACCACAACACGCCTCCCGACATGCACGCAACATGGTGGCAGTGAGTGCTGCTGCCTCTCGTCATACGCCGACGGGGAGCCTACCTGTCGGCATACTGACCCTCCCATTTAAAATGTATGCTGAGTGGGGGTGCCCAATCCCCTCGACATCATGCGCCTCAACAGTTTTTGTTTGCCGACGGGTACCAATCCCCACTCTCGGATATCACCCGTCCCCGTTTATTTTGCCGACGGGGGAACCCACTCACCATCAGCATAATGTCACCCTCCCCACTTTTGTTGTGTGCCGAGGAGGTGCCCAATCCCCCTTCAGCTACAGCACCCCCCCAAAACACTTAGGTGGCATGCTGGGAGCCCACCCCTGCATGCCAAATCCCCTGCAAAAGAAAAACCATCCCGCAATGTTTTTTGGTTTTTTTAAACCTGTAAAAAAGAAAATGATCCCTCGCAGTCTCCCTGCCCCCTCCCACAACCTGCACCCACACCCTGCCTCCCCACACACCCCTCACCCCATACTTACCTCCGGAGTCCGGCACAGTGATCTTCGGTGGACCGGGAATATGTCTGCACTCTTCAAAGCCGACTGCGAACTGAAGAAATGCCGGTAAGCTGTATGATGGCATAAACAGGGTTTTTTCAACTTTGGTGCATATCTCAGCCATTTTTGGGAAGTTTGGCACCATATTTTCAACATGGGGTTATTGGGACCCCTCCTCATGAATTCTGGCACTGTCATGGTGCAATTTGATCCCACAAGGTGATTTCACAGTCACTGCATGGAATCACCTTTTGGGACTGATTAATGAAATGACAGTGCCACTGCTCATGAGGGGGGCTTTCAAAAAGCCTATATTGCAAATTTGGTGTGAAAAATCAGAAAAATTGCTGTTTTACGAGCATGCATTGCGCAGTTTCCACGCATGCTCATAACTTCATGAATTTGTAATATTTTCACTCCAGATTATCAAAATTGACATTTTTTCACACCTCTTTATGAACAGTACATCTGTCATTTTACATATCCCAGCCGAAATGTGTTTTTTGCATGTCCGGCGTAGAATAGCACAGTTGCTGTGCAAAATCAGTTTTTGGGACAATTTGAGGAAATGATGGTGACACTGTTCATGAGCAGAAGTCCTAAAATGCCTATGTTGAAAATTTGGTGATGAAATTCCTTAAAATGACTGTGTTACAAGTGTGCGTTGCGCAGTTTCCACACACCCTTGTAACTTCGCAAATTTGCAATATTTTCATGTCAGATTTCCAGCACTGGCATTTCTTCACACCTCCTTATGAACAGTACAGCTGTCATTTTTCACATCCTGCCCTAAATGTGTTTTTGCACCTGTGGCACACAATGGCGTGGCCACTGTGCGAAATCAATGTTTCGGACAAATTAACAAAATCACAGTGCCACTGTTCATGAGGGGAGGTCCCAAAATGCCTATGTTAAACATGTGGTTAAAAAAATCCCAAAAATAATTGGGTTACAGACATGTGTTGCACAGTTTCTATGCATGCTCATAACTTCACCAATTTTTCATATTTTCACTTTAGATTTTCAGCGTTGCCATTTTTTTACATCTCCTCATGGATAATACAGTTGTCATTTTCCACATTCTGCCCCAAATGAGTTTTCATCCCTGTGTTGCCATATGGCATAGGCGCTGTACAAAACCACCTTTCAGCTAACAAACTGATAATGCCGCTTTTCATGAGGTGGGCTCAGAAACAGCCCATGTTGAAAATTTGGAGGGAAAATACCAACACACGCCTACAGTGTTAGGATTTCCAGCTGTAGCACCCCACCCTGTAGAGACTGACAAGTGTCAGGGGTGTGACTTGGGATCATTGGCTGTAATGATCATGCCATTCCACCCCAACCCCCTCCCTGCAGCCAGTGACAGGCATCGTGGTGTGTCTTGCACTGTTTGGCCTCAAATTTCACCCCATTCTCTTATACTGCATCTACCTCAGCATATTTCCTTATGGAATGGGGTAAGTATAATGCCCAAAGACCCCAAAGGACACCACTACACCTGTCAGTGTGTACAGGGTAGGGCGAGGTACAATGGTATGAGCATTATAGCTCATGACCCAAAGGCACACCCCAATGCCTTTCGGTCTCTACAGGGTGAGGGTGAGGTTGGCATCACTTCAATACTTCACTGCTATTCCTATTATGCTTCTCTAACTTCGGCACTACCAATGCCGATGCCAGCGAGACAAAATTCAGTACTGAGAAATGCTTGTTTTTTTCTGCAGCAGACTTACCACCAAGCCCAAGTGGCAGTTCCTTGTCCAAGGGAATGACGAGGTAGACAGTGGTCAGGAAGGAAGAGCTGCTGTGGGCGCATGGGTAGAAGGAGGAAAACTGTATGTGTGTTTCCATAATAAACACTCCTTTATTACTGCAAATAATGCCACAGATTTTCAATGGGAAAAATGAAGACCCATTAATTATTCCACAATAACCCCATACCCTGCCATGGTTTATAACTCACTTCAGGTTTTCAGTTCCATGTATTATATTTTTTTTCTTCAGAAATGCACAGTGAGCCAAAGCTCATTTTCAGGTTAGACCGGGGGATGGGCGGGGAAAGGCATAATATTCACAGTGCACTAAGCCAACAACCATCATGTACAGCAGTTTGCACTCTTGATGCAATTTATGCACCTGGAAAACAAAAACCCAGGGGAAGAGTACACAATGGGGGGTGAGATACAGACAACAACAAAAATGGAAAGGGGCTAGGGGTAATTATATCAGATGAATTAAAGGTGGGCAAGCAATGTGAGAGTGCAATAAGGAGGGCTGGCGGGATACTGGGATGCATAGGGAGAGGTATCAACAGTAGAAAACAGGAAGTTGTTATCCCTCTGTACAGATGGTTGGTGAGACCCCATCTGGAGTACTATGTGCAGTTCTGGAGACCCCATCTCTGCAAAGACATAGACAGAGTGGAGGCTGTCCAGAGGAGGGCAACCAAAATGGTGCAGGGTCTGCACCAGAAGACAAACGAAGAGAGACTAAAGGAGCTTAATATGTATACCCTTGAGGAAAGAAGGGAGAGGAGACATGATAGAAACTTTCAGTACCTCAAGGGACTCAACAAAGTCCAAGAGGGTAGTAGCTCTCAGAAAAAGAGATGTGCAAGAACAAGGGGGCACAATTTGAAGACAGAGGGGGAGGCTCAGAGGTAATGTGAGGAAGTATTTTTTCATGGAGAGGGTTGTGGTTGCATGGAATAGCCTTTCTGAGGAGGTCTTGGAGTCAAGAACAGTGGGGGAATTCAAGAATGCATGGGACAGACATAAAGCAGTTCTAGTGGGGGGGGTAGGAGGAAGTAGGCTGTTGGTTAACTAGTATCTTCAGCTTATTCATCAGGTAGGAAAATGGGCAGACTAGGTGGTCCAAGCAGTCCTTATCTGCAGTCAAATTCTATGTTTCTATGTTTTTATTGCTTTGGTTTTGTATATGTGTTTTTTCAGTCTGTGGCCACAGAACTGAATCATTGTGTTTTACAACTTTTCATTGCATCATACTGCATCCTGCCAGCCAAAACACTGTAGTGAACACAGATCTGTTCTTAGAGAATCAGCCATTAAATAGAATGGTTTGAATGCTTATAATTTCATCACACTGGACCCTGCCTGAAATAACACACACCTCAATTTAGGTCATCCATTCCATTAATAACATTAATTTAGCTCATTTTGTATAAAATACCCACTCAAGTAGAAGGCAGGTGCTTTACTATGTAGTTTCCATGGCCACTGTTAGATACTGTGGCATCACAGAGTGTTACAGATACATTGTGTACTGCAAGTAACATTTGCATGGCATTGTGATATTTGGGACCTGGGGCCCAATATTCAAAACTTAGCCCCAGGGCAAAATTAGCACTGCTTGGTAGGCAGAATTAGCCCACATCCAGTTGTATGCATTATTCTTAGGAATAGTCCAGGGGCTAAAACAGTTGAATATAGTGCACAAACGAAGGCGGGTAAACAGGGTTGAGAGTGCCATGGAAAAATAGCCTGGCTAAGAAGACAGCACTGAATATAGCAAAGAAGACAGCACTGTATATTGCAAACAAGACTGCTCTGAATATAGCAACCAGGCAGTGCAAATAGCAACAGAAGCACAGTGCACACAGGATGAGTCAGGCACAAGTGAACCATGTGTCCACTGGGAATGCATGCAAAGAAGCCATGCCCAAAATGTGAAAATCTGAGCATACAGCAGTGCACAACACAAACAACAGCAAAAGAAACACCAAAGGCAATGCCAAGAGAGGAACCACAAAATGCAGCAACACTGTGTTGAACCAGATGATCAATAGGTGCAACACAGCACAGCACTGGCACTGACTAGTTACCCAAGAAAGAGACAGGACACAGGAATAAAACCAGAAAAAATATATTACAAAACCACATTCCCATGTAAGTGTTGCTCTATTATCCTTTCTTTCCAGGCTTAAAGGTTTTTGGGGAGCATTTGTGGCAGGGAAGTTATATCTACAGACCTGCACTTCACTACTCCTCTTAATGCTTTCCACCTGCACTCCCTTTCCAATGTAGTTCGCTTCTTTCTTTCTCCTTTTTAGCAAAACATCACTCATTGGGTATTGATTAGTAGTTTTATTTTCATTAGCACGTGCTTAAAACTAACATGTATTTAAAAAAAAAAAACTCTCATTTGTTTAAACGTTAAAAGTCCAAAGATAATTATATTACAGTCATTACTGAAAACAATTTGTATTTATATGTTGCTTCAAATCTCTTCATTTGTGCTTGATTGCAAAGTGTTTTTAACACATCTACTTTACCATACTTCATTTATGACAAGCTGTTTCCTCTTTGTGGCTCTATTGCCTATTCCAAACTCTCTCCATATTCATTTTGTTTCTTTTATTTCATCGTGATTGCACCTTTCATTTGTATCCTTCACCCGAAATTTAGAGAGCATACTGTTGTCCACAAATCCTTAGCATTCTGCTTATTTCTTGTGTTTGGCTTCCTGTGCCATTACTCCTTCTTTCTGCTTTGAACCAGCAAGCCTCCTTGGTGCTTCCTCAATCAGGTGATGGCAATCACGTTCTAATGTGCTGACGTTTTGGAGAGTGAATCTCCATCATCCAAACACAAGAAGTAAGCAGAATGCTAAGGATTTGTGGACAACAGTAGGTTCTCTAAATTTCGGGCAATGGATACAAATGAAAGGTGCAATCACGACGAAATAAAAGAAACAAATTGAATATGGAGAGAGTTTGGAATAGGCAACAGAGCCACGAAGAGGAAACAGCTTGCCATAAATGAAGTATGGTAAAGTAGATGTGTTAAAAACACTTTGCAATCAAGCACAAATGAAACGATTTGAAGTGACATATAAATACAAATTGTTTTCAGTAATGACTGTAATATAATTATCTTTGGACTTTTAACGTTTAAACAAAAGAAGGTTTTTTTTTAACACGTTAGTTTTAAGCACATGCTAATGAAAATAAAACTACTAATCAATACCCAATGAGTGATGTTTTGCTAAAAAGGAGAAAAAAAGAAGCAAACTACATTGGAAGGGGAGTGCAGGTGGAAAGCACTAAGACTAATAGTGGAGTGCAATTCTGTAGAAGAAAAAACATATTCAAGAGACAACAATACAAACTATGTACATATATTTTCAAAATGAACAACAACCGAAATGGTGTGGGGGGGGCAGGGAAGTTTGAAAAAGAAGGGAAGGGGGATCAAGGGCTCACAGCCTGGTTCTGGCCCGGAAGACGCTGGTCCAGGATGCCAGCGATTCGTTGTGTTTCCTGAATGAGCACCACCTGCTTCTCCAACAACATGTGCTGCTGGTGCACAGTCCTCCGCATGAGTTTATTCCAGCCCTCTTCTTCCTTGGGATGCCTGGCCCACAGTGACCTCCGATGTTGACCTATGGGAGGAATGATGCCCATGTAAGAATGGTGCACTGACACTGGAGCAATGCAAAACTCAGGATGTTGCTCCAGAGAAGGACAGCGTGTCCTAACTATTATGCCTATGTACCCAACAATGGAAACAGTACACATGCCACCTGACCTATACCTGTATGGAGCATCACTTAGCCCCATGGTATACACATGCCCATCCCACGTAGATGTGAAGGCCCTTAAGGCCATTGCCACAACCAACACAGATGAGATGACACTCTATGCATACCCAATGTAGCCCATGTCACAGTACAGCTACACAGCCCCTCCGAAGTAAAACACAGTTGGCACAATAGCAACAACAAAAAAACTGTAGCAACATGCGGCCAAATGCAACAGATATTAGAGCCGGGGGACATTGCGACATCACAATCAGAAACCTCACAACCACTGTCTACATGTCAACAGTCTGCGGTCTGTAGTGGCAATCCACAGGGTTGTGTAGCAGACAGTGTGCAGGTGTCCCCACACCCACCTACACAGCACAGACATTGTACATGACACAAGTGTGTCGTGTGGACATGTGACGGACACCGCTTTCCAGGCTAAGACATACCACTGAGCCATACATGAGTAGCAACACCCCCCCCAGGAAGACAATGGGTCGGTGGCCACATTGTGCAGCACAGCCCTGACATGGTGGGACATCTGAGCAGCACAGTGCAATGTGACCGGTATGCATGCATGATGCAGATGATGCACATGACAACACCACTGTGAGTATACAATGTCCACAGGGACCATGTCCAGGCCATAGGCATGCCATGTGGTATATGCATACTGTGGGCAGACACACAACCACAGGAACCTTAATGTACATCCAGCCAGCATTACACAGTCATTAGTACCACACACCTCATGGCTGCCATACAATGTATACAGTACAAAGATGTCCATGGCACATGTACATGTGTAGTGCACCACATGACACAGTAGGAGATGGCCACAGGCAACAGTACAATACAACCAGGGAATGGTAGATGATAGGCCATGCACATCACACACGGAGAACACAGTGGGATAACAGTGACCCCTACAAAGTTCATTGGTGTTGACTGATGTGTCCACTGTGGACCATAGGCCACCACGTGCAGTCAAATTTGCAGGGTGCTAGGAGGAGGTCATGGCCATGCCACCATGTCACAGACACTGCTGTGCAACAGGGCCACTGAATGGCTCATATGCAACATCCAGGGTGCAGAAGCAGCACAGCAGAATAGAAGCACCATGGAGGGTGTGTATCTATGTAGGCGAGTGCGACGTGCAGAGTACAGCCCCCTCATGGCGCGGGCATGCTGGATACACCATGAAGCAGCAGTGCAGAACTGTGAGCATCCATGTGCTGCCACAACATAGGCCCACAGTCTGTGTGACCAGTCTAGGCAGTGTCCATGTGCATGTACCACAGGCAGCAGTAGGTGTGTGTGATGCCCTCCCCAGCAGCATTTATTTTATTTATTTATTTCAATCTTGGAATAACCACTTCAGCTCAGAGCTCTTTTACACAGGTTCCACGTCAAGTAAACAATACAAATAGAGTAGTAAAGAATTACATTGGACTAGACACGCAGACTAGACAATAGGGAAGGGGGGGAGGGCTAAGAATAGACATACAGGTATGAGATGCCTAACGGTAAGTACCGGTTAGTGGTCAGAGATAGTAGGTTAGTAGAGATGGGCAAAGTGTATGGGGGGGAGCCCCAAGTGCTAAGGGAGCTGGTGATACCAAGAGAAGAGGGAGTGGGTCAAGGAGGAGGGGAGTGTGTGGAGGCAGGAAGGATAGGGTGGGGAAAGGTGGCAAAGATGGAGAAAGGTAACGTGGAGGGGCAGGGAAGAAAGTGTCAAGGAGATAGGGGGAGCAGGGGAGGGAGGGAGAACGGGGTAGGGAATGGAGGGGAAGAGATAATGGGGGAGGTAGGGGTAAGGGGAAGAGGTGAGTGAGAGGTGGGGGGCAGAGCTTATAGGAGGCAGTGGGAAGGGGGGCCCTATGGTACCACCATTGACACTCCATGGCCACATGTCCCCGGAACCAGTGACATGACACAGGGAAAATGCACAGATGTTGATGACCCAGTGCCACATAGGGTACCAAACATGCCCCACCCAGCAAGGTATGCAACACCAGTGGACAACATAGGAGCATACTCACATGCAGCATCCCTCTGCCTGTCACTGCTATCCCTGTCCAGCCAGCTGGGATCCTGGGGCCTCCGGCTGTGCCCTTGTTGCAGTCCGCTGGTGTTGTGGTCTGCAGAGTGAAGGGAATGGACCAGTGTCAGTGCTGTAATGGACATCAAGAACCCCTCCCCCAACTGTGCATGGTACACATTGCGAATCTGTCAAACAGTGGAAAGTGCCCTCACCAACAGCATAAGTCGCATGGGACACATGTGCACTGTAGGTGCAATGTACATGTGCTACACAACTAGTGATGGTCAACACTGATACCTGTCATGTGATTCTATCACTGCACATCACATGTACAACCACAAACACAGGCACTATTGACTCACACACAAGCATCACTGTGCCCATAGTGGTGTACACAGTGCACTGCATTACCCAGCAGCATGACAGACATGCAAGCAGGGACCCACCCTACAAATATATACCACATGTGTAGTGTGTACATGGCTGCCCACACCCACTGACGTACAAAAGTTGTGGGCCCTGCTTCTCCTGGCACTCTAGATTAACCACCTGCTGTCTCAGTTTTCATCCAACCTGTGTCCAGTCTTGGGTATCATGAGTAATCATCAGGGTAGCTCCCTGCAACAATAGCCTAATCTAAAAGTGTGTCATCTGATTGTCTTGTTGTTTTCTTTTCACGAACTGAGCCCTCCAACTCCGGATTAAAAATAGTGTGTGTTGTGCATGTTGTTTTCTTCCATCGCAGGGCCCCAACCAGCTGCAACGTTCATGGCTAGCCCACCATTCTCCATCTGGGTACCCAGAGTGTGTGATTGTTTTTGGACCCTGAAGTGCATGCATAACTGTTTGATTGATAGAGCCTTTAAGCAAATTAACCTGATTATGCCCCTTCCTTGTTCAAGTCCCTTAAATAAATCAGATCTAACTCTTTTTTGCATTTACCCTGACTGTGGTTCCAGTTTGTGCAAGAGTACTGTACTGCAGTTATTTGCTGTGTATAACCTTGTTTTACAGTGGTCCCCAGGGCCAAGCCAGAGGAAAGCCCTGGTGGTAAGTGCAAACGGTGTGGGTAATTGTGTGGTATATCAGGGGTATTGTGAAAGTGATTATTGTGTATTATTCAGGCCACTAGTAAGGAAAGAGGAGGGTTACAGTGTCCCAGAGGGCTCAGGATAGCTTGACCACTACCAACCCTGACCTCCGGATGGAGGCACTCATTTCAGAACTCATGTCCCTTAACCTGCTACTAGCCAAGCATGCAGGGATAGTAGCCCTTGGGATAGTGCCACCCAGGGGGTTATATTTTGAAGGGTTATCGATGGGATTTTGTGCCTTCTAGTGGCCAAAAATTATGAATTATTTTTAAAGATTAATGACTACCCCAGTAAAAATGGCTGTACACCAGCTGGTGGGGTGGTGTACTGGGCAGGAGATCGACCCTCAACATGCTCTTCTTATACTAGATATTCCCCTGGGTACCAGTAAAGACACTGTAGAGGGAGCACTCTCCAAAGTTGAATGTTTAAAAAACCCTGTGGTGGTGGGTCAACAGGCTGATTTGATCGGCCAAACTTTCGTAGCCTTGGTGGAGAGTAGTGACCTCATGGACAGCTCTAAAGTGACACTGACTGTTTCCCCAGAAGGGGTTCCAGCTGCCTGGAAAATGATAACAAAAGACAGTAAAGACTCTGGGGAGGATGAGCTCCCACCATTATCTGTGGCTTTTGAGGAAAAATTTGCTAAGTTGTTGCTGGAGGAAGGGAAAACCGTAGAGGACTTAAAGAAACTATTCCTGCCACCTGGAGGTGTTCCTTCCCCAACACCTCCTCCACTCCAGCACCAGTTTCGGCCCCGTCTTCTGTGCCCATGCCAATGCTGGCCCCATTATCTGTACCTGCCATTAGTCATGGCTCCTACCGGAGGCTGAGGATATTCTCAGGCACCCTCCCAACCCCCCCAGAGGGAGGATGACTGGAAGACATGGATAGACTATGTTGCCCCTCTAGTACTTGAATGGCAATGCTAGCAGAAAAATGAAAGAGGTTGAGTGAGAGCCTCAGAGGTCCTGCCCTGGCTACCATCTGTGCCAAGCAGGCCAATAACCCCGAAGCAACTGCACAGGACTATCTGGATGCATTGGAGAATGTGTATGGGAGCCCAGATTCAGATGAGGATCTGTGGTGGAGAGTAAGAATCACTCAGCAGTACCCAGGGGAGCCATTGTCTATGTATGTACCTCGGCTTGAAAAGCTGTTACAAGAGTGCCTCAGAAAGGATAGTTTGCCATCAAATGAATTAGATCGAACTAGACTGGACCAGATCCTTCAGTCTGCTCCGTTTTCAGAATTATTACTGCTTCAGTTGCACCTTGCCACCTGACTGGAATTACCCCCCTCCTCTGACGAGCAAATGAAAGAAATTCGGGAGGGTTGAGCAAAGGCGACCCCGTGGGGGAATTGCACCCATATCTGCTGCTGCTGCACAAGTCACCGAGAGTGATTGGCCAAGTGAGGCTCAGGGCCAAAAGTCAGCACTTAACGAACATTCTGAGAATGCAAAGGACTTCCCGCCCTGAGTCCAGCATTGGAAAGATGAGCTACTAAAAGAAGTCTAAAAGTTGAACATGGGTGCCTCTGCAAGGGTTTCCCCAATGGAACAAGATTCTGGTCCCTCTCAGGACGTGACTTCCATGGGGGTGAGGGTGCACCCTCAGGCATAATCTACCAAGGGTAGCTCCCTGGCTGAAATACAAGAATTGACTACCACCATAAAGGAACTGTTAAGATACATTGCACCACTCCCACCGCTGCAAGCAGATATTGGACCCTGATCCCTTGTTACTGCCTCAGTCCCTCATGCAATGTTCTCTCCAAGGATGACCCAGGAGTCTATCATTTGTCACAAATGTGGGAAGGATGGCCATATGGAGAGAGTGCTGGTCTCAGAAAGACTTAGAAAAGGTAGCAAACAGACTCCAAGGGGAGTTCTGAAAAGCAAATCAATGGCCGAGGAGTGCCCATAATAACCATAGTGAGGGTTCAAGAAATACTAACTCAGATTTCTTTGTGGCTAAATCATCTGTCATTGCCTCTGCTACTGCCTCTCCAGACTAGTCCAGAATAGTGGTCCCTTTGATGGAGACTTCTGTGATTGTCAATGGTATCCATGCTCGGGCAGTGCTTGATAGCAGGTCCCAAGTGACCACTGTATTTCAGGACTGGTATGACAAACACTTATCTGATGTGCCATTACAATCTCTGGAAGGCCTACATGTGTGGGGCCTGAGCGACAAGTCTTATCCCTACCTAGGCCTCTGGTTGTCTTTTCTTGCAACTGTAACTGGTGTAGAGGAGCAAGTAGATACATTGGCCCTGGTATGTCCCCCCACTGGACTGTATGAAGGGTTCCCCCTGCTAATTGGAACAAACGCCCATATGTTTGGGAGACTGGCGAAACTCTGTCAGAGAAACAAGGGCAGCGGACTGGGACGGCTCTGAGAAATCTGGCTCTGATCAAGAGGGCCTATGATTTGCAACAGAAACCTGAGGAAGTAGACCAGGATGAACTGGTGGGGATCGTGTGGAAGAAGGATCCCGATTCAATGGTACTTGCCCCTAATGCCCAGTGTACCATTCAAGTGGAGCTCCACCTCTGGAAAGATGTCAAGAACAAAATACTGATGTTGGATGTGCTAGGCAATGGAAAACTGCCAGAAGGATTATTGGTCAAGCCCAGCATCTTGCCTGCCCGTGCCCTTGCCTATGCATGACGAGTAATGGTCCAGATTCACAATGTGTCAGATCAGGAGATTTGGGTGAACAGAGGGTGCACCTGAGCTATGGTACACTGTGCAGACACTGCAGTATTGCCCAGCAACAAGCACCCTGGTGAGAAGGAGAGAGTGACCCCAGACTTGTTTGACTTTGGTAACCCCCCATTGCCAGATGAATGGAAGGTTAGAATTAACAAGAGACTTGCCCAGAGACACCGAGTGTTTTCA
Source organism: Neoceratodus forsteri (assembly GCA_016271365.2). NCBI lineage: Eukaryota > Metazoa > Chordata > Ceratodontiformes > Ceratodontidae > Neoceratodus > Neoceratodus forsteri. The sequence continues at coordinate 592,265,897 of CM057452.1, read as the reverse complement.
CTGAAGGAATGGGATGTGGGATGTGTCCAGGGTGCAGAGCATCACATATGCCTGCAGGATGAATGGCCATTTCAAGAGAGGTCCTAACACCTAGCCCCAACAGACATAGATGATGTGAGAAGGCACCTGCATGGAATGCTCGCTGCTGGCATAATACAAGAATCCAAGAGCCCATACACCTCTCCCATTGTGGTTGTGCATAAGAAGAATGGGTCTGTGAGGATGTGTGTTGATTATCAAACCCTGAACCGGCGGACCATCCCAGACCAATACACTATGCCTCGTATACAAGATGCCCTGGACTGCTTGAATGGGAGCAAATGGTTCTCGGTGTTGGATCTTCGCAGTGGATACTATCAGTTCCCGATGGCCCCAGAAGACCATGAGAAATCAGCCTTTATCTGTCTATTGGGGTTCTACGAGGTTTCTGAGGTTGCCACAGAGGATATCGGGCACCCCGGCCACCTTTCAGCAACTGATGGAATGTGCAGTGAGAGACATGAATTTGCTGGAATGTCTGGTGTACTTGGATGATGTCATTGTGTTTGGGAGCACCTTAGAGGAGCATGAGAACTGACTGTTTAAAGTTCTAGACCAACTGGAAGACTTCAGCTTCAAGCTGTCCATTGACAAGTGCCAGTTTTTCAAAACTTCTGTGAAGTATGTGGGGCACAAAGTATCTACAAAAGGGATAGAGACTGATCCCAGTAAGGTTGAAGCACTGACTACTTGGCCCCAGCCCCATAATCTGAAAGAACTACAACATTTCCTGGGGTTCTGTAGCTGCTACCGCAGGTTCATAAAAGACTATTCCAAGGTGATTCGCCCAATCTTGAACCTTACCCAGGGTTACCTTCCTACCAATCACAAATACAAAAAAGGGGCTGTTAAAGAACCAGAAAAGGTATACTTCCACCCAAATGAACTCTTCGGGCCCAGCTGGATGCCCGACTGTGAATCAGCCTTCCATGAGATTATATACCAGCTCACCCACAACCCCATCCTCGCCTATGCTGACTCCAACAAACCCTATGTGCTGCATATGGACACTAGTCTGCAGGGCCTAGGAGCAGTGCTGTATCAAGACCATGAGGATGGCCCGAGACCAGTAGCTTTCACCAGTAGGAGCTTGACTCCATCCAAATGAAACTACTGTGTGCATAAGTTGGAGTCGCTTGCACTAAAATGGGCCATCATTGACCAGTTTCGTGAATACCTCTATGGGGCAAAGTTATTGGTGAAGACTACAATAACCCGTTGACCTATGTACAGACTTCAGCTAAGTTAGAAGTCACTGGGCACCAGTGGCTTTCTGCATTATCAACCTATGATTATGCTGTCGAATACAGACTGGGCCTGAACCATATCGATGCTGATGCCCTGTCACAAAGGCCCACTTCCAAGACTGAGTGGGTCAGGTTGTCTGAACAGGACATTCGAGCATTGTGCCAAAAGTTTGATAACGATAAACAGATATCTGTGGACCCAGTAGACTGTTTGGTAGATTGCTTGAGCCCTTCTGACACCTGCATACCAGCTGCTTATTGCCAGTTCTCTGCTCTAGATATTACTGCACTACCTCAATTTGACAATGACAGCATTAAGTGGGCTCAATCCCATGATTCTACGATTCAGCCAGCACTTGATGCCCTGCGTGTGGGGAAAGATACATCTAAGTTACATTCTACTGACTTGTGAACTGCTTTATTGTTTAAAGAAGGTCCCAGACTGAAGTTGCTCAGTCAGTTGTTGTATAGAGAGACAGTAGATCATAGTGGCAAAGTAGACAAGCAACAATTGGTCTTGCCCATGGCCTTTAAAGATTTGGTACTGAGGTCCCTCCACAATCACATGGAGCACCTTGGTATTGACAGAACCCATGACCTGGTACATTCTCATTTCTACTGGCCCAAAATGGGGACCGATGTTGAGCACCTTGTAAAGACTTGTAGTTGCTGTCTGCAAAGAAAAGCCCTGCCTCAGAGAGCTGCCCCCTTGTTAATATTACTACCAGTACCCCCATGGAACTAGTCTGCATTGACTTCTTGTGTTTAGAACCTGATCAGTGGAACATTGGCAATGTGTTAATGGTTACGGATCATTTCACATGGTATGCACAAGCTTTTCCCACCAAAGATCAAAAGGCATATACCGTGGCCAAGGTGCTAGTGGAAAATTTCTTTGTCCACTATAGTGCCCCCCCAGCAGATCCACTCTGACCAGGGCAGAGACTTTGAGGGTTGACCAATCAAAGAAATGCTCTCTCTCTTTGGGGGGTGCAAAAGTCAAGAACCACCCTCTATCACCTGCAGGGAGACCCTCAACCAGAAAGTTTTAACCGCATCCTTCTAGACATGCTGGGCACCTCCACACAAAAGACAAGGATAAATGGAGCCAGCAGATTAGCATCTTGGTACATGCATACAATTACACAAAAACTGATGCTACTGGGTTCTCTCCCTACTGCCTTATGTTCGGGAGAGAGGCCCGGCTGTCAGTTGATGTCTGTTTTGGGATCTCTTCAGATGGGGTCCAAGCCGAAAACTACTTGCAATATGTACAAAAACTGTAAGCTCAATTGAACCATGCCTATCAACTGGCCCAGACAATGGCCACCAAGAGAAATCTAGCCAGCAAAGAGAGGCATGATAAAAAAGTAAAGGCTCAAGAGCTTCGACCTGGAAACCGTGTGTTGTTACGCAATTTGGGACTGCATGGTAAACACAAAATTGCTGATCGGTGGCACCATCGCCCCGATGTGGTAGTTGGAAAGTTGGATGATTTACCTGTGTACAAGGTGCACCCAGAGAACAACTCCAAAGCTGTCAAGACCATGCACCGTAACCACTTGTCTACCTATCGGCCAAGTCATGATTGAGGCTGAACCCCCAGAAATTGAGCCCCCTGGGCCGGTGACTTGTGCTGCTGCAAGAAAGAGACAGTCAACCTATCCCAGTGGTCACAGATTTAAGGTTTCCTCCACAGCAGGCCCAGAATGATGGTGACTGTCAGTCCACTTCTGACGAAAGTGAATACGACCATGCCTAATACCCTTCTTATGAACTGAGTCAGCTGTTTCGAGGTAACCCCATGATTAATTGTGGGGATGAAGCTGGGCCTTCTGGACTACCTAACCCCCCAGCTTTGTCCTTGGAGCCCATGCTCCCTAAAATTGAAATGCAAAGTATCATATCTGAAAATGCTGAGTCTATGTATTGTGGAACTGTATGATTTGCTTGAGCGAGGGGCTGAGGGTGTGAGTTTTTCTGGTAACATGCCAGAACTTGAAGAACACTATGAGAGTGCTGACCATCCCCCTTCAGTGCCTCAAAGCTTGATTGTGCCTGAGCCTTTGCTAAATGAGTCAAGGGTTGTAGAAACACAGCCTGCAGAGCAAGGAGCTGACAGTGCCCCAAGTTTGGACATTGTCACCCAGGCAGAGGCACCCCTCACAAGTGATGAAAGCCCCAAGACTGTTGTTGAAAGCACAAAGGCTGTGGTTGTTCCCTCCAGAAAGACTGGCCGAGCTGTCAAGCCAGTATTACGTTTCAGCTATGATTCTTCCAGAAGGCCAGTGGATTTGCCTCTCAATGTGGTGCACAAAGGTGTTTAAGTCTCACCAAGCTCACTGCCCAAATTGAGCTTGACAGCCAATTCCAGGTTACTTGTCTTTCCCTCTCACCATGGTGCCCCTGCCCCCTCCAGCCCAAAGTTAGCTGATAGGGAAGGGCCCCCTCTTGCATTGTTTAAGGTGCAAGAAGTCATTACCTGATTCAATATAGTAATGTTCAATTTACCTGTCTGAAATATGCCTAATATATTGTCAGAATGGACAAAGTATTGAAAAATGTAGTGAATATGTATAGTAAAGTAATAAGTTTATGTTAACTGATGCGTGATGGTACAGACTTGACACGGATGCCAAGTTTTCTCCTGATGGGGAAGGGTGTAACCCCCTACAAATATGGGATCCCGAAAAGTCTTCCTTGAGCTTGCCTAAATGCTCACTACAAGGCTGGTGTCCTGCGTTTTGGCAGTTTAAATGTGATTGCCAGAGAGTGCCTGTATACTGCAGCCTCTGTGTATTGTCTCTTTAAGAGCTGCCTGGATTACAGTCGTAAGTAATCTGAGAGGGAGCTCTGTTGAAAGATGTAACTATTTGTTGAAAATCATCTAGAGTGATAATGATAATGTAGTTTGTCTAACCTGCCTTCTTTGCAGCAAGGACTGTTTTGTTTATCACCACCATTTGGCCCAGGACTGTGAATTGGACCAATCAGTACTGGTGGAACCTAGAATGGAGCCGGACTACAGGAGCTGTCTGGAGTCAAAATCTGTAAGAATTGTAGTTTTGGGCTTTTTGCGCCTTTTTGCACCTGAAGGGGGAGCCTTTGTTGTGACTGACAGGAGGATCAGTCAACCGAACGGTTTGGATCTTGGGGAAATTCTCAAGATGCTTGCTGTTAGAAGCAGATGTAAGTTGGGAGCTGAAGAAGCAAGAGCTCAATACAGCATCTGCGGAAAGGCCTTAGTTTTGGCCTGCATGCCTGCCTGCTGCCCCTGAGAGGGAGAAGAGAATTATTTCAGACTAAATACAAGTTTGTGAGAATGAAGTAAGCCACTGATTATTCACCAGGCTCATACCTGAGGAAGACCGAAGATTTTGCTGAATGCGATCGGCCTGTCAGGATTACCAGCTGCTTTTGAATCCCCGGTTTGTGCAGAGACTTTGCGATAGTGACCGGAGATGGTTTGCCTGGTACTGTAGAATTTCCTTACATGTAAAAGTGCTGTGTATTGAAAGTGGGTCATGATTTGGACCCCCACTGTGTGAACTGTGTTCTTCTTGCTGGAAGCTTTATCCAGCTTAATCAGACTGAATACACGTTCATCTCCATTCGGCCTGGGCCATGCCACGCTGGCCCTACCAGACTATCCCACTGCACAGAGAAAGCCACCAACAAGAGACCTGCCTGGGGATCAGCCCCCTGCTCCATGCTTGAACAGGAAAGATGCCTCGGCGAATCGTGGGAGCCCTGCTTCTCCTGGCACTCCAGATTAACCACCTGCTGTCTCGATTTTCACCCAGCCTGTGTCCAGTCTTGGGTATCGTGAGTAGTCATCAGGGTAGCTCCCTGCAACAACAGCCTAATCTAAAAGTGTGTCATCTGATTGTCTTGTTTGTTTTCTTTTCACGAACTGAACCCTCCGGCTCCGGATTACAAATAGTGTGTGTTGTGCATGTTGTTTTCTTCCATCGCAGGGCCCCAACCAGCTGCAATGTTCATGGCTAGCCCACCATTCTCCATCTGAGTACCAAGAGTGTGTGACTGTTTTTGGACCCTGAAGTGCATGCGTAACTGTTTGATCGATAAAGCCATTAAGCAAATTAACCTGATTATGCCCCTTTCTTGTTTGAGTCCCTTAAATAAATCAGATCTAATTCTTTTTTTGCATTTACCCTAACTGTGGTTCCAGTTTGTGCAAGAGTATTGTACTGCTGTTATTTTCTGTGTATAACCTGGTTTTACAGGGGGTCTCCAGGGCTGAGCCAGAGGAAAGCCCTGGTGGTAACTGCAAACAGTGTGGGTACTTGTGTGGTGTATCAGGGGTATTGTGAAAGTGATTATTGTGTATTGTTCAGGCCACTAGTAAGGAAAGAGGGGGGTTACAGTGTCCCAGAGGGCTGTGCCCAGGTTAGCTTGACCACTACCAACCCTGACCTCTGGGTGGAGGCACCCATTTCAGAACTCAGGCCCCTTAACCTGCTACTAGCCAAGCAGGCAGGGATAGTAGCCCTTTGGATAGCACCAGCTAGGGGTTACATTTTGGCAAACTCAGATTTTAAAGGCAGTCATTTAATTTACTAGTCAAGCTGCAAAGTGCTGCATCATGTTCTAAGCCACTGAGGGTTCACCAATTTCATTCCTTTGAATTGAAGGGAGGCTGACCCGTCTATAGTTTCCCACCCCCTCCCTGCTCCCACCCTTGTTGAGATTAATCACATCTATGCTTTTCCAGTGGGAAAGTCATGTCAAACAGATCTAATAGATTTCTTTGACTGGGTGACTAAGGTTGTGGATCAAGAGGGAGCAGTAGATCTTGGCTACATGGATTTCAGTAAGACTTTTGATACCGTTCCACCATGGGTGCCGGAATATGGGGAAAATTGGGGGTGCTGAAGTTCAAATTGGCACAGGGTAAAAAGGTAGTTTGTGCAAGCAAAGAGGTCCTTTGAAAGCTTATGGGCAAAAGCGGAGGTGTTATAGCCCCCTACACTCATAGGTTCCGGTACCTATGCATTCCACATAGAAGACTTGTGAACAAGCTGGCCAGCCTGGGAGTGGGTCACAAGGAAGTAAACTGGGTTAGGAGCTGCTTGAGTGATAGAAGACAGAGATTCGTTGTAAACGGTGCGCAATCTGAGGAAAGGAGGGTGACCAATGGGGTGCCACAGGGATCAGTCCTGGGGCCAGTCCTGTTTAATGTCTTCATACTGTAAGTGATATTGCGGAGGGACTGGAGAGGAAGGGGTATCTCTTTGCAGATGACACTAAGATCTGCAGCAGGATGGATAGTCCGGAAGGGGTGGAAAAAATGAGAAGGGACCTAATTAAACTGAAGTAATAGTCAAGAGTTTGGCAGTTGATATTTAATGCAAAAAAGTACAAAATCATGCATTTGGGGTGCAAGAACCCAGGGAAGATTACATGATTTGGGGGTGAAACTGATGGTCACCAAACAGGAAAGGGATTGGGGGCAATCATATCTGATGACATAAAGGTGGCCAAACAATGAGCCAAGGCTGTGGGAAAAGCCAGTGGGATGCTGGGATGCATAGGGAGAGGTATCACCAACAGAAGAAAGGAGGTGGTGATGCCACTGTAACCCCCCTACAAATGGGGGTTCCCAAAAAGTCTTCCTTGAGCTTGCCTAAATGCCTACTGCCAGGCTGGTGTCCTGCATTTTAGCAGTTTAAATACGATTACCAGAGTCTGTATAGCCTCTGTGTACTGTCTCTTTAAAAGTTGCTTGATTGCAGCATAAGTAATCTGAGATGGAGCTCTGTTGAAAGATGTAACTATTTGCTGAAAACCATTTAGAGTGATAATGATAATGTAGTTTGTCTAACCTGCTTTCTTTGTAGCAAGGACTGTTTTGTTAGTCTCCACTATCTTGGTCCTGGACTGCAAATTGGACCAATCAGTTCTGGTGGGAGCTAAAATGTAGTCGGACTACAGGAACTGTCTGAATTCAGAATCTATAGGAACTGTGGTTTGAGTTTTTGCACCTTTTTTGCAACTAAAGGGGAAGCTCTCGCTTTGACTGACAGCCAAATCAGCCAACCAAATCTTTTGGATCTTGGGGAAGTCCTTGGCTGCTTGCAGTTTTCAGTTAGTTTCTGAGTTGGGAAGTAAAAGGAGAGGAGAAAAAGTGATTCTGAAGTGATTCTGAGAGCAATCCTGAGTGGATTCGCATGGGAGAACTCTGAAGAGGCTAAGTTTTTGGCCTGCATGAGGGTGTGTTGCTCCTGAGATAGAGAAGAGAATTATTTTGGACTAAATCCAAGTTTGTATGACTAAAGTAAGCTACTGAAGTGGGCCAGGCTCAACCTGAAGAAGACAGAATATTTTGCGAATGCGATCGGCCTGTCAGGAGTTCCAGCTACCCCTAAGCTCCTGGTGTGTGCAGAGACTTTGCGATTGTGCCCGGGAGCACTTTGCCTGGTACAGTAGAATTCCCGTACATGTAAATGTCCTATGAGCTGCTAGTGGGTTGTGAGTTAGTTCCCCACTGTGTGAACTGTGTTCTGCTTGCTGGAAGCTGTATCCAGCCCAAAACAGACTGTTTCTAAACTTGTCTCCATGTGGTCTGGGCTTTGCCAGACTGGCCCAGTCAGACTACCCACTGCACAGAGAAGCCATTGACGAGTGACCTGCCTGGGGATCAGCCCCCTGCTCCACGCTTGAACAGGAATGATGCCTCTGTGACTTGCGTGAGCCCTGCTTCTCCTGGCATTCCAGATCAACCACCTGCAGTCTCGATTTTTGTCCAGCCTGTGTCCAGTCTTGGGTATCGTGAGTAAATACCAGGTTAGCTCCCTACAACAACAGTTTAATTTGAGTGTGTCATCTGATTGTCTTGTTGTTTCATTTCTTTTATGAACTGAGTCCTCTGGCTCCGGATTACAAATATTGTGTACTGTGCATGTTGTGTTTTCCATCACAAGGCCCCAACCAGCTGCAACTCGGGCAACTGTCCTGGCTAGCCCATCTCTTCTCTACCTGGGTACCCAGAGGTGGACTGTGTGAGGGGACTCAAAGCGCATGCAGAACTGCTTGATTGATATAACCTTTAAGCTAATTAACCTGATTTTGCCCCTCCCTTGTTCAAGTCCCCTGAATAAATCAGATCTAACTTTTTCTGCATGTAATCTGACTATGGTTCCAGTTTGTGCTCAAAGTACTGTACTGTTGCTTTTTGCTGTGCTTAACCTTGTTTTACAGGGGGTCCCCAGGGTCGAGCCATCGGAACCAGCCTGGTGGTAAGTGCAAACAGTGTGGGTACTTGTGTGGTGTACCAGGGGTATTGTGAAAGTGATTATTGCACAGTGTTCAGGCCACTAGATGGGAAAGAGGGGGGTTACAGTGTCCTGGAGTGCAGTGCCCAGGTTAGCTTGACCACTACCAACCCTGACCTCCGGGTGGAGGCACCTGTTTCAGAACTCAGGTCCCTTAACCTGCTACTAACCAAGCAGGCAGGGGTAGTAGCCCTTGGGATAGCGCCACCGAGGGGTTACATCTTGAAGGCTCACCGCTGGGATTTTGTGTCTTCTAATGGCCGAAACTATGAATTACTGTCAAACATAAATGGCTACCCCAACAGAAGTGGCTGTACACCAGTTGGTGGGGTGGTGTACTGGGCAGGAGATCGACCCCCAAAATGCTTTACTTATTCTGGATATTCCCCTGGGTACCAATAAGGACACTGTACAGGGATTACTTTCCAAGGTTGGATGTTTACAAAACCCTGTGGTGGTGGGTCGACAGGCTAATCTGCTCGCACAAAGTTTCATGGCATCAGTAAAGTGTAAGGACCCAGTAGACAGTTCCAAAGTGCCACAGACTATCACGCCCGAAGGAGCCCTCACTGCCTGGAGACTGATAACTAAAGACAGTAAAGACCCTGGGGAGAATGAGCCCCTCCCCCCCACTATCTGAAACATCTGAGGAGAAATTTGTTAAGTTGTTGCTGGAGAAAGGGAAAACTGTGGAGGACTTAAATAAACTATTCCTGCCACCTGGGGGTGTTCCTCCCCCAACACCCCTTCCCACTCCAGCACCCATTATTGCCCATCCTTCTGTGCCCATGCCAAGGCTGGCTCCCATGTCTGTACCTGCCATTATTCATGACTCTTACCGAAGGTTGAGCATTTTCTCCGGCACCCTCCCCACCCCCCAAGAGGAGGATGATTGGGAGACCTGGATAGATTGTGTTGCCCCTTTGGTACCTGAATGGCAGTGTGCAGAGGCTGAGAAACAGAAAAGGATCATAGAAAGTTTGAGGGGTCCCGCCCTAGATGCCATTAAATTTCTGAGGTCCACAAACCCTGGTGCATCTGCCCAGAAGTACCTATCTGCACTCGAAGGCAATTTTGGGAGCATTGAGTCAGGGGAGAACTTGATGTGGAAATTTCAAGGTACAAAACAATGGCCAAGGGAAAGTTTGTCTGCATATGGTACTTGTCTGGAAAGAGCGCTGCAAAAGGCTTACCGAAAAGGTGGGGTAGCCGCCAGTGACTTAAACCATGTGAGGCTGGGGCACATTCTGCAACATGCAAAACATTCTAAATTGCAGCTTCTACAATTGAGGCTCCCAGTTAGAAGGGGTAACCCACCGGACTATTGTGACTTGATAAAAGAACTCTGGGAGGTTGAAGATGAAGAGGGGGATTGTAATTCTAGGGTGAGCGCAGACCAAGTGATCACGGCATTGGAAGGCCCTTCCAAAGTGGGGACCAGTGAGGGTGTGCCGCCATGGGATGAACTGTTGAGGGAGATCAGGGAAACAAAAAACAGTCTTTTTATGAAGACTGCTCCTGCAAGTACAGGCACCGGCCCTTATCCAACTGCATCTGCTATGGGGGGGGGGGGTGTCCACCCAGGCATCTCCCGCTGACAGCAGCTCAAAACTCGATGCCTTGACTATGGTAGTAACAGAAATGACGAGATATCTCTAAATGTTCACCACACAGCAGACAGAGATGGCACCAAGGTTTTCAGTTGTTAGTACCACCGCTCCAGCTCCCAGTGTGATGCCTCGGCCACCCCAAATCCCAGAAAACATATTTTGCCATAATTGTGGGAAGGATGGGCACATGAAGAGACAATGCCGGTCCACAAAGGCCCTAGATAAAGTTGTATACAGGCTTCAAGGAGAGCTTCCGGAGAATGAATCAGTGGTCAAGGAGTGCCCAAAATGACCGCAGTGAGGCTTCAAGAAGTAGTAACTCAAATCCCTATGTGGCTAAATCATCTCTCCAGGCCCCTGCTGCTGTCCCTCCAGACTGGTCTGAAATAGTGGGCCCTTCAATGGAGACTACGGTGGCTGTGAATGGTATTCCTACTTGGGCTGTGCTGGACAGTGGGTCGCAAGTGACCATTGTATTTTAGGACTGGTACAACAAACACTTATCTGCTGTGCCCTTACAATCCCTGGAAGGCCTACATGTGTGGGGGCTGAGCGACAAGTCTTATCCCTACCTAGGATATGTCTGCCTCTGGTTGTCATTTGCTGCAGCTGTAACTGGTGTAGAGGAGCAAGTCGAGACCCTGCCTTAGTGTGTCCCCCCTACTGGACTGTATGATGGGGTTCCCCTGTTAATTGGGAACAACGCCCATATGTATGGGAGACTGGCACAACTCTGTCATGAGAAACAAGGGCGATAGACTGGGAGGGCCCTAAGAATTCCCTCTCTGATCAAGAGGGCCTATGATTTGCAACAGAACCCTAAGGGAGTGGACCAGGATGAACCGGTAGGGGTTGTATGGAAGAAGGATCCCGATTCAATGGTACTGGCCCCTAATGCCCAGTGTACAGTTCAAGGGGAGGTCTACCTCCTCAAAGATGTCAAGAACAAAATACTGATGTTGGACGTGCCAGGTGATGGAAAATTGCCGGAAGGATTACTGGTTAAGCCCAGCATCTTGCCAGCTTGTGCTCATGCCTATGCATGATGAGTGATGATCCAGATTCATAATGTGTCAGATCGGGAGATCTGGGTGAACAAAGGATGCACCCTAGCTACGGTACACTGTGCAGACACTGCAGTGTTGCCCAGGAACATGCACCCTGGCAAGGCAGATAGAGTGACTTTCGACTTGTTTGATTTTGGTGACTCCCCGTTGCCAGCTGAATGGAAGACTAGAATTAGCCAGAAACTTGCCCAGAGAGATCAAGTGTTTTCGTTGAAGGAATGGGACATGGGATGTGTCCAGGGTGCGGAGCATCACATATGTTGCATGATGAATGGCCATTTTGAGAGAGGTCTCGACGCCTATCCCCTGCAGACATAGACGATGTGAGAAGACACTTGCAGGAAATGCTCATGGCTGGTGTGATACAAGAATCCAGGAGTCCATATGCTTCTCCCATTGTGGTTGTGCGTAAGAAGAACAGATCTGTGAGAATGTGTGTTGATTATCGAGCTCTGAATCAGCTTACCATCCCCGATCAATACACCATGCCCAGTATACAAGATGCTCTGGATTGTTTGAATGGGAGCAAATGGTTCTTGGTGTTGGATCTTTGCAGTGGATATTACCAGATTCCGATGGCTCCGGAGGACTGTGAGAAGACAGCCTTCATCTGTCCTTTGGGGTTCTATGAATTCCTGAGAATGGCACAGGGGATATCGAGCACTCCAGCCACCTTCCAGCAACTGATGGAACGAGCAGTGGGAGACATGAATTTGCTAGAATGCCTGGTGTACTTGGACAATGTCATTATGTTCGGGACCTCCCTAGAGGAACATGAGAGTTGACTGTTCAAAGTACTAGACCGACTGGAAGATTTTGGCCTCAAGCTGTCCATTGACAAATGCCAGTTTTTCCAAACCTCTGTGAAGTATGTGGGGCGCATAGTGTCTACAGAGGGGATAGAGACTGATCCTAGTACAGTTGAAGCCTTGACTACTTGGCCCCCCAGCCCCACAATTTGAAAGAACTACATTTCCTGGGATTCTGTGGCTACTACTGCCGGTTCATAAAGGACTATTCCAAAGTGATTCGGCCACTCTTGAATCTTATCCAGGGTTACCTGCCTACCAATCAGAAATACAAAAAAGGGTCCATCAAAGAACCAGACAAAGCATATTTCCACCCAGGTGAACTTTTCAGGTCCCACTGGATGCCTGACTGTGAAGCAGCTTTCCACGAAGTCATATACCAGCTCACCCATGCCCCCATCCTTGCTTATGCACATCCCACCAAACCCTATGTGCTGCATACTGACACCAGTACGCAGGGTCTAGGAGCTGTACTGTATCAAGACCATGAGGATGGTTTGAGACCAGTGGCATTCACCAGTAGGAGCATGACCCCGTCAGAGCAAAACTATCCTGTGCACAAGTTGGAGTTCCTTGCGTTAAAATGGGCCATTGTTGACCAGTTTCATGAGTACCTTTATGGGGCAAAAATATTGGTGAGGACTGACAATAACTCGTTAACCTATGTACAGACTTCGGCTGAGTTAGACGCCATGGGGCACTGGTGGCTTTCTGCATTGTCAACATATATTTATATATTTTTTTTTATTCAGGAAGATATTTCAGCATATACAGTGTACAGCATTAGAGTGTTACAGATAGCCAGAATGTATGCTGGCAAAGAACATTAAGTATCACATAATCCAATACATCTTCCCAATATTGAACAATGCACATCACACATATCTGGATAACAGTGTCCTATATTGTCTCGTCCACTCAAGGTCTAAGCTCTGAAATTACAAGTCTTTCTCGCTTATGCCCTGCATTTACAGGTCCTAAAGAGATGGCCCCATGATATCCAATGCCAACCCCCAACCATCAAGTGTGGACCTGCCAAACCCTACATTGTAATAACAAGTGAAAGCCTCCAGAAAGAAGGAAGCAATAAGGCTAACTAGGAGAAGATAATTTACCTATCCAACTATGAACAAGTCAATTATCCTACTTTATGCAGCTGAAATGACACCCTGAATATCCTACGTGGCCCCTATACCTTATTTAAAGGTTTTATTAGTAGGTCAGCTAGGTGCGGGTAACGAGAGAATGAGGGAACACAGCTGTCTGGGGGGCATGGGGGGGAGTGTGGGGGCAGAACCACCTACAGACTCAGCAGAACTGTCCCAGATTAATATCCCTGAGCTGTTGCCTGAGCGTCCGATGATTCGGAGAGCATAGAGGGGCTTAATTAGGATCCAACATATCCTGGAGTATCAACCACCTTCTCCATCTATCATCCCCCCTTTTTTGACCCCTGTTATATTTTGCTGCAATTCTCTCATCATCAGAGAATTCCTGAACTGTTTTTCCCCATTACTGTATCATAAGGACCTTGGCCTGACCCCATTTTCTGGTAATAGCTTTCATTGTAGGCGGAAAAAATACCTTCTGAAGTTCGGACTTAGAGGGGGTCAGTTGGGTCACTGAACATAGGGTAGTAAAGAAATGTGGTTGTAGCCACTCCTCTTCACCACAGATTTTAACAATATCCCATATTACTCCATCCCAGAAATCTGCTAATTTCAGGCATAAGGTAAGTATGTGCGATAAATTAGGGCTCAGACTTCCACACCCTCTCCAGCAGGGAATTGGTTGAAGGTGTCACCAGGCAGTCTTCTCTGGAGTCAGGAAGTAGTGAGCTATAACTTTCTAAGCAAATAAATGTCATCAAGGGGATTTACATACCATCGGGATAATGTCTAGGCTTGCCACCCATTGTTGTAATGGGAGCGGGAATCCATATTCCCTTTCCCATTTAATTAACCATGGGGGTTTATCTAAATACTCTAAATTATGGAGAAACTGGTATAGCTCACTCACTGCAGGATTAGACTTCTGAACAGACAGTTTCTCTCGCTGCCAAAGGACTACCTTTGGGGTCTCTTCTATATGAGAATATTGGAGGTGAGTTATTCAACCGATAATTCAGCTTTATAAGAACATATTCTTGATATGTATTCCCAGGGACACCGTATAGTCCTTGGATGTAAGAGAATCCCCCAAGTAAATTCTTCCCTATATAACTGAAAAACCCATTTGAGCCCTAACGTCTCCCACAACTTAAGAGCCTGTATCATTTGCCTATCTCCCGGGGGACCCAAACTCCTGAGAGTATGAAATTGAAAGATATACCGAGGGGGTATCAGGGAAGGGAAAAGCCTACGCCAGGCTTTCCAGATTATTTGGGTAGGTTCAGGAAGATGTTGAGGTGGAGGCACACCAGCCATTAAGACTGGGTCAATAATGTCCCGTAGGAGTGTGGATTAATTCCCAAGCCAAATAGCATGGGTCTGGGCTGTAAACCAGAGGAGAGCTATACGAAGCATCACGGCCTTAACATAAGTCTCAAAATTGGGAAGATTAAGACCCCCTCTGTTTTTTGGGGCTTGCAACTGTTTTAATGATACCCTAGGGGGACTGTCCAGCCAGATGAGTCTTCTGGTAAGTCTAGTCCATGTCCGGATATAACAGCTAGGTGGGGGTACAACTAAGGTTTGGATTGGATAGAGCACCCGGGATAGTAATTGTTGATGAACCAGTAGAACTTTTTATTGCATGGGGACTACCTTCAGCTTCCAGTTACCAATCAGATTTTCTAACTGGAGTATGAGGTGCTCAAAATTATCCAGGTCCAGGTGTGAAGGAAATCTGGTGAGGTGTATATGCAGATATTTTAATTTAAGTTTGTACCATTTGAACGGGTATCTGGATTTTAAATCCCTGGGAGGGGAATAATTGCACAAGAGTGTTTCTGTTTTATTAGAGTTCAGGGTATACCCCGAGAGTTCCCCAAACCTGGAAAGGAGGGCCCAAAACTGCAGGGAGTGAGGCATATGGGTCAGACAAGGTAAGCAGTATATCATCTGCATATAAAGATATCTTCTGTGGAGCACCATGGATAGTAACTCCCTTAACACCCTGATGTATCTGAATAGCTTGTGCTAATGGTTCGATGTAGGTGGCAAAAAGATAAGGTGAAAGGGGGCACCCTTGCTTTGTCCCTCGGCAGATTGGAATAACCTGTGATATCCCTCCCATCACTTTAAAGTATGTCTTTGAGGATTCATATATCGACCTAAGTTGATATATGAATTGATGCGGAAACTCCATAGTGTTCATGACATCCCATAGAAAAGCCCACTCTATCGCATCAAATGCCTGGCGGGCATCCAAGCTAAGAAATAGGGTGGGCTCCAGAGAATGGACAGCCAGTTGCTGTACCAGAAAAGTCTGGCGGATAGCATTCGCCGCCTGACGCTGCTTGATAAATCCTACCTGGTCAGGATGTATAATAAGGGGCATTATTTCATCTAACCTGTGCGCCAGTATTGTCATAAGCAGCCTGTAATCCACGTTTATTTATTTATTTATTTGGTTTTGTTAACCAGGTAAGCACACTAGACAACCAAGTGCCTATTTTCAGGTGCGACCCGGGAGAGTTACAAAGCATACAGGAAACAAAAATACGGAGTCGAGGTTACAAACAGGAGCCGCAGGCTCCAACAGGTGGAAGGTACAGGTCATGCTCAAGCATGGTAAGGCAAGCAGTCAAGCAATAGTTTACAAAAAACAACGAAGGGAGTCAAAGATTTCTAATATGACTATAGACTGAACATGTCTCAAAGGCAATTAGAGAAATAACACATCAAGGTTTACATCAAGGATTGTTGTAGTACAAGTTTGTGATAAACACTGACAGATAAAAAATGAATATATAATAAGCGCCTAACATGGGGGGTAGTAAGTACTATACAGAAGGAGGAGGGTGCAGATAGGCATACACAAAGGGGGACAGTCAGAGCTTTGGCCAGTTTCACAGGTGGATTTAACAGCAGCCATTCAGACAGTACTCACGGCAGCACCCCCCAGAGAGTCAGGAGGAGTTAGCCAATGTAATTGGGCAGTATGAGTCCAGTTTGGTGTGGTCCTTTCTAGGTTTGGGGATAGGGTTTAGCAGTGAGGTCTTCCAAGATGGTGGTGGATCCCCTCCTTCCTGAACCGAAACTAAGACTTTTAATAGGTGGGGTGTAAGTTCCTCCCAAAAAACCTGATAGAACTCTATGGGGTAGCCATCAAAACCAGGTGTTTTTCTAGTTTTTCCTGTCTTAATAGCTTGGGATAACTCCTCTTTAGTAACTGGAGAGAGTAAGCTTGCTTGGCACTCCCTAGTTAAAGTCGAGAGGCCTAACCGATGGAGAAAGGTCAGCCTCGCCTCTCGATTGGCAATGTTAGAGGCCTGATAGAGCCATGAGTAATATTCCTGAAAAACCACATGTATCTGGGAAGGGATGCTCACCAAATTACCAAGGGTAGCAGACCATAATTTGGGGATTCTGGTAAGAATTCTCTGCCCTTGGACTTTTCTAGCTATGCATCTCATAGAGGCGGGGCCACCTGATGATTTAAACTACGGAGATAATAGAGTCGGGCTAGGAGTTTCTGATCCTGTATCCCCTGAAGCTGGCTTTTGACATGGAGAAGTCACTGATGAAAAAATGTTTGCATATGCTTAGGGAGCTTCTGGAGATGGTCCAATTCTTGTACCAATTCCTTCTCTGTACGCTCCCTATCCTTATCCTAGTCCCCCATTCAATTAATGCACCTCTCAGCATAGTTATAATAGTATCCCATAATATTGCTGGGGCATGTCCCTGACCATTGTAGTCAAGGATATCTTGAATTTGTTGGCGAATAAAGTTGCAAGCCTCAGGGGATGCAAGGTGCATAACATTTAGTCTCTATGAGGAACATTATGAGATGATACCCAAATCTACACTGGCCTGTAGTGGCCTATGGTCATAAAGCAAGGTCGAGGTGGTTGTTACCACAGACACAGATCCTATAAGGTCCCTAGATACATAAGCATAGTCTAGCCGGGCAGCAGAATTGGTATTTTGGGGGTACCGCGTATATTCTCTAGCACTGGAATATGGGGTTCTAAATGTGTCATACAAGTCTCTTTTATACATCTCAGTTTTCCAGACTTTCCTAAGGGGGGTATATCTGCTTCTATTCGGGTATTCTGTATCTAGGGAAGGGTTAACCGTCAAATTCAGGTCCCCGGCAATAATGAGGGAGCCCTGGGTGTTCTGATCCAAAACCTTAAAAAACCTTTTCAACTCCACCGCCTGGGTCCCCGGTGGTAAATACAAGGATACCAGTGTATAGGTTCATCCTGCAAGTGTCCCCACCACCAGGATAAAACATCCCTTTGGGTCCTGGACCACCTTCAAAGTTGACCACGTGATTCTGGAATGTACTAGGATCGCCACCCCACATAGTCTACCCCATTATATGAGAATGCCCCAACCAACTGGTATCCTCTTGTGCCCCCTAACTTAGCATGTTCAGCCTGGCTAAGGTGCATCTCTTGGAGAAACACAAACATGGGTTAGCCCTCCCTATATCCCTGAATAACTGCGGTCTCTTAATGGGGGTGGTGATACCATTCACGTTCCAGGACCACAATGTCTTGCCCCTTCCCTGTCCCTCCCCAGTAACTCCTAATGGAGCCATATCCCCGGTTCCCCCCAACCCCCACCAGGCTGCATTTCAGTTGTAACCATGAAGCTGCATAATTACATGCTACACAAAGAAACTGACACAATTGACAACAGTCCAACATTAAACTAATAGATAAACTAAGTACTAGGATGAGTAAAACCCAACCAGAACGACTTCCACGTAGGGAGCAATTTATTGCAGTGCTCTGATTAGGAGTCCATATCCGGGGGGGTCTCCCCCCTACGGCTAACTGGGAACTCCCTGGACTCTCATTCAAGAGCTTTAGTAAAGGGTAGAAAGCAAATCAAATCACCAAATGGCGTCACACGTTCTCAGAGTAATAAGGCAGGATAAGAGAATAAATGCCCACTTCCCAGGGGTAATTATTTACCTCTTGAAAGGGGTCCTAAATATGTATATGAAGTAAAGGTAAATGCCAATACTATAATAAAGGCTGGGTGTGAGGGTAATATTAAGAAGGGGAGGGGAAAAGAAGATAGAGGCACAGTCTCCACTCTGTCTTGCATGGCAGCACACTACCATCTCCAATCCTCCCTCGTCCTGTCAGCATGTCAACCCCTCCCCCATAGTAACACCTTCTAAGAGGATAAGAATCCAATATACAGTGGATTTCCCCATGTGGGGTAAAGACCGATCTCATTAATAGGGGATATTGTATCCAGCGATGCTAATCAACTTTGTTGAATTTAAAAAGGGAATAGGAAAATAAGGAGGAGGGAGAAGAAAAAAAAGACCACAATCCACTGATTAGTACTGAGTGTGTCCACTTCAGTGATGATCAAATATAAATAGTAGGGTATAAGTAATATAGATATAGTCAATCCGAGGTGTAGGACCCTTCCACGAGCACAAACAGTAGCACATAATATAGTCACACAAAGGAGATGTATGGAGAAACATTTGCCCAGATACATGTTTCATCCTCCAGCACTCTCTAACAGAAAAATAGTGGAGAATAGTGGAGATTGTAACCAACGTAGCATGCCCCGTATCAGGAGGTCAGGAACTCAGTCCAAAGGTATCATAGATTGCCCTGGCAGTCAGTGCTGAGGAGCCTGGGTAATGTAGGTCCCAAAGGAAGGATAGGCTAACTGCCTAGGCCGCGTGTGTAAAAGTGCCAGCATCCCCCATCTCTCAGCCTCCTTTGGGATACTCAGCAGACAGCAAAAGGGAGAGTAATCCCTTCTCGAGCCTAATCATCCTAAAAATTGGAAAAATCCATAGGTGCCGCTGATAAGCCAGGAAGATGCTGCTGTACGAGAAGGTGCTACACCTTAAATGTGGTGTCTCCACAGTCCTGAGAGACCTGCGCTGCTGGCTTAGGTGCGCTATCAGGATGGTATCCCTCAGAGCCTCAGCTTGATTACTGCGCTAGTGGGCAGGCGACAGAGAAGATTTATTCGGCGACTGGTGAATGCGTTTTTCCCTCATAGTCTCTGATTCCATGTCCTCTTGCACAGGGAGCAGGTTATTTTGTTGTAGGTATAACTTCACCTCATCCGATGTATCAAAAACTTTTATAGAGTTCCCAAGCCATATTTTTAATTTAGTCAGAAAGATTACTGTAGCTTTTAGGTTATGTGCCTGCAGTTCTTTTTGGTTGTATACATCGTCTCTGCTGCTGCACCACAGCCGGGGAAAAGTCATGGTCGAAGGTAATTCTATGGACACCATCCAGCAAGATTTTCTTAAGGCTCCATGCTTTTTTGATGATCTCTTCCTTTTTAATAAAACTCTGCATGCACAGGACAATGGAGCGAGGTCTTGCTTGGGGGTCTTTGGGGGGATAAGAGCCCGATGTACACGCTCTATATCATTGGGACGGAGATGTTGTAGAGCTAAGACTTCATCAAAGAGGTGTTCAACATATACTCTAAGGTCTCCTGCTTCCATTCCCTCGGGCACCCCAAAAATTCTAATGTTAGACTGCCTTGAGCAGTTTTCCAGGTCCTCAAGTTTCTCTCGCAGATCAGAGTTATCTCTGAGTAACTTAACAGAAACTTGGTGTACTTTGTGGATTTTCTGATCATGTTCCCCTGTTTTACTTTCAAGTTTTGCTGCCTTCTGCTCCAAAGCTGACAAGGTATTTTTTAGAGCTTGCTGGTCAGCTCTATACTTGGTGCGATAGGGTCGAAACTCCAAGAGGAGCACTGACAGCGAGGCCTGTAACTCACCAAGTGTGACCTGAGGTGGTTCCATTCTCTAGTCGCTAAAGCTGGTAGTAAACTGTAGAATCCCTGAGTTGTTCATGATCAGTCAGCCATGGAAGACGGTAGAGAAGGTAAGATGTTCAGTCAGGGATAAGGGGGAGATTTTGAGGACCCCTCATTATGGAATCTGGCAGATTTTACCCCTGGGAGTCTGCTAACAGAGCTTAAATCAGCCAACATTTGCTTCTTGCCAAACCAAAAGTCCCAACATATGATTATGTTGTCGAATACAGACCAGGCGTGAATCATATTGATGCTAACGCCCTATCTCGGAGGCCCATTTCCAAGAGTGACTGGGTCAGGCTGTCTGAACCTGACATCCGAGCATCATGCCAAAAGTTTGATAGAAATGAGCAGATGTCTACGAACACAGCAGACTGCTTAGTAGATTGCTTGGGCCCCTCTGACACCTGCATACTGGCTGCATATTGCCACTTCTCTGCTCTAGACATCAGTGCACTACCTCAGTTTGACAATGACAGCATTCAATGGGCTCAATTCTCAGATCCTATGATTCAGCCAGCACTTGATGCCCTCCGTGCAGGAAAGGATGTGTCCAAGTTGTGTTTCTCTGATCTGCGAACCGTTTTGTTGTTTAAAGAAGGCCCCACGTTGAAGTTGTTTAATCAATTGTTGTATAGAGAGACTGTAGATTAAGGTGGCCAAATAGACAAGCAATAATTTGTCATGCCGACAGCCTTTAAAGATTTGGTACTGAGGTCCCTCCACAATCATATGGGCCACCTTGGTATCGACCAGACCATTGACCTAGTATGATCTTGATTCTACTGACCCAAGGTGGGAGCCGATGTTGAGCACCAGGTAAGGACTTGTAGTCGCTGCCTGCAGAGAAAAACCCTTCCTCAGAGGGTTGCCCCACTTGTCAACATTACTACCAGCACCCCAATGGAACTAGTCAGCATAGACTTCTTGAGTTTAGAGCCTGATCAGTGAAACTTTGGCAATGTGTTAGTGGTTACAGACCATTTCACACAGTATGCACAAGCGTTTCCCACCAAAGATCAAAAAGCATCTACAGTGGCCAAGGTGCTAGTGGAAAATTTCTTCGTCCACTATGGTGCCCCCCAGCGAATTCACTCTGATCAGGGCAGGGACTTTGAGAGTTGGCTAATCAAAGAATTGCTCTCTCTATGGGGGGTGCAAAAGTCAAGAACCACCCCTTATAACCCGCAGGGGGATCCTCAACCAGAATGCTTTAACTGCACCCTGCTAGACATGCTAAGCACCCTCCACCCAAAAGATAAGCATAAATGGAGCCAGCAGATTAGCACCTTGGTACACGCATACAATTGCACGAAGAATGATGTTACCGGGTTCTCTCCCTACCACCTCATGTTCGGGAGAGAGGCCCGGCTGCCTGTTGATGTCTGTTTTGGGGTTTCTCCCGATGGGGTCCGAGAAGAAGATTACCTGCAATATGTACAAAAACTAAAAGCTCAATTGAACCATGCCTATCAACTGGCTCAGACAATGGCTGCCAAAAGAAATCTAGCCAACCAAGAGAGACATGATAGAAAAGTAAAGGCTCAAGAGCTTAGGCCTGGAGACTGTGTGTTGTTGCGACATTTAGGATTGCATGGTAAACACAAAATTGCTAATCGATGGCACCAACTTCCCCATGTCATAGTTGGAAAGTTGAATGATTTGCCAGTGTACAAAGTGCGCCCAGAGAATAACTCCAAAGCTGTTAAGACCATGCACCATAACCACTTGCTACCTATTAATCAAGTTATAATTGAGGCTGAACCCACCGAGATTGATTCCCCTGGATCAGTGACTCATGCTGCTGCAAGAAAGAAACAGAGTTAGCCTGCCCCCATGGTTGCTGATTTAAGATTTCCAACGCAGCAGGCCCAGAATGATAGTGACTGGCAGTCTAACTTGGAAGACAGTGAGTGTGATAATGCCTATTACCCCTCATATGAACTGAGTCAGTTGTTTTGTGGAAATCCTATGTTGAATTATGGGGTTGAAGCTGGGCCTTCTGGACTGCCTAACGCCCCGGCATCATCCTTGGAGTCAATGCTCCCTGAAGGTGAAGTGCAAAGTATCACATCTGAGGATGCTGAGTCTTTGTGTATCATGCAATTGTATGATTTGCCTGAAGGAGAGGCTGATGGTATGAGTCTTTCTGGTGACATGTCAGAACTTGAGGAACACTATGAGAGTGCTGGCAACCCCTCTTCAGTGCCAGAGTGTCTCCAAAATGAGCCAAGTGTTGTAGAAATAGAGACTACAGAGCAAGGGGCTGACAGTGCTCCCAGCTTGGACATTCCCCTTCATGCAGAGGCACCCCTCACAAGTGATGAAAGCTCCAAGACCAAGACCATTGCTGAAAGCACAGAGACTGTGGTTGTTCACCCCAGAAAGACTGGCAAAGCTGTCAAGCCAGTAGTGCACTTCAGTTATGATTCCCCCGGGAGGCCAGTGGATTTGCCTCTCAATGTAGTCCACAAAGGTGTTTATGTCTCTCAGAGCTCACTGCCCAAATTGAGCTTGACAGCCCATTCCAGGTTACTTGTTCTGCCCTCTCACCATGGTGCCTCTGCCCCATCCAGCCCCAAGTTAGCTGATAGGGAAGGGCCCCCTCTTGCATTGTTTAGAGTACAAGAAGTTATTACATGATTCTGTATAGTAATATTCAATTTACCTGTGTGAAATATGCATAATGTATTGTCAGAATGGAAATGACATAGTGAAGTACATCAAAATGTATAGTAAAGTGACAAGTTATGCCAATTGACGAATCAAATAGTACTTGTATAGCATGCTAATGGTGTAAATGTCTTGTATATGTTGCATTTTCAAAGTTATGATGGTACAGACTTGACGTGGACGCCAAGTTTTCCCAGGCCGGGAAGGTGGTAACCCTCCCTATAAATGGGGGTTCCCAAAAAGTCTTCATTGAGCTTGCCTAAATGCTCACTGCCAGGCTGGTGTCCTGCATTTTAGCAGTTTAAATGTGATTACCAGAGTCTGTATAGCCTCTGTGTACTGTCTCTTTAAAAGCTGCTTGATTGCAGCATAAGTAATCTGAGATGGAGCTCTGTTGAAAGATGTAACTATTTGCTGAAAACCATTTAGAATGATAATGATAATGTAGTTTGTCTAACCTGCTTTCTTTGTAGCAAGGACTGTTTCGTTTGTCTCCACTATCTTGGTCCTGAACTGCAAATTGCAACTGAATGGGGAGCTCTTGCTTTGACTGACAGCCAAATCAGTCAACCAAATCTTTTGGATCTTGGGGAAGTCCTGGGCTGCTTGCAGTTTTCAGTTAGTTTCTGAGCTGGGAAGAAAAAGTAGAGGAGAAAAGTGATTCTGAAGTGATTCTGAGAGCAATCCTGAGTGGATTCGCATGGGAGAACTCTGAAAAGGCTAAGTTTTTGGCCTGCATGCCAGTGTGCTGCTCCTGAGAGGGAGAGAAGAGAATTATTTGGGACTAAATCCAAGTTTGTGTGACTAAAGTAAGCTACTGAAGTGGACCAGGCTCAACCTGAAGAAGACAGAATATTTTTACTGAATGCGATCAGTCTGTCAGGCATTCCAGCTACCTCTAAGCTCCTGGTGTGTGCAGAGACTTTGGATTGTGACTGGGGAGCGCTTTGCCTGGTACAGTAGAATTCCCGTACATGTAAATGTCCTATGAGCTGCTAGTGGGTTGTGAGTTAGCTCCCCACTGTTTGAACTGTGTTCTGCTTGCTGGAAGCTGTATCCAGCCCAAAACAGACTGCTTCCGAACTTGTCTCCATGTGGTCTGGGATTTGCCAGACTGGCCCAGCCAGACTACCCACTGCACAGAGAAGCCATCAATGATAGACCTGCCTGGGGATCAGCCCCCTGCTCCATGCTTGAACAGGAACAACGCCCCTGCGACTTGTGTAGGCCCTGCTTCTCCTGCCATTCCATATCAACCACCTGCAGTCTCCATTTTTGTCCAGCCTGTGTCCAGTCTTGGGTATCGTGAGTAAATACTAGGGTGGCTCCCTACAACAACAGCTTAATCTGAGTGTGTCATCTGATTGTCTTGTTGTTTCGTTTCCTTTTCGAACTGAGCCCTCTGGCTCCAGATTACAAATATTGTGTACTGTGCATGTTGTGTTTTCTAGCACAAGGCCCCAACCAGCTGCAACCCCTGACAACTGTCCTGGCTAGCCCATCTCTTCTCTACCTGGGTACCCAAAGGTGGACTGTGTGGGGGGGGACTCAAAGTGCATGCATAACTGCTTGAATGATATAACCTTTAAGCTAATTAACCTGATTTTGTCCCTCTCTTGTTCAAGTCCCCTGAATAAATCAGTTCTAACTTTTTCTGCATGTAATCTGACTGTGGTTCCAGTTTGCACTCAAAGTACTGTACTGTTGCTATTTGCTGTGCTTAACCTTATTTTACAGGGGGACCCCAGGGTCGAGCCAGAGGAACCAGCCCTGGTGGTAAGTACAAACAGTGTGGGTACTTGTGTGGTGTACCAGAGGTATTGTAACAGTGATTATTGTACAGTGTTCAGGCCACTAGAGAGGAAAGAGGGGGGTTACAGTGTCCTAGAGGGCTGTGCCCTGGTTAGCGTGACCACTACCAACCCTGACCTCTGGGTGGAGGCACCCATTTCAGAACTCAGGCCCCTTAACCTGCTACTAGCCAAGCAGGCAGGGGTAGTAGCCCTTGAGATAGCACCACCTAGGGGTTACACCACTGTACAGATCATTGTTGAGGCCTCATTTGGAATACTGCATCCAGTTCTTGGGGCCGCATCTCAGTAAGGACATAGACGGGGTGGAGGCAGTTCAAAGAAGGGCAACAAAGACAGTGCAGGGCCTGCACCAAAAGTCATATGAGGAGAGACTTTGAGACCTCACTATGTATACTCTGGAAGAGAGGAGAGACAGGAGATCTGACAGAAACCTACAAATATCTAAAAGGCATAACTAGGTTACCGGAGGGTAGCAACTTTCAGAAAAGGAGATGACCAGGAATGAGGGGGAATGACATGATGTTGGAAGGTGGTAGACTTAGGGGTAGCATAAAGAAGTATTTCTTCACTGAATGTGTGGTGGATGCATAAAATAGACTCCCAGCGGAGATGGTGGAGGCAAACACAGTGGGGGAATTCAAGCATGCATGTGACAGGCATAGAGGAACCCTAGCAACAGGAATGAGGAGGTTAAGCCAGAAATCAAGTAGGATCTGCAGCTTTTACACTAGGCAAAGAGAATGGGCAGATTGGATGGACCTAGTGGTTCTTATTTGCTGTCAGTTTCTTTGTTTTCTTTTCCTAACCTTGGGTGCAATGTCTGTGTGTGTCAGTAGCGATGTCTCCCTGTACCCATGAACAAACATTCACTGGCCCATGGCAAAGCGTTTCATTAACCAGGACAATGAGAGTGATAGCGTCAGCCACACCCCCATGCCTGTACATTTATGCCCTGATTCGCACATTGGAGACAACATGGGGAAAATGAGAGAGACTGATAGTGTAAATAAACTGGGACAATTCATACACAAGTGCTGCAGTCTGCTGTCTCTCTGTCTTTAGTTGTCTGGGTCTTTTTAGGGCAAGTTACGTATCGGTGCCAAGTCCCTCATTTGTGTTAAACAACTGTGCTGCAGTTCCATTCCCCTCTTACCTCGGACAGCAGCAGCACGCTGAATGACAGAGTTGTGTGTGTGAGACACAGACACACATAGGGGATGCATAGAAAGCTAAAGCTCCTTGTCCACATGCCCCCATCACCACCATGGCCCGTACATTACACAATTGAGCAGATTCAGAGACACGAGGAAAAGAGACAGAGAGTGTGTTTGGGTCCCCAGGCCACCAATGTCTAGCCAAGCCCAGTATTGCTGATGGCCAGTCAAATTACCTTACTGGCGGCAATGATGTAGTTCACATGGAGAGAATGGTTCTGTCTACCTCCCTTGCCCACCATGTGGCCTAGGGACCTAGGGACAAATGACGTGGCTAGGAATGGGATCAAAGCAGTGCAAGAGGAGTTTGTAGAGTTGGGAAGGGGCCTTAGACAAGTAGCACATACGGTAACCTTCTCGGAGGTGCTGCCTGTCTATGGCAAGGGAGATGCTAGGGCACTTCTCACCAGGGAATTCAATGAGTAGTTTAAAAAACTGGTGTGGAGCTCAGGGTTTGGCTTCATTGGGGACTGAGAACCACCTGGAGGATGCAGACCTATACTGGTGCTATGGTCTGCATCTGTCCGGGGGAACCAGGATCTAGGTGAGAGGTTTAAATGCTTCATTGGCAAGCATTTAAACTAGCCAAGGGTGGAGGCACTGAAAAGAAGCAGGGAAATATGAGCCTCCCCCACAAAACATGGTGATTAGTGAGGTAAACACCAAGGTACAGAAGTTATTAGGAGCAGAACAGATTTAAATGAAAAAAGGCAAAGGCAGTAAGGACAGAAATGGGGCTAAAAGGGGTAAGGCTATCAAAAAGTGGAGAGTGATGAGTACCAATGCCCATAGTCTGTGTAACAAGCTCCCTGAACTAGTGGCCTTGATGGAAGAGGGTTGCCTGGATATTGTGGCAGTCACAGAAACATGGTACACAGAGAACCATGACTGGGATGTCAACATACCCGGATACACAATCTACAGGAGGGACAGGGAGGGTAAAAGAGGAGGAGGAGTAACTCTCTATGTAAAGGAAAGGATCAAAGCAACAGAACTAAAGAGTAAACAGGGAGCAGATGAGGCACTTTGGGTCACCCTGGAGACAGGAAATGGCACCACAATCCGCATGGGGGTTGTATACAGACCCCCATCTCAGGGGGAGGGAATGGACAAGGAAATGATAGAAGGCTTTCTTAGAATGGCAGAAAAAGGGGAGATATTGTTGATGGGGGACCTGAATATGCCAGATGTTAACTGGAGCACCTTTGCTGCAGGCACATCCAAGAGCAGGGTCATTCTTGATGCCCTACAGGGGGCATGCCTCAGACAGCTAATATCGGAACCCACTCAGGAGGGAGCAATCTTAGACCTGGTACTTTCAAATGGGGATGGAGAAAGAATCTCAGATTTAGAAGTGGGTAGCCATCTGGGAACAAGCGACCACCAAACAGTGTGGTTCACGATAAACACAGCCATACAAAAGCAAGAGTACTAGACTTTAGGAGGGCTGACTTTGGGAAAATGAGAGAGTGCCTCAGAAAAGCACTAGCAAACAGGCAAGAAGGAGGGGTGGAGGAACAATGGGAGTGATCAAAACAGCCATCACAGAGGCAACAAGCCTTTGTGTAAAGCAAATCAATAAAACACAACGAAGGAAAAAAACGCTATGGTTCTCAAAAGAGGTGGCAGGGAAGGTTAAGGAGAAAGGACAGCATTCAGGAAATATAAGGAAACACAGAAGGAGCAGGACAGAGAACTTTATCAGTTAAAGCAGAAAGAGGCTGGGAAGGCAGTCAGAATAGCAAAGGCCCAAACCGAGAAAGGATAGCCAATTCTGTTAAGAAGGGGATTATGCCTTTATAGGTACATTAGGGAGCGAAGAAAGACCAAAGGAGGGATACTGAAGCTTAATAAAGGGAAGGGAATGTGGATAGAGGGTGACAGTGAAAAAGCAGGGATACTGAACAAATATTTCTGCTCAGTATTCACAAAGGAAGAGGAGGGGGAGTTACCTAAACCAAACAAGAGAAACACTCTGAAGACAGGGGTCGATACCAGTCCATTTACAGAAGAAAGGGTTCTGAAAGAACTAATAAAATTGAAGATGGACAAAGCAATGGGGCCTGACGGGATTCACCCAAGAATTCCAAAAGAACTAAGGGTAGAACTAGTGACATCGCTGATTACTCTCTTTAACAAATCATGGGAGGATGGGGTGGTACCCGAGGACTGGAGGAGGGCAGATGTGATTTCTCTTCACAAAAGTGGGAGCAGGACAGAGGCAGGAAACTACAGACCAGTTAGTTCAACCTCAGTGGTAGGGAAAATGATGGAATCACTTCTGAAGGAAAGAATTGTTGAGTACCTAGAGGCCAGTGGGCACAGGACCCAAGGCAGCATGGATTCATGATGGGAAGGTCATGTCAGATGAATCTAATAGATTTCTTTGACTGGGTGACCAAAGTAGTAGACCAGCGAGGGGCTGTGGACATGGCTCTACCTAGATTTTAGCAAGGCATTTGATACAGTCCCACACAAAAGATTAATACACAAGATAGCCAGCTTGGAGTGGGTCCCAAGGTGGTAGCCTGGATAAAAATTGGCTAGACAACAGGACTCAAAGGGTGGTAGTAAATGGAGTACACAGTGAAGAAAGGAGGGTTACTAGCGGGGTACCGCAGGGTTCAGTACTGGGACCGGTCCTTTTAATATCTTTATAAGTGACATTGCAGAGGAACTGGAAGGAAAAGTATGTTTCTTTGCAGATGACACAAAGATCTGCAACAGGGTTGATACACAAGATGTAGTGGAAAGGATGAGAAGGGACTTGGCAAGGTTGGAGGAATGGTCAAATGTATGGCAGCTCAGATTCAGTGCAAAGAAGTGCAAGGTAATGCACATGGGAAACAAAAACCCAGGGGAAGTGTACACAATGGGGTGTGAGATACTGACAACAGTAAAAATAGAAAGGGACCTGGGGGTAATTATATCAGATGACCTAAAGGTGGGCCAGCAATGTGAGAAGGCAGTAAGGAAGGCTTGGGGGATACCGGGATGCATAGGAAGAGGCATCAGTAGTAGAAAACAGGAAGTTGTTATCCCTCTGTACAGACAGTTGGTGAGACCCCATCTGGAGTACTGTGTGCAGTTCTGGAGACCCCATCTCCACAAAGACATAGAGTGGAGGCTGTCCAGAGGAGGGCAACCAAAATGGTGCAGGGTCTGCACCAGAAGACATACGAAGAAAGACTAAAGGAGCTTAATATGTATACTGTTGAGGAAAGAAGGGAGAGAGGGGACATGATAGAAACTTTCAAGTACCTCAAGGGAATTAACAAAGTCCAAGAGGGTAGCATCTTCCAGAAAAAGAGATGTGCAAGAACAAGGGGGCACAATTTGAAGATAGAGGGGGGATGGCTCAGGAGTAATGTGAGGAAGTATTTTTTCACTGAGAGGGTTGTGGATGCATGGAACAGCCTCCCTGAGGAGGTCGTGGAGTCAAGAACAGTGGGGGACTTCAAGAATGCATGGGACAGGCATAAGGCAATCCTAGTGGCGGGTAAGAGGAAGTAAGCTGTTGGTTAACTAGGATCTGCAGCTTATCTGTTAGGTAGGAAAATGGGCAGACTAGGTGGGCCAAGCGGTCCTTATCTGCTGTCAAATTCTATGTTCTATGTTTCTATGTTTCTATGTGTGCGTGCATCAGAGAAAACAATTTTATAGAGAGAGACAGTGACACTAAGGCCCTGAGCTACAATGTAGAATTCCTCGGACTGAGATATACTGCAGACAGAGGCATTGAGTGCCCCCACACTCAGCCCACGTCAGTCAAGATTGCAACGCTGTTGTTGTCCTCTCTCTGTTTGTCACTCAAGAAGGTGTTTCAAAAGTGGTTGTGGGGGGGCTGTCTTCATTAGAACAAAGGTACTGTGTGGAGGGTAGTGTGACCATGACTGAGCGACCGAGTGTGCATTCATAGTTGAATGTCAGTACCAACACTGTATGTAGTGTGTTCCACATGCAGTAGCCTTATAATTACCAAGAATATATGGATGATAATGGCAGACAGCTTATAGAGAGAGTGACATGCATACCCAGAGACACAGCAAGAGTGCGCGAGACATAGACTGAATGTAGCTTGTTGTAATGAGAGAGAATGCTGTTGTCCTCAACATTGATTTTACAGCCAAAGGCAAATTCTAGGTGTAGTTCCACATAGTGACAGGGGGTTGTGACTGTACATCTGCTTGCAAGAGACAGCTGCTAGTTTTGTAGCTCCTTGTTCCCTTTTGCTACACAATATTTACTTCATTGACACAGCACTGCCATCACTGTACAGAGAGAGAGAGAGAGAGAGACAGAGTGAGCGCAAGTCCCGGATGTACTAAACAGCATTGATTTTCCCTTCCTCTTTGTGTTTTATTTATTTAGCTTTTGTTGACCAGGTAGGTACACTAGACAAGTTATATGCCTATATTCAGGTACCACCCAGGACAGTACAATGAAAAATACAGGTTCAAACAGGGTACATAACAACAGGAGGGGCAATTGACAGAGTAACAGAAGAGCAAGGTGAATAGTCTACAGCAAGTAGCAATAGGTAATATATATATATATATATATATATATATATATATATATATATATATATATATATATATATACATACAGAATAAAATAGGCTGTCATTCAATAGCAATAGCAGCAATTACAGTGTGTGTGACCCTTTTTTTAGAGCCACAGAAACAAATAATTCCTGAGCAGATAAACAAACAAATCATGCTTCCCAGAGTTAAAGGACAGTAGGCAGCATAATAGATCCCGCAAGGAGTATCCCAGAGTTGGGTGAGACCAACCAAGAGACCTGGTTAAGGTGGCTTGGGACACACACACACACAGGCCAGTTTCAGGTGCTCCAAGGGAATTCCGGAGGCTCAAGTGGGAGGGGGAGGAACGAATGTGGTCAGGAAGGGAGTTCCATAGCCTTGGAGCACATGTAGCAAAGTCCCTATCCCCCATTTGAGTACGAGTATGAAGAACTTTGAGCACCCCATGACCCTGAGACCTGAGGGAGTAGGAGGAGGATTCAGAAAGCTTGAGAAGCTGCGCCAGCCCCAGAGGGGTGCCAGTTCTGAGCACCTTTCCTACAAAGCAGCCCAGCCCAAAGTTCATGTGATTGGCCATGGAAAGCCAGCCCAGTTTGTCATATAATTTACAATGATAGGTGAAGGGTGGGGCTGCCAGTGCAATGCGACAGATGTTGTTGTAGGTTGTGTTCTACCGAGCAAGGTGAACCTTGGAGGTGCTAGCGAATAGGAGAAGTCCATAGCTAAACGAAAGTAGCAGCACTCCTCTGGCCAGTGCCAAGCGAGTGGCAGATGTCATATTTTTCTTAGCCCTGTAGGCAAGACCCAGTTTACAGTTTTCGGCTCTGCAAACATTTAGGATGTGACAACCCAGGTCGAGTTGGTTTGTTGATAGGGAGCTATACTGTGCATCAGCAGTCAGCTGTGTGTGTGTGTGTGTGTGTGTTGAGTGTGGTGTGTAGCAAAAATCAACTGCATTTGCAGTGTAGTATTATATGCACAAAAAATGTCAGCAATTATCTTAATACTGTATTTTGGGCATTTGTATGTGCAAGAAAGCAGTCACATATGGATGATTTGTTGGGGACTTTTTCTCAAGGTGGCAGAATACATTCGCTGTTTCATTATTGCAACTGGGAGAAACCACCTTTATGTTGCTTTCTTCTAGTTTCAAACCAAACCAATGTCACGAGCACAATAACCCACTCCAGGGTATGGGGTTATAGGCCTATAATGCACACCTCTGGCACTGTGAGGACACTCAGTCTGCATCCTCAAGCCTCAATGCACAAGAGGTGTGTATTAAATGTAAATAAAGAATGCCATACCCTATAGTGGGCTACTGCTAACATACTGTACATGTGTCTAGATAGCAGTTACCCTTCATCGAGTGTATCATCAATCTGCATTTCATATTTGTCGAATTCTGATTCACTGTACTTCATATATAACACTTGCACCACAGTATAATGGGAGGACTTTACTTGTGATTCAGTGTGGGGAATGGCTCCTCTCACAACCTCTATATAAGCCGTCTACTAACCGCACCCCCTTGCTTAGGGAGTGTTTTTTGTCCCTGTGCTTGCTGCATGGCTTGTGTGGCTGTGTTGTTACTGTGCCTCTGGCTGCTCTGTCTGGTTGTTCACCTTGCTCTGTGTTTGTCTCTCAATTCCCTTGTGGTTCCTTTCTTCTGTTTTCTGTGTGTTGCACACCCTTAGTCCTATGTCTTTCTTGTTTTCCCCTTTCTCAGCAGCCCTTGT
Organism: Neoceratodus forsteri; assembly: GCA_016271365.2. Taxonomy (NCBI): domain Eukaryota; kingdom Metazoa; phylum Chordata; order Ceratodontiformes; family Ceratodontidae; genus Neoceratodus; species Neoceratodus forsteri. Next base: position 592,233,906 of record CM057452.1, on the reverse strand, counting down.
CCTGCCTCCCCACTCCTTCCTCCATTCCCCTTCCTTACTCGCTGGTCCCTGTTTTTTTCCCCCTGTGGTTTTTTGGGCATCCTGCCCACTTCTTGTCCCTCATACCACTGACACTTCCAAGCATCTCCTCTCTTTCCCATTTTTGGCCTTCCTCCTTCCTCCTTCTCCCTTCCCGACACTATCCTAGTCTCTCCTTGTATCCAACTCTACCTGTTGGTTATGCTGCTGGCTCACACCAGACACGTTTCCAGCAAATACCTGCAATCCCCCTCATCTCATATTTTCTTCCGTTCTGGGTGCTCTGTGGTCCCGGATGCCTTTATGCTTCATGAGGACCATTTATCGCCTGAACCATCGCAGCTGTTCTCCAATGGCATGCTGTGCCGCACTGAGGCTCCTCTGCCATTGCTTGCATTTTCTTCATTCCTGGTTACAGTACTCCCCTTTCCTACTCGCTCCCATTTGGATTCCTTTACTACTAGGTGACCTGTCTGTCTCCACCAATTGCTGTGCTCCTACTGTAAGTTCTCTTGCTGTTATTCACTATGTCTACTGCCATTGACACATTACTATTAGGCGAGTGTTCGATTGCAACTACAATTTCATGTCTGGCAGTGATCCATTTTCATTGACTGTGATGGCACATTCACTGAGCTCTCAGAACAGCAGAAGAACTCCAGAGCAGCACCCTCAACTACTCATCTCTACTGCGACCCCTGTTGGGATGCAATAATGTTCTCTGCAGCTTTCATCTTTATCAGACCTACTCCGCCTTCACTGCAGCAGCCTAAGAATATCCCCTGTGTTGGTGCACATCATTTTCACTTATCTGGGGTGGGCCTACGCTGCCACTTTATCACTTCCATGTCAGAGCTTCAGTATTCAGAGTGCCTGGTTCTTGTGGTGGTGGTGGGGGGGGTTCTGAGTGGCCACCCTGTGACTACCTCAATGCCCTGTAGTGTGGCCTCTTTTGGAGTGCCATGCTCCTGCTTTTCTTTCTCTTTTATCAGCTGCTAGTCATGCTTGTCCATTTCCAGGGTCATTGGTGTTACCTGCTTCAGGTCATGGGAGGGGTACCGGAGGGCCAGAGGGTGCATGCCTCATTCTTCTGACCCTAGTTGTACTAGCCTGCTTGCTCCTAGTGCCAAGAACCTCAGTCGCTGGCACCCACCTACTTCTCCCCCTCATCCCTGATTCAATTACAGTGGAGCCATATTTCCCCACAGCCAGACCTTCTCTACAATGTACCTGTTTATGTGCCTACCATTCTTATCTCACTACACATGCTTTCCCATTCCTGTAGATCATACAGTATATCATGTCTATCTCAATTCCATTCCCTAATTTACTGTCTTCTATAGCAGCACCCTGCACTTTCAGCCAGCCCCATACCAGCAGTACTCTGGACTCTGTCCATAACTCGTATCTTTTGAGGTGCTGAGTGAAGGTAGGCTTCCCCTGTCTACTGGGGATTGGATTCCATTCCATACGCTACCTCCTGCTATCTACCAACTTGACATTCTCCGTCCCTAACTCTGTTTGGAAATATCGAGTGCAGTTTAGCTTGCCTCGACTACCAGGGATGGGAGCCATGTCTACAGTCTTCTGAGTTTACTATACCTTTTCTATTTCAAACCAGTTGCCGCTTCCATTCGGGAAGGGAACTTCTTTGCCCTGGTGCTCTCATCGATTTACCTCTGCCTGGCTGCCTCCCGTAACCTTCATCTCATTTCAATCGTCCCTAGCAAATGTCTGAGTCTACATTCTATTGTTTTATTTCTGCCTCCTCAGCCTGCTACCAGGATGCTTCTTCCTTTCAAGAACTTGATTTTGCCTCACTCACGCTTACTTCCAAGGCCTGGGGCCTATATCCATATTCGACCTCTACAGTCATGAATGGTTGCCCAAGTTTACTTTCCACTGTTTCATATGTATTCATTCTCGACCTACTGTTGGATGCCACATCTCTTCTGGACCTGGATATCCTCCTGCCCACAGTCTCCATTCTTCCTTGCCTCCTAGAAGCCCATCGCCACTTCCCTTTAGGAACAGGACCACTGCTCACCACCTGCCTTCTGCCTTCGGTTCTGCATGTCGACTTGGATTGCACATCATCTCATCAACATCAAGGAGTCATAGCCCTACCCCAGATTCACTGAGTTATTGTCTCCTCTACATTTCACTGGATGCTGCTTCCTGTTTGAAGAGGACCTCAGTTCTTTGTCTGATTCCATCCTCCTGCCTCTCTGGAGTGTTATAGTTTGCTGGTTCTCTCTCCTTGTGTCCCGTGCCTGGAAGTCCGTTTCTTCAATCAACAGTTCCCATTGTATCTGCTCTCTACCCAACCATCTCTTGCTGTTCCCTCCTGGCCTGGAGCTCTCCTTAACGTACCTTCATCTTTACCCATTATCTGGAGCTTCATGCCCTTCATCTCACCTCGCCTACTTCTGGTTGAGATCTGCATGTCCATATCCCCTTGTTGCCACTCCCTTCCTGTCTTGGGACCCATTTACTCCAATTACCTTCCAGCCTTCCTCACCAATCACCATCCCACTCATTCTGGGTCCATCATAATTTGCCCTCTTAGCCTTCTTTCCCTGATGCTTTGGATCATGCCAGCTGGTTTGCTATCCATCTCAACCATTTTTGACTGCCTCTGGGAATTCCTTGCTGCTCGTCACCCTTCCAGTCTATACTGGAGTTTATTTTCTCCTTTGGATGTGGGAACTTTATCCTTCTTCACTCCAGCTCCTTCCATCCCTTCAGAAGTTGGTTGAAACCTTTGTCTGATGTGGGACCTCTTTACTTCACTCCCTTGCTCTTAGTACTTCCCTTCGCTACACTGCCCTCCATGGATCATCATCAGGTGACTGCTACAGCATTGCTGTATTCTGCTGCCATTTGTAGAGGAGCTGACCCAGTTGTGTTCCTTCTTGCAGAGTATGCCACCCAGCTTCTTTCCCCTTGATGCCATCCTTGATCAGTCCTTCAGTCAACTGGGATTTCCTCCGGACTTTCCTCCCATCTTCTGATAGCTGCTTTCCATCTCCAGCTTGCTGGCTCAGGTCTTATTTCTGCATGCTGTAGCTCTTTTGCGCATACTACCATATCCCTGGCCAGTATTCCTACTCGGGCAACTCCTATCATCAGGTATTCAGTGCATACTCCTACTCTGGCCATCCCTGTGGCTCCCACGCACCAATCAATGGATCACCATTCATTTCACATGAGAAATCTACTTCTAGCATGCATTCCTTTGCAACACGCCTCAAAAACTCTTACATTGATTAATGTTTTCCATACCACCTAATCAGCTGCCCGCGATCATGCCGGACTCTCATTTGTCCGGACACCAGAAACATACATTCTCTCTACATTGGATGCGCCCTACGAATCTTGCTATTCAGTCTTCATGGACTTTCCCGTCTACCATTTAAGAAGTTAAGAAGGGGGATAAAACCTTTTATAGGTACATTAGGGAGCATAGAAAGGTTAAGGGAGGAATAATGAAGATTAATAAGGGAGAGGGGAGTTGGGCAGAGGGAGACAGTGAAAAGGCAGAGATACTGAATGAATACTTTTGCTCAGTATTCACAAAAGAAGATGAGGAGGAGTTACCTAAACCAGACAATAGAAGCACTCTGGGTAGGGGTTGACACCAATCCATTTACAGAAGAAAGTCCTGATAGAACTCCTAAAACTCAAGGTGGACAAAGCAATGGGACCTGATGGGATTCACCCCAGAATCCTAAAAGAACTAAGGGAGGACCTAGTGACACCACTGACCACACTTTTAACAAATCGTGGGAGGATGGGGTGGTACCTAAGGACTGGAGGAGGCAGATGTGATTCCCTTCACAAAAGTGGGAGCAAGGCAGAAGCAGGAAACTACAGACCTGTAAGTTTGACCTCAGTGGTATGGAAAATGAAGGAATCACTTCTGAAAGAAAGAATTGTTGAGTACGTAGAGGCCAGCGGGGCACATGACCCAAAGTAGCATGGATTTACAGCAGGAAGGTCATGTCAGATGAATCTAACAGATTTCTTTGACTGGGTAACCAAAATAATAGACCAGGGAGGGGCTGTGGATATGGCCTACCTAGACTTTAGCAAGGCATTTGACACAGCCTGCACAAAAGATTAATAATCAAGTTAGCCAGCCTGGGTGTGGGTCCCAGGGTGGAAGCCTGGGTAGCAAACTGGCTGCACAACAGTACACAGAAGGTAATAGTGAATGGAACACATTCCAAAGAAAGGGGGGGTCACTAGTGGAGTACCTCAGGGCTCAGTACAGGGTCCGGTCCTCTTTAACATCTTTATAGGTGACATTGCAGAGGTTCTGGAGGGAAAGGTATGCATCCTTGCAGATAACACAAAGATCTGTAACAGAGTTGATACACGGGAAGCGGGGTAGAAAGGATGAGAAGGGACTTGGCAAGGTTGGAGGAATGGTCAGACATATGGCAACTTAGATTCAATGCAAAGAAGTGCAAAGTAATGCACCTGGGAAACAAAAACCCAGGAGAAGAGTACACAATAGCAGGGGAGGTACTAACATCAACAAAAATGGAAAGAAACCTGGGGGTAGTCATATCAGATGATCTAAAGGTTGGTAAGCAATGTGAGAAGTCGGTAAGGAGAGCCAGGGGGATACTGGGATGCATAGGAAGGGGCATCACAAGTAGAAAAAGGGAAGTGGTTATCCCTCTGAAGAGACAGTTGGTGAGACCCAATCTGGAGTACTGTGTGCAGTTTTGGAGACCCCATCTACACAAGGACATAGACAGGATGGAAGCAGTCCAGAGGAGGGCAACTAAAATGGTGCAGGGTCTGCATCAGAAATCATATGAAGAGAGACTGAGAGAGCTTAATATGTATACCCTTGATGAAAGGAGGGACAGGGGAGACATGATAAAACATTCAAGTACCTCAAGGGAATCAACAAAGTCCAGGAGGGTAGCATCTTTCAGAAAAAGAGATGTGTAAGAACAAGGAGGCAAAATTTAAAGATAGAGGGGGGATGGCTCAGGGGTAATGTGAGGAATTTTTTTTTCACGGAGAGAGAGTGGTCGATGCATGGAACCACCTTCCTGGGGAGGTTGTTGGGTCTAAAACAGTGGGGGAATTCAAACATGCATGGGACAGACATAAGGCAATTGTAGTGGGGTGGCAGGAAATAGGTTGTTAGTTAACTAGAATCTGCAGCTTATCCAGTAGGTAGGGAAATGGGCAGACTGGGTGGGTCAAGTGGTCCTTATCTGCCATCAAAGTCTATGTTTCTATGTTTACCATGCATCACAGGCTATCTTCTCGCATGGTAAGGATGAAACTTCTCCTGTTATGCTCGGACGTACTCTACAGCATCGCTCCTCTGGATCCTGGAACTTGCAAGATACATCATGGCACCTCGGACATTACCTACTTTCAGTCAGCAGCTTTACACCGTCATCAAATTTGCTGACTATGGTACTAGACTCTTACTTCCTCAATAGACTTTGCTTGTTCTAAGACCTTCCTAGCTCTCTTCAGATTATTCATCGCTGGATCTCCATCGCCTAGCTGCTTCTGAACATTGCACCATCCAAACCATTTTTTTAGCTCTTGGACACCACCATTCCTCATACATTCATCAGCAATTCTCCATCAAGTACTTTCAGTTGAGTTAATCACCCTTCCAGCAGACCCTCTAGCTCTCCTTCATCAACTTTCTACATTCATCTCTCCAGTAAAGACTATCATCAAAACTAGGCTCTTCCTATTTCCCTCTGGAAATTCAGAATGGTTTACACCTACAGACCCTTCAACGTATCTGCCTACAAGCTGCTCTCAAGGACTTGGGTATTGGATTACCTGAAACCTAACCCACCATAAGCCACCACAGTGCATCTTATGGACAATCACATTGCACAAATTCCTGTATTTACTTCAGCCACCATACCAGCCGAGCATATACAAGTATGCAGTCTATATACATATTCAGTTGCCATCAGGCTCACATCTGCACATCTCCCTCTATTTTCCTACTGATTACTTAAGGCAGTCCTATGAGGCACGTACAGACCCTCCTCTATTCATTTCAAATGTACGGCTGCCTACTTAGCTACTCACTGCTCAACTGTTACATTCTTTGCCCCCAGACATTACCTTGACAATCAACCTTATGCAAGTCACATCATTCACTTATGACTGCACATATCAGTCCAATTTCCTCAGTTTGCTGTCTGATAGCATACAGATCAAATTATTCTCTCCCAGCTGATTATGCCTGTGCAATTTCTTTGGACATGCATCCTTCATCCTCTTGGAAATCCAGACTCCATTTTCCCTTCCTTAACTGGATCTGCTCCACACTTAGGATTCTACCTTTCCTTCAGAAAAGCACCACTTTCCATCCTCAGGACTGTCAAACCACATCACCCATGGATCGAGAATGGACCATCATCTCCAAGGCATTGAAAGACTCCCTTCTACTCATTTTTAATTCACGGAAGCTGTCTTAGCAACTCCTCGCTCACTATGGAATTCCATGCCTCCAGACCTTACCTCGAAAGTCAGTTTTTACTCAAGCTCGATCAGTCACCCGTGACTTCTCATACTGTAGCACATCCACCCTTCACTGTCGAGTAATTTTCGATTGCTTTATGCTGTCTTTGCTCATTACTTTCATGCAACTCCCTATGGACAAGCATCCTTCACCACCTGGGTAATTTGGACTTCATTCGCTCTTCTTCAATTGGATTTGCTTCACACTTAGGATTCCACCGCCCATACAGAAAAGATCTACTCATCAACCTCAGGATTATCATTCAATCTGCATCATCAATGGATCAAGGATGGACCATCATCTCTCCAAGAAGATCACCTTCCCTGAAATCAGTTCTGGTTACTAGAACCTAGGACCTTCTCCTTTTAGTATGCCCAGAGGACAGGCAAACCACTGGCCATGGGTCCTCAGAGGTTTCCTCCATCTGGGGGTGTTTCCTCTCCTGAGTGCCAGAGGGTCATACTCTCTATGAGTTGGAGGAGGTATCTTTTTGGGCCTTCTATTCCCTACAAATTACTACCTACATACCAACTACTCAAGGGTGGAAATAGAGTTAAGCCACAAAAAGTACTATAAGTCACACAAGCACTATATACCCCATTGCTATTCCCCAAACATTAAATGGGAGGGCTTTGCCTGTAGTTCAGTGTGGGAAATGACTCCTCCCACAACCTCTACTTAAGAACTTCTACTAACCACACCCCCTTGCTTAGGGAGTGTTTTTTCTCCACCACCATTCCCTCCTCCTCCTCCTCCTCCTCCTCCTTCTCCAGCACTCTTCTCACCCTTGTTCCTGGGCCTTCTGTTCCCAGCAAATTACTACCTACATACCTACTACTTAAGGGTGGGAATAGAGTTAAGCCACAAAAAGTACTACAAGTTACACAAGCACTATATGCCCCTTTGCTATTCCCCAAACATTGAACTGAATATACTGATTGATGTTACATTCTCTAATTTTAATCACAGGACAAAATTCATGGCATGAGCACGGATGCACTTGTAGATTTTTGTGTCCAGATGACTCTTCACAGTCAGGGACTTGCTTTCAAAATTCTGGAATGAAGACATCATGATTTACCACAAACAGCACCAGTACTAACAAGCATTTGTCGATGCCGAATGTTGTCTTGCAGGTGTTGGCATTGGTAGTGCAGGAGTTAGAGAGATGCATAATAGGAATAGAAGTGAAGTATAGAACTGATGTCAACCCAACCCCACCCAACCCTGCAGAGAGTGACAGGCAGTGGGGTGTGCATTTGGGTCGCTGGCCATAACGCTCATGACATTTCACCTCACCCTAACCTGCAGAGTCTGACAAGTGTCGCGTTGTGCCTTGGGGTCATCGGGCCTTGTGCTCACCCCATTTCATAAGGAAGTACCTCGAGATGGGTGCAGCATAAGAGAATGAGTTGAACGTTGGGGCTGAAGAGTCCAAGGCACACCTTGATGCCTGTCAGTGGCTGCAGGGTGGGGATGGAGGACCAATGGCGGAGCACTAAAGCAGACAATCCAAAGACACACCCCTGATGCCTGTTAGTCTGTACAGGGTGGGATGTAATGGTTAGAAACTCTAACACCCTGGGTGTTTGTTAGTATTTGCACTCCAAATTTTAAAACATGGCCTTTTTGTGACCCCACCTCATGAAAGCATTTGGGACCTCTGCTCATGAACAGTGTCCCTGTAATTTTGTTAATCTGTCTCTAACATTGATTTTCCACAGTGACCGTGCTATTCTACACCACATTAAAATGTCAGCTGCACCATTGATAAGGAGGTGTCAAGAGATGGCAATGTTGAAAATTTGGAGTGAAAATATTAAACATTCTCGAAGTTACAAGCGTGTGTGAAAACTGTACATTGCACACTCATAACACAGTCATTTAGTGGAATTAATTCACCAAATTTTGAACACAGCCATTTCAGGACCTCTGCTCATCAACAGTCGCACTATGGTTATCTTAATCTGCCCCGAATGTTTATTTCCCATAGCGACTGTGTGATTGTGTACCAGATATGCAAAACCACATTTCGGGCAGGATGTGACAAATGACAGTTGTACTGTCCATAAGCAGGTGTGCAAAAATGATAATGTTGAAAATCTGGAGTGAAAATATTACAAATTTTCTAAGTTACGACTGTACGTGGACACTGCTCAATGCATGCTTGTAACATAGTCATTTTATGGTATTTTTTTTACCAAATTTTCAACATAGGCATTTTGGGATCTCTGTTCACGAACAATGTTGCTGTGATTTTCTTACTGTCTTCTGAACATTGTTTTCCTACAGCGGCTGTGCCACTGTGCGCTGGATGTGTGAAAACACATTTTGGGTAGGATGTGGAAAATGACAGCTGTACTGTTGATAAGGAGGTGTGAAAAAGTGGCAATGGTGAAAATCTGGAGTAAAAATTTTAAAAATTATCGAAGTTACGAGCTTGCATGGAAACTGCAAAACACACACTTGTAAAACAGTCATGTTATGGACGTTTGTCATCTATTTTTCAACATAGGCATTTTAGGACCTCTGCTCATGAATAGAGTCACTGTGATTTTCTTAATCTGTCCCAAACACTGATTTCCCTCAGTGACCACGCTATTCTGCATAAGAAGTGCGAAAACACAATTTGGCCAGGATGTGAAAAATGACAGCTGTACTGTTCATAAAGAGGTGTGAAAAAATGCTGGGTGAAAACATTACAAATTTGTGAAGTTACGAGGATGTGTGGAAACTGCACAACGCACGCTCATAGCACAGTCATTTAATGGACTTTCATCACCAAATTTTCAACATAGGCATTTTAGGACCTCTGCTCATGAACAGTGTGACTGTCTTAATCTGTCCTGAAAACTGATTTCCACAGCGACCGCGTTATTCTGCGCCGGAAGTGTAAAAACACATTTTGGCCAGGATTTGAAACATGACAGCTGTATTGTTCATAAGGAGGTGTGGAAAAATGCCAATGTTGAAAATCTGGAGTGAAAATATTACAGATTAGCAAAGTTACTAGCGTGCATGGAAACTGCGAAACGCACACTCGTAAAATAGTAATTTGTTGGATTTTTTTCACCAAATTTGCAACATAGACTTTTTGAGAGACCACCTCATGAACACTGTTGTTTTGTTAATCCATCCAGAAAGGTGATTCTGAGCAGAGACCACAGAAATCACCTTTACAGTCTGAATAACGCCATGACAGTGACTGAGTTCATGAGGAGGGATCCCAATAACCCCATGTTCAAAATGTGGTGCCAAAATTCCCCAAAATGCCCGAGATATGCACCAAAGTTGAAAAAACATGTTTTATGCCATTATACAGCTTACTGGCACTTCTTCAGTTTGCAGTCGACTTTGAAGAGTGCAGACATGTTCCCAGTCCACCAAAGATCGTCGTGCCAGGATCCAGAGGTAAGTATGGGGTGAGGGGGTGTGGGGAGGTGGGGTACACAGTGAGTGGGTGCAGGTTGAGTGAGGGGGCTGCAAACAGCGAGGGACCATTTTCTACTTTACAGGTTAAAAAAAAATAATTTAAACATCAGAGGAAGGTTTTTTCTTTTGACAGGTACATTTGATATGCTGGTATTGCCTCCCAGCATGCCACCTGCGTGTTTTGGAGTGGGGGGGACTGGAACCGATGGGAATTGGGCATCCTGTCGGCAAATAAAAAAGTGTGTTTGGCAGAGGAAGGGGTAGAATGATGCCGAGGGGGATTGGCCACCTCTCTCAGAAAACAACTGGCACGGGACATGATGCCGAAGGGGATTGGGCTCCCCATCTGCAAATGAACTGGGAAGAGGGGCATGATGATGCTGACAGGGGGTTGTGGCACCCCCAACGTCGGCTTTTCTGGGCACTGTGAGAGGCGGACAGCACAGCCGCCATGTCTCATTGAAATGCTACACCAGGAAAGACATGCGCTGCAATGAGGTGGACCTCCCTCATTGCAGCGGCTAAAACATTTCAAGTTGGTGGCACACTTTGCAACTGCTGTCATAGACAGCATGCAGTCTCATTCGCGCGACACAGCCAAGCCTGAAAAAGCAGTGGCGCCACTGGCTACAGCACAACTGCTCCTCCAAAACCTGCTCTTCCACTTCAAGCATCCCCAGTATGCTGCCTGCACTGCACATGCAAGACAACGTAAAAAGTTATCTCCAGAATGGTGAACATGCCATAAGTGCCATGTTGCTGTATGTCCACCTTGACAGAAAATGTCTGCTGTGGTTTCTATCCAGGCGACTGCATTTTTCAATTTACAAGTAAGTTACACTGAAATCCATACTTTTCTATTTTGTCATGTGCTTGCCTTCAACATTATTAGGTATTCTGTCACCACTCAATGTCCATATGCATAAGACTGTTTCACACATATTTTCTTTGACCACACAGCGATAGTGACACACACTGCTTGGTTACTTGGCTACTTGGTTTGGTTAGACAAAGAAGGCCAGACGACCCTTTTATATGTCTCCTACTCCTAGTGGGTGTATTATTTTGTTCTTGAGGATAGAATGAAATTATCCAACTCTTTTCTGAAGCCAGCAAACATAGGATTGTTTACAAGCTCATAGACACATAGATACATAGTCACTGTCAGCAGATAAGGGCCCATAGCCCACCCAGTCTGCCCATTTGAGCTAGTAAGTTCCCTTTCAATTTGTGACTATAGGTGTTAACAACTGAATGATAGTAACCACATTTGCTTCACTTGCATATAGGTAGACGTGTGTGTCTAACATTTGTTTGACTTAGGTTACACATAGAATCTAATCGGTTCATAACATGCTGTATTGTGATTAAATGAACTGATTAATGAGGGTGCTGGTTTCTTTTACATAGTCATTTTCCTGACTATGGATATACTAAAGAAAAATTTCTCAGCAAAATGTTTAAAAATAAAAGTTTAGCAATAATTTAGTTGATGTGGTGTAAGAGCTGCTCCCTGGAAAATTACCTGGTTTGTGGGGGGTGCTGCCAGAAGCAGAATGGCACTTGATGGATGGGGGAGCTCAGGGCAGCAGGAGAGGCATGATGGCATTAAAAGTTTAATGGTTTGGATGTAGAGGCACCAATATTTGAGCATGACTTTGGTAGAGGACTAAGTGTGACTTGGGGTTGGGGGATCATCAGGAATTGAGTGAGTCTTCATATTTTTAGCATAATGGTTTTCTGAAACTTCAACCTTCAATGGGATAGACTCTGCATCCATCTGTACAGTGTGTCACTAAGCCGCATGCAGTGGGGTATGGGTAAAAAACAGACCACCAGACCAGGACCAGAGCCGTAAAGTCTGGACTGCGCACAGCATGTGCAAATATAGAAACATAGAAACATAGAAGTTGACGGCAGATAAGAACCGCAAGGCCCATCCAGTCTGCCAAAGTATTGCTGATCCACTCACTCCAGATGATCTGGTCTGGCTTTTGCCTATCTGATCTGGTTCTGACCATTCCGTTTTCAACCATGCCAAAGAAGGATTGAAAAACAGACTTCCAGGAGAGGACCAGATACGTAAAAGTTGGACTAAACAGTGCAGCCAGAGTAACAGGACCTGCTGTATTTGTACAAGTTGCAGCCAGCATGGCCAGTTTGGATAGTTTCAATTTTTACAGAACTGCTGTGGTTCAGGTCTGTTAGTCCAGTTTTTAACCAATCAGTCAATCTTTATTTTATACTGAAAGGTATGTGAGCAAAAATGCCCATCTACACAAACGTCCAGTTAAGTATAAAAAGAGAACAGAGCACCAGATCAAATAATTACATGGTAAGATACAGCATAAACAGGTCTAACATAAACAGGTCTAATACAGAGATCTTGAGGGATATACAGAAGAAAGGGGAAGCAAACAAATAACAGTGAAAAATTTACAGCATGGGATATAACTGGAGGTACAATTCAGGAACATGAACAGTTGGGTGATGCATCAAAAAGAAGTGCAAGTCCTGTGGCACCCAGATCCTGCATGCAAATGAGCATTCCTGCTGCATGATCAGCCTTGGACCCAAACACCGGGTCAAGGACTGTACACCCTGCCAATTCTTCAAGCAGGCCACATGGATTAGGCACCAGAAAAAGCTTGAAGCCCACTTGCTGGAGAAGTGTCTAGCTTTGATGGAAAAGAAGCTGCAGAATCTGCAGGGAAAAATCTTCTTCTCCAATGCCAGAACCCAAAAAGAAGAAAAAGGACAAGGAGAGGCACAGAGACAGGGATAGGTCTCCATCCACTTGGCGGCAACCATCGGGCAACACTGACACTGGATGGACCTCCACTTTGGTAAGCACCCCTACTGCTAGGTCTTCTACCACTCCAGCACATCAGACCATGGCCTCTCTTCCTGCATTTCTCACCTTGCAGTCAGGGCTCTTCTTGGACATTGGAACCCCTATTGTTCTCCTTAGGCCCATATCTTCTTCAGTGTCTATCGCCAGCAGCCAGGCTGATAAGTGACTCCCTGGCCCCACCGAGGAGCCCAAAGTCACAGCCAGTAAGCTGGACTCCAGCTCCATTGTTGTTTGCATGGCACAGGCCAATAAGTTGGACATTAGCTCTTCTGATGTCTGCACAGCTATGGCTGATAAGTCACTCCCCAGATCCTCTCGGGATTACACAGCTGAGGCTCTCCCATTAGGGTCGCAGGATACCCCTGACATTGAGGTGAGCCAGCTACCAGACATGCAATAGTATTTAGAGGGTTCCTAGCTCCCACTGACTTAACCAGACTCTCCAGGCTTGCCTAAAGATCAAGATCCAGAGATGGGCACAAATGTGGAGGTTCCCCCTCCTTTTCTGGGTCAGTCTCTTCCTGGTTCATCCACTGGGCCTATTGTTAATCCCTCTGGGGACCTTCTTTTGGGATCTCCTCAACCCAAGCCCCCTTGGACAACTGGTTCCACCATCTTGGACGCCAGCTCCCCAGACAATGGCGGAACTTCCATCGGGTTCTACTCACCCCTGACAGCAAGTGATTCTTTGCCAGGTGACTCTTCACTTAGTCAGGGTATGTCTGGCACTCCAGCCATTCCTCAAATGCTGGACAGCCTTCCATTAGAGCCCCAGGCACCAAATCTTCTGCTGCTGGACATTCCTGTGCCTGATCCAGTGATAGCCCCTTCGAATGTTCCTATGGGGCTGATGCCTGGTCCTTCTGGACCTTCTGCTGGGCATTCAGCCCCACCTCCTGCTGGGTCTTCAGCTCCACCTCCATCTAGACCTATGGGCAATGTTCCAGGCTATCCCTTCCACAATACCCAATGTACCCTTCGCCAGGGTATCCAAAACGTAGTCATTAACCCCATTATGTAACAGAGTACCAGACATTGAGTTATGTCTAATCAAAGGAATGCTCCTTCTGGTTTTCCTTACTCCTATCAGGCTCATGGATGCCCTCAATATCAGATGCTGGGCTATACATTATACCAGCCTCCTCCTCCTCCACCATTTCCTCCTCCTCAGCCTCAGTCTCTGCCTCCACAGCAGCCTAAGGCTGATATCCTGGCAATGTTTCAGACCCGATTTAGGAGGCCAGGACTCAAATAGCCTCAGAGCTTGACTGTCAGAAACCAGTGGCGGCATCTACTCCCTCATCCTTTCTGACCCCCAGATCAGCCTCTCCTGTGGATTCCCACCTTTCTGGTGAAAGCTCTTCTAGGCACCAGGTCAGGGATAAAACCCAGGACATTCCTCTAAAAAGGGTTCAGACCCCTAGCAGGAACTCTTCTGACTCTAACTCATCCTCCAGCTCTGGTAATGATACACTTATAGACCCTCAGCATAAGGAGTCCCCAAGGTCCCCTCTGGAGAACCCTTCCTTTGTAGAACTCCTCATAACTATACAAAATGCCTGTGGAAAGGCTATCCAGGAACAGGATCCAAAGCAGAAAAGGCTTGTGGAGCATCTAGACATGACTGACACAGCTCCTATGCCCATACTGCCTTGGAATGGGCCCCATGAAGACCTGACGCCCGCTATCTGGCAATAGCCTTCCTCCATTTCAGCTGTTTCAAGAAAGACACAAAGGATGTACCACCCACCAGATGGGGTCACATACCTTACTAGCCATCCTAATGCAGACTCAGTTGAACATGTCTCCTCCTGATAAGGAGTCTAAGCAGCAGGACAATTTTGGTTGCAAGATCCATTCCTCCTCCACTTGTGCCCTCAGGTCCCTAATTAGTGGCTCATATGGTTTCCTACCAGAAATCTTTCCTGGCCTCATTCAAGTCCAAGCTGAAAGCTATTCAGGACCTGAAGCTTAAAGCCAACATTTCCAAGACAGTGAGAATGGCTAACATCTCTGTCATCATATCCTCCAGGCCATTTATAACACAGTAGACTCAGTTGCTCACACCACAGTCACTGCTGTCTACATTAGGTGACTTTCATGACTCAGGATTGCTGGCCTGCCACAAGACATCCAGACCTCCATCCTGGATGCCCCTTTCAGGGGATCCATGTTATTCAGAGGTGACACCAAGGATATTATCACTGAACTGCAGGACTGCAGTAAATCCATCTGTGATGTCTGCTTCATGTACCAAGGGGGTTACAAATGCAAACAGCCTGTTCATCAGCAAAAGAGATGCCAGACCAAAGATGCCCCTGCCAAATGCCAGGCCAAATGCTGGTATCCAGCATCAGGAACCCCCTACTTCCACTGTCAAGTCCCAGAAGCCCCCAGGGGAACTGCCAGCTCCCTCCCTATCACCTCCTGACTCATGGGGGACCCCTGCCTCCTCCATATCCTCTAGGGGAACCAGTGGGGGGAAGATTTGCTCTCCACCTTCTGGGTTCACAGGACATAACCACCGACTCTTGGGTCCTTCTGTTAAAAGCAAGAGGTCCCACCATAGAGTTCTGAGACAGGCCTCCAGAAACCCTCCAGGCTTCTCCCATTATCCTCCAAGTCACCTGTCTCTGATAGGGGATGAGGCCCAGGCTTGTCTGCAAAAGTCAGCCATACAGCCCACAGCTCTGACACAGATAGGAGAGTATTACTTCCATTTCTTCCTAGTGCCCAAAAAGACTGGCAACCTAAGGCCCACCCTGGACCTCGGTATGCTCAACCTGTACATCAAGAATAAGAGGTTCCACATGCTGACCATCTGAGGACATCTACCCCTGATCCACACAAGGGCCATTGGCTTTGTGTGTTAGACATGCAGGATGCTTACCTACACATCTCTGTCTTCCAGGCTCACCACAGCTTTCTTCAGTTTGCCTCCTGGGGAAACATTACCAGTTTAAGGCTCTCCCTTTTGGCCTAGCCTCAGCACCTCAGGTGTTTACCAAGTGCCTAACAGTGGTGGCTGTGGCTCTATGTTGCAGAGGGATCCAACTGTGCTTGTATTTGAATGAATGGCTTCTGTAAGCCCCATCACAGAGCAGTCTAAGGGAGTACCTCTCCTTCACCCTGGAACTCTTTTCCAGACTTGGAAGAAGAGTCAACTATCCCAAGTCCCACCTCTCCCCTCCCAGTGCCTACAATTCATTTGGGGCAGTGCTGGATATGGTCCAGGGCAGGGCTTTCCTCCCATTGGACAGAGCAGAGATCCTGCAGGAACAGGCCAGATTAGTGGCCAACTCACACTGGACCACAACCTGGTCAATCCTCTGTCTTCTTGGGATGATAGCAGCTGCGATCCCTAAAGTTCCTTTAGCCAGATTGCATATGAGGGTGACCCAATGGACTCTTTGTGTTCAATGGGATCAGTGGCTGGACAACCTGGACCACAGAGTCCTAGTGTCTGGGTATATGAAGAAGGATTGTCTTTGGTGGCAGAAGTTGTCCACTCTCTCCACAGGGGTTCCTCTTTCAATCCCCTGCTCCTACTATGACCCTTACAATGGATGCTTCATGTCAAGACTGGTGAACCCTGCTAAGAGACCATCAGACCCAGAGAACATGGTCTCAGCTAGAAGCAACACTACACATTGATGTGTTAGAAATGTGGGCAGTGCTGTATGCCCTCCAGGTCTTCCAGCCTCTTCTGTGTCTGGGAACACTCCTGGTTCAGACTGACAATATGTCTGTGGTCCGGTACCTGAACAAACAGGGAGGCACTTGCTTGTACCCTCTATGCCGGTAGGAGATGTGAGTGTGGTACTGGGCAGTCCAGCACAACCTCTGTCTGACTGCTGTCCATGTGGTGGGCATCAGCAATGTCCTGACAGACAACCACACCACTGTCAGGGTTCATGATGGGGAGCTAAATCAAGAGGTAGTCAAAAGCTTAGTCAACCTGTGGGGTCAGCCAGTGACAGACCTCTTCATCTCCCCATCCAATGCAAAACTACCTAATTTTTCCTCATTCGTTCCTGGGTTTGGTGTTTTCTGGTGAGATGTACTGTCCCTTTGCTGAACAGGGGGTTCTTGTATGCCTTTCCTCCCTTCCCAGTGCTTCAGAGGGTTCTTCTGAAGCTACAGGCAGAAGGGGCTCACATGATTCTAATAGCCCCTCTTTGGCCTCATTGGATTTGGATCCCTCTGCTTCAACAGCTGTCAATGGAACCCCCAGTACCTCTGCTCTCTTTAGCATGATCTTCTGACTCAGGAGCAGGGCAGACTGGTGCATCCGGGATGCAAATTCCACCACCTGCAAGCATGGCACCTGTGGACACACAGTGAAGCCCACCAGGATGAAGCACAGCACTGCAGAATTCTGCAGTTCAGGTACTGCAGCAAACAATGCTATTTCAATGGGAGTTAATCCCTTTTGTCATGTAAGAAACCTGTGACATTACTCTTCATCCTGGCAGGCTTTACTGCATGTGGAATAACACCCATTATTATTACAGTTTTTCAAAAGTTGTCAACTGTACAGATGCATTTGTAAAAAAATGAATTATAATAGTGAGACTTTTGAAATTTTATTTGACTTACCATACTCATGCTTGTTTACCAACTTTCTCAGTCTCCTACTTGTTTCTGTCCTTGTACTAATTCCTGTTGCTTCATATCAAGGGTTTGTTGATTTTCATATTGTGTGTGCCTGGGGTGGAGCAGCAATAAAAGATAAACTATGCAATACCCTCAATAACACACTTACCCCAGTTTACTTTTACCTAACACCCACTTTTAGAACTTGTATAGTAAGATCTTCCTTCAAGAGAACAACGTGCAATGAAATGTGTAAGATTTAAATTGACATTTGGGTATATGCACTTTTATAGTATACTAATTATGTGTGTGTGTACTGTATAGCAATCTCTAAAAAAATCAATTAAACATATCAAATGTCTTCCTAAACATGTCTCAATACTGTGTTTAGCTTCCACCTTGTACAACATATAGTTGTCTAAGCAATGAATTATTCTTTACTGAAAGTGCACAATTACATATTCTAGCCATTTGCTCGGATTGTATTTGAAAGGGCCACTGCTATGCATTTTGGTATTTGGCAAATTGGTACACCATCTAACAGCATAACACAATTGCCGGGAGCCCATCCCAGTGTGCCACATGAATTCTTGAACTGTCATGGCGTTAATTGGCCCCAAAAGGTGATTTTGCACTGACTGCGCAGAATCACCTTCTGGGGTCATTTAATGAAATGACAGTGCCACTGTTCATGAGGTGGGCTCTCAAAAAGCCTATGTTGCAAATTTGGTGGAATAAATCTAAATAAATGACTGTTTTACAAGCATGCACTGCGCAGTTGTTATACACACTCATAACTTCGTGAATTTGCAATATTTCCATGCCAGATTTTCAACACTGGCATTTTGTCACACCTCCTTGTGAACAGTGCAGCTGTCATTGTTCACATCCTGGCAGAAATGTGTTTACACACTTCTGGTGCAGAATAGCACATTCGCTGTGGGAAATCAGTGTTCAGGATAGATTAAGAAGATGACAGTGATACTGTTAATGAGTAGAGGTCCTAAAATGCCTATGTTGAAAATTTAGTAACGATACTCCATAAAATGACAGTGTTACGAGCGTGCATTGCGCAGCTTGAACGCACGCTTGTAACTTCGCAAAGTTATAATATTTTCACTCCAGATTTCCAACATTTGCCATTTTCCCACACCTACTTATGAACAGTACAGCTGTCATTTTTCCCATCCTAGCTGAAATGTGTTTTCGCTCTTCCGGCGCAGAATAGAGCGGTCGCTGTGGGAAATCACTATCTGGGACAGATTAAGAAAATGACAGTGATACTGTTCATGAGCAGAGGTCCTAAAATGCCTATGTTGAAAATTTGGTGATGATGGCCCATCGAATGACTGTGTTACAAGTGTGCATTGCACACTTTCCATGCACCCTTGTAACTTTGCAAATTTGTAATATCGTCAAGCCAGATTTTCAACAATGGCATTTTTTCACACCTCCTTATGAGCAGTACAGCTGTCATTTTTCACATCCTGACCGAAATGTGTTTTCACAGTTCCAACACAGAATAACGTGGTCGCTGTGGGAAATCACTGTTTGGGACAGATTAAGAAAATGACAGTGGCACTGTTCATAAGCAGAGGTCCTAAAATGCCTGTGTTGAAAATTTGGTGATGAAACTCCATAACATGACTGTGTTACAAGCGTGCATTGAACTGTTTCCACGCACTCTTGTAACTTCTCAATTTTGTAATATTTTCACGCCACATTTTCAACAGTGGCATTTTTCCACCCCTCCTTATGAACAGTACAGCTGCCATTTTTCACATCCTGGCTAAAATATATTTTTGAACTCCTGCCAGAGAATAGCACGGTCGCTGTGGAAAATCACTGTTTGAGACAGATTAAGATCGAACAAGTGAGAGGTGGGAGTGACCGAGCTCAACTGAGCTCTGTCGGGACTGCTCGGATTTGTTTGTGTGCAGAAAAAGGGCCCAACGCAAGAGCTCAGTACAAAAGGGCAGCCTGCAGTGCCAGGAGAAACACAATGACTGAGTGAGAGAGGGGGAGTGAGAGAGCTCAATGGAGCTCTATCGTGACTGCTGCAGATTTCTTTGTTGGCAGAAAAAGGCGGCAACGCAGGCAAGAGCCTAGTACAAAAGGTCAGCCTGCAGCGCCGGCAGAAACGGAACGAGTGAGTGAGAGAGTGGGAGTCAGCAGGCTCAACAGACCTGTGTCGGGACTGCTGCAGATTTCTTTGTGGGCAGAAAAAGCCACCAACAGAGGCAAGAGCCCAGTACAAAAGGGCAGCCTGCAGTGCCAGGAGAAACAGAATGAGCGAGTGAGAGAGGGGGAGTGAGCCACCTCAACGGAGCTCTGTCGGGACAGCTGCGGATTTCTTAGGGGCAGAACAAGGTGCCAATGCAGGCAAGAGCCCAGTACAAAAGAGCAGCCTGCAGCACCATGAGAAACGGACTGAGCGAGTGACAGAGGGACAGTGAGTGATCTCAACACACCAATGCAATCAACATTCGGCATTGACAAATGCTTGATACTTTCTTGCTGTTTATGTTGTCCCCGTGTTGTCCATGCCTCATATACCGCAGTTGAAATCCTGAAATTGATCTATTGGTGTCTGTTGGTGTAACCAGACCCTGGCTCTTTACTTTTGTTAGTGTCTGTGTCTCAGTCACTGATCCCACCCCATATTGTTGCAGTGCCTTTCTAGAATAAAGATTTACATCTGACAGATAATGTGAAGACTCACAACAAAGGCAAATGTGTAGCCTATCTGTCTCAAAGCACAATAATCTGCTATCTGTATAGGCATCATGGGAGTATTCTGATCTAAAACATCCCACATATTTTGCTAGTGTAACTGCAGCATACACCTGTGGTCACCTGGCATCATGCAGTTTACATATTTTAGTTTGGAGGGGAAAAGTGGGTGGGTTACATCACCTGTGTCTGCAGGGTAGTGGGTCAAGGAGGTGAGTGACAACATAAGAGGCTATGCCAGTAGCTGGGGAGGGGATCAGGGTGGGTATATGACACCACTGGAGTCTGCAACCCTTGCTGGGAAGTGGGTCAAGGTGGTTGGTGACAGCACCAGAGGCTATGCCAGGACCTAAGAAGGGGATCAGGGTGGGTAAGTGACACCACTAGTGTCTGCAACCCTTGTTGGGGGGGTCAAGGTGATGAGTGACACCATCAGAGGCTATGCAGGTAGTTGAGGGAACAAGGTGGGTGAGTGATACCATCAGTGTCTGCAACACATGCTGGGCATTAGGCCAAGGTGGTGAGTGATACCATCAGAGGCTACACCAATAGCTGGGGAGGTGGGCAAGGTGGGTGAGTGACACCACCAGTGTGTGCAGCATCTGTTGGGTAGTAGGTCAAAGTAGTGAGTGAGAACACAACACAGGCACATTTGGCTAATGTGCTGGCATTGAAATGGTGTTTATCACGCTGTGCTATCTCTTCAGTAAAATCTCTAAAATGCTCTACAGAGCACCAAAAACCCTAGAGCTTCTGAGGGCCTTGGCAGTCCCCAGACCACTTCTTGAGCCCCCCCACCCTGGCAAAAATAAAAGTCAGCTCCTATGCCATGTGGCATTCGATCATTGTATATGCCCAACTGTTTTTTCCGCTTGCCTTTCACAATAGCTCCTCCTAGCACCACCTAAGGTATCCAATTGGCATGTTTTCTCGTGTCTTTCCTACCACACAGTTGCAAAATGTAAATGTTGCAGTGTCAACAAAGACAATGCACTGCACCCATGAAACTTGCAAGTGCCATCTCATGCAGTCAACTGCGCATACTGACTTTACTTTTTTAAAGTTCAACTTTTTATTGATGAGTTTTCCAGCTTTACAACAACACAATACAGTTACACAAAACAAAACAGAAACAGTGAGCATACCAGTACTCCTATGCCTTTTACATAGTATTCCATCATGATGCAATACATAGTCAGCAGCACTTTGGACAGTGGTCATCACCCTGAGGGGGAGGAACTGACACATATGTTCTATGGGATTATGCCGTCTAACCTGGAACAAGACCTGGACTAATAATAACACATATTCATCCATTAACATCTGGCATATGCAGAAATGGTGACCAGACATCTTTGTACTTGGGTAACTTGAATATGGCAGCATATGACATATGTTTCAATGAGGCTAGTTGGCTGACTGATTGCAATCATTCATTGAATGTCTCCAGTTGTCGTCCTGCAATTCCTGAGGAGGAGTCTTTTTACTGTGA
Organism: Neoceratodus forsteri; assembly: GCA_016271365.2. NCBI lineage: Eukaryota > Metazoa > Chordata > Ceratodontiformes > Ceratodontidae > Neoceratodus > Neoceratodus forsteri. Next base: position 592,212,255 of record CM057452.1, on the reverse strand, counting down.
TAGTGGCTGCTATCCCCCAATGTATCTGGGGTCTATGACAATGCTGGGTGGAGGTGGACACCCTAAGATGGCAAATGGTAAATCTATAGCACAAGTAGTGGTGGGCAAAGTGGCCAAAATTCGCTCTGCAAAGTGATTCATGGAGTAACGCGGAATCCATGAAGTATTCCACAACGCAAAACGGAGTACTTCATGTTATAATGGCGAATGTGAAGTCCATTGAGAACAATGACTTCACGTTATTCCGCCTTCCCCAAGCCACTTCATCACCAATTTTAAGGCGAAGTACATTGAAATCAATGTACTTCGCCTCACTTTATGAATTTTGCAGTGCTTGATGGGATTGCAGGTCACATGGGCTCTAGATTGTTCTGCACAGCCTCAGTTCTGTGTAGTGTGTGTGTGTGTGTGTGTGTGTGTGTGTGTGTGTGTGTGTGTGTGTAGTGGAAGATGGAAACAGTTTCCTCTCAGAGATGTGCAATTCAAATCCCCTAAAAGCTGTTAAAAAAGCCTTTTTGGGCTATTTTCTTTGCTCACAATTTAATACATCGATTGTAGGAAACCCTCCTGTGCTCATATCATCGAGTGTTTATTGTTTGTGTGTGGATTTTAAATGTTAATTTAGAACAGTCAATCCAGGGGTCAACCTTACCTTTTTTTGCACTAGCCAGCAGGGCAAGTTGATTCAAAATTGCACTAGCCCTTAATTACAATGGTAAATTTTGATCACTTATACAGGAAACAATGCAAGCAAAGCCAAGAAATACTCTGATTATTGCACATGTATCATACTCCCACATTGCTCCCAGCTCCACAGCAGAAAAAAAGACTGCAATGCCATCACAGTGAGCCCCCCCCAATTGTTTTGTACTATGGCCTCCTTTCTTCCTCTTTAGCCCACACCACAACAGGGACGTCACAACAGCAAATGTTCAATCAAGCAATCCTTGCTCTGTGCACACAACAGCTGACATCATCATGCATCTCACCACACTGTCACCACCACCCACAGGGCAATGAACAGAGTCAGGCAGAGAAAGACACTCAGCCCCCACCCTATAGTCAACTGGAGACCTGCACTTCTGAAAGTTTTTGTACAGTCTCAAGTGAGCCAGGAACACATCTAAGGTTTCTTTGGGGTGGGTGCTAGACAACCCTAAGGAGCTTGGGAAATAGAAAACTATGACATTTTTATTTGTAAAAACATTGATTTTAATATGCTCTGCCCTAACAATAACAGAGTATTCTTTAACATTGGCCTTTCATCAGCCCAGGGGAAACAGTACACAGGCATAATTCTATACTATCTCTATTTCTGTATAGGATGATCTATGCACCCCAGGAATGCCTATGTCAAGGTTTCAAATTATGTATTTTATCAAGGTTTATTTTTGTACCATACATGATCCAAAGCTTTGTTTTTAGGCTGAAAGGACATGCTGAGTGGGATAAGGGTGGAACTGTATGGATGGTGATGGCTGGCATGGTCCATTTAGAAGAGCTGTGGACCCCCTACACTTGCCAGTAATGGCAGCTATGGATCTGAGGATGGTCATTTCAGATTCTGGGCTGCAGTGGATCAAGGGAAATAGAGTTAAGAGATTTGGAGGGGAGAGGGAAGTTATGGTTAGGCTGGAATAAAACCCACCACCTGCAGGGCCAATCCTGTATACTTCTTTGCATTTTGTCACTGAAATGTTGGCTACAAACACTCAAAATGTAGAGAAATGAGGGGCACTGGTCTTAATAATATTGGACAAATTGTTAGACATAGACACAGTCAGAAAACTGGAACCTAGTGATTTAACAGCACTCTACCCTTGATTACACCCTGGACACTAGCTGAAAGTTTTAGCAGTGGAGTGATAAGTCTTTTGTGGGATCCCTTTCTTGAACTGCCAGATAATTGCAGCTCTTAATGAGCTGTTAATCACACCTGGCCATCTGGAACATTGAGAGAGATTAGCATGAGGATTAGAGAATGCTAAAGCAGAGACTTTTTTAATTTCATTAACAGCCATGAAAATCTGCACTGGTCAAGACAGGCAAGTAGAGAGTTAGCTGCACTAGCCCTGGTGAATTTGCACTAGTGTTTGGGCTAGTAAAACAATGTTAAACTCGACCCCTGAGTCAATCTGTGTACTGTGAAGTGTGCTTTGGGGGAGGGTCTTATCTGTGGTGTAGTAGATTAACTGGGAGAAAAAGACAGTCTTTCTGTTTTGTTTATATTTTTCTTGTATAACTGTGTTAATGTACACACAGTAATATTTTCCGTAATTCTTGATATTATTTTGCTGATTGTTGTGATGCAGCAATTATATTACTAGAGGTTTTCAGTTTGCTACACATTACTTGTAGTGTGTGTGAGTGTATGTGCGATGCATACCATTAAATCAGACACCTTTTATTGTGCCACAGAGTAATTGTAGCAGTGTGAACCTGCTATCCACTGCACCTGCATGAATTTTTTTATACTGCTTTGTGGTATTTTTACTGGAAGCGGACTGTTATTGCCATGCACTACCCCCCCCCCCCCAAATTGGCAAAAGGTATTCTTTTCCAGATTTATATTTGTGACTTGTGAGCACTGGTTTGTGTTGTTGTGCCTTTGCATCTCCATCTCTTGAGTGCACAGCGCAATCTTAATCTGTCTGTGCGTTTGCAGTACACCATTAATTCTGGAAGACTGCATTTCTTGTTATGCTCTTATTTCACTTTGTCAGCACTGGGAAATTTTCTGGACACAAGACAGAAGCATTTGGGGGATACACAATAATTCTTGTGACTGTGTGTGACCACTGCACACATGACAGAGTGCACCATTAATTCTGGGAGACTTTGCATTGTTTGTTACCCTCTCATTTCAGTTTGTCAGCACTGGGGAATTTTCTGGACACAAGACAGTAGCATTTTGGGGAAGCAAATTAGTTTTGGTGACTGTGTGTGACTACGGCACACATGTCTCAGTGCACCATTAATTCTTGGAGACTTTGCATTTTTTGTTACCCTCTCATTTCACTTCATCAGCACTGAGGAATTTTCTGGACACAAGACAGTAGCATTTTGGGGATGCAAATTAATTCTGGTGACTGTGTGTCTACTGCACGCATGACATCTGAGTGCACTATTAATTCTGGGAGACTTTGCATGTCTTTTGCTCTCATTTCACTTCATTACCGTCAGCACTGGGGAGTTTTCTGGGCACAAGACATGAGCATTTTGGGGATGCGCATTAATTCTGGTGACTGTGTGTGTGAAAGGCTGCCAATATTATTGTCACTTCACGTTAAGGTGGTATGACAACGCAAAGTAATAATTACAAGGCGAAGTGAGCCTTTTGCATTGGCCACTCTGCATGGTGGAGTGACAGTGCTCAGTGCCCACTTAGCAGGCACTTCACTGGCAAAATTTAAATTTGCTGCATCTCTAAGTGCAAGAGGGGGGTGGAGTATCTGCTGGCAGAATTGTATTACCTGATCCTATAGGTGTCTGACTTTGGGGCAGGACCACAATATATGAGAAAAGGAACCGGTGCTATTCTGACATCTCCAGCATTTGTCATTAGATAAGACTACCTGCTGGTGTAGGTAAGCTGGGGTTCTGTACCATCTACTGTATGCAGGATGTTTAGCTGAATCAGCCGTGCTTTTGTGTTCCTGCTAGCGATATGCACTAAAGACCAACATGCCTACCAGTTTAGTACTGGTATGGTTATATTTATTTTTCCCAGACCTTTCTGCTACACTCCATATTGGAGGACCCCTTATCTCTTAGGTGTCCATAAATGGTCCTGGCCCTACACTTTTCATGATTAATCCATGTCTGTACAGCTGTACCCTGTTGTCCCCTTGGGAGTTTGGATGCATGACGGACATAGGGCATGACTGCAGCACTGATCTGAAGGTAGCTCCAAAAGTCTTTTTGTGGGGCCTGGTAAGAGGTTTTTAGGTCCTGGTAGGTACACGGTGTCAATTGCCCAGGAATGCAAAGATCCCCACCTGCTGCCATGTGGGCCAGTGGATTGGTTTGCGGTCCACTGTAAACATAGGGTTGTCCCACAGGGGTGCCCACTGGGGATGCATTTTCTCAAGGTGCAAGACCTTTTGTATTTTCTTCCAATAACACAGAAAGAGGGCAACAATGGGATATTTCAAGATATTTTTAGGTGGTCTATTGTATAGGAGGTGCCAGGGGGATTCTGCTCCCGTTAAGTGCCCTTCTATCTCCAGTCATTGGGATGGTTTTGCCTCTTTATGTGGGTATGATTGCAGTGTTTGTGCTGAAATGAAGGCTATATGGTATTGGGCAAAGTTGGGTAGGCCCCAGCCCCCTTGCTTACAGTGCTTCCATAGTTTTTCCCTGCTTAGCTGTGGGGGTTTCCCTTCCCATAAGAACTGTCCCATGATTTTGTTGAGATTATGAAACCATTTTTCAGGGATGCAAATGGGGAAGTTGGCCATCAGGCATAAATCTTTTGGTGCCAGCATTATCTTGAAGGCTGCGATTCATCCAGTTAAGGAGAAGTGCAGTGCCTGCCATCTATGAATGTCTGCAGTGAGGGTTGCTAGCAATGGAGCGAAGTTAGCTTTACATATGTCTGATATTTTGGGGGGGTTTGTGGATGCCTAGATAAGTAATGCCTGTTGATGCCCACATCCAGTTGATGTTTTGGAACAGGGCAGCACAACAAAGGTGATTAAGAGTCAGAACTTTGGATTTATTGTGATTAACTTTGAGCCCCAACATGCTCGTGAACATGTCCGGCATTTGGCAGAGTGATGCTGCTGCTTTTGGGGCATCATTGAGTAGTACAAGCAAGTCATCTGCGTAGTAAAGGGATTTGTATTCCTCTTTTCCAGCCTGAATGCCTTTGATTTCAGGGTTGGCTCTCAGAGCAACCATAAGGGGTTCAATTGCTAGTAGGAAGCGGAACGTGGGAGAGCTGGCATCCCTTTCAGTGCTGTGGGCTAAAGGGAAGGGTCGGATAGAGTGCTGTTTGCTAACACTCATGCCATAGGTGATGAGTAAAGCATTTATAGACATGTAAGAAAGAAGGGGCCTATTCTCGCAAAACTTCAAATAAGTACTCCCATTCCACGGAATCAAATGCTTTCTCAGAATTGATTGTTAAAGCTGCCACTGGGGTGGGGAAGGATTTGGCTACCTGACTAAGGTTGAGGAATGTTCTAAGGTAGTCCGGGTAGTCCGGGTTTAGCCTTCCCCATGTGAGGCCAACATAGGAGGGGTGTATTATGTTGGGGAGCACCTTTTTTAATCTGAATGTCAGGATTTTTTTAAGTACTTTGGTGTCAACATTTATGAGGGGGATAGGGTGGTAAATGACTGGAGAGAGGGGGGGTCTTTGCCTTTTTTTGTGAGGACGGTGATTACTGCTTCCTTCTGCATGGAGGGGGGCAATGTTTGGCTTGCTAGAGAGTGTGTGAAAACTCTTTGCAGGAGAGGGGATATTGCATCCTTAATTTATTGGTAGAATTCTATGGGAAAGCCAGCCCCCCTGGAGATTTGTTTTTGTTTAGGCTAAGAATAGCTTTTTCAGTTTCTTCTAAGGTTATGTGTCTGTCTAACTCTTGGGTCTGCAAGGGTGAATTTTTGGGAGGTTAAGGGATGCTAGAAATTGTGGTATCCCATTGCTGTTTGGGGGTTAGTTGATGCATACAAGTCAGAGTATAATTTAGACATGATTAAGGATATTTCTTTTTGTGAGGTTCAAATCTGCCTGTGGGAGTTGGTAAGGCCTGGAATGTACCTTTCTGTGCTTTGTTTTCTTAAGTAATAGGAGAGGATTTTACTAGACTTCTCTCCCCCTTCCCAGAAGGTATGTTTGAGGTGTATTAAGCCTAGCTCCACATTCCTAGAGTAGAGTACATTAAGCTTTGCTTGAGTACAGAGCATTTCTCTAGGATCTGCCGAGGGGTTAGTCTTGTGCCTGATCTCCAGTGCTTATTTTAAACTGCAGGGTACTTGGGTGGTTATGAGAGCATGTCTGGCCCTCATGAGTTCCCTACAGTGCTCCTACAGGGCCAGCAAGAAATCTAGAAATATTTGTAAGTGATGCCCATGCCATTGCAGGGGCCCTCACTCTTTGCCTAGCCACAGGATGCATTCCTTAACATGAAACCATAGGAATTTGGTCAAAATTGGTCTAGGTCGCTGCCCCAGTTTGGGATGGGGGGCCAGCAACCCATGTGCCTTTTCCAGTTCCAAGGAGGCAGGCCTTTGATTCTGTAACATAGCTGGTGAAATTTGCTGCAGGAAAATGGTATCCTGGCCTTCTGATTCTTCTGGAAAGCCCACGAAGTGCAGATTGTTGTGACACCCTTGATTTTTTTAGATCCTCGAGTTTGTTAGCCTGGGGCATAGCTAGAATGGTGCAGGGGGTGCAGTCGCACCCGGGCCTGGAGTGTTTAGGGGGCCCTTGAATTTGTTTGCTCACTCGCGCTATTGCAGCCGAATTTTTTTGTCTTTTTTCCTCTGAAGCCAGGAGCCAGCCTTGTCTTCCTCATCAGCGTGGGAGGGGGGTGCGTGGTTGCTATGTGACTAGCACTGAAAGAGTGAAGTCATGTGGTACAAGAAGGAGGAGGAAACAAGTGCGCATGCCTGTCAAATCAGGTGCCTTCTCATCAGCAGTTCGAGTAGTGTGTGGGATGGCGTGGAGTGGACTGAGAGAGTACAGTAGCAGCAACGCAGCCTGGCCCTATCCTGCAGTGAGCATGTGAGAGAGAATGGAGTCGAGAGACAAGCCGACAAGGTCATGGTGGTGACGGATGGTCGCAGGCTTGAGGCCGCAGCAGGGCACCGACTAAGTAAGGTTAAGGATTTAGCTTATTTAGGGTTAATTTATGGATACTGCTGAGGTAATAAATGAAAATAAAAATTCAATCAATCCTCTTGGGCTCTGATCCCTCCCAGCTGACGTGATCCATTAAAAAAGTGACTCTGCTCTGCCTCAGCCAGCTTGGGGGGGGTCAACTTAATGGATCCTGCTGGACTGGCCTGGGCTAATGGATGAAAAAAATAAAAATTCAATCCTTGGGCTCCACTCCCATCTCCTTCCCGGCCAGCGTGATCCATTAAAAATGTACCTTTGCTCATATCCACTGTTGCTGATTGTGTTTTTATGTGCTCATGTCCTCACAATTCTCCATTCCTCAGTGGCTTTTTTTTCAGAATTTGTTGTCATCAGTTTCAGTTTAATTCAAAACTACCTTTTAAGCAACTCCATTTTATTACTAAAGGCATCTAGATGAAAATTTGGGGATTGATCTTCAAAGAGCCCTTTCCAAGTTCCTGCATCTCCCTAGGGCTGTGATGACTGCAGGAGTGTCAGGGACCCTGCACGCAGTTGTATAAAAGTATCGGGTTCTGCACAAAAAGCCCAGGAGTTGCTACTGCTGCAGGCTAGTGCCCAACATTTGGTGCACCTGTGGGAAATGCTGCAGGGATCTTCCCCCAGCACAGAAATGGAGAAGCCATGAGGGTTGGGGGAGGAGAATCTGCGTGGCAGGAGGGAGCCAAGGCACAAGGGGCAAGGGTGCCCTAGGGGGTGTTGGGGAGAGAGTGGATGTGATAGGGAGTGATGTGGCACCCATTGAGGGGTGTCCTTTGCAGACCCATTCACCTGATCAGATGGGACCACATTGTGGGGGATTGCCAGGGACAGAAAGTGATATAGCTCCAGGTGGGAAAAGTCCTGGCAGGTGTCCCATAGAAGCACTAAGGCAAAACCCTGTAGGTGGGAGACAGCCTGCCACATTGTTGGAGTGTAGGTACTAGGGGAACTGGGACGGTGCTTGGAGAATGGTACTCCAGTAGCCTGCAACCTGCAGCTCCAGATTCCAGCCTACAGGGTTTCACCTTTTTGCACCTGTTGGGCAGCTACCAGGGCTGTGACTACCTGGGGCCATGTCACTTTCCATCCCTGCCAACCCTCCACAATGTGGTCCCATCTGATCAGGTGCATGGGTCTGTAAAGGGCACTCCTGATGGGCACCACATCTCTCCCTGTCATGCCAGCAGTCTTCCCAATGCTTCCAGGGCAGCCCATGCCCTTCTGCCCCAGCCCATTACATTCAGATTCCCCTCCCCAAATCACCTCAGTGTGTGGTACTAGGGCAAGCCCCTTAGACCACATCCTGGATGATCTGAGTTGAATCCCTTTCTGCATCCAAGGTGGGGGTTCCAAACTAGCAAAGCAGTGGATGTTGCAACCCTGCCATGATGCACACCCACTTGCAACCTGGAACATGGGCACCTCTGTCGCAAGAGAGCGAAACACAAGGGGTTTATAGAAGCATCCCACACTGAGGGTGTGTGTATAATTCTGAGTGACACATCCACCCTTGTTTTGTTTATTATTATTAGTAGTAGTAGTAGTGTATTATTTATAAGTTTGGGTTCTGATTATTTTAGTGTAGTAGTCATTTGGATTTGCTTGCACTGAGATAAGAGTGAGTGTGATTGACAGGCAATGGATACAACCACTTAGTTGTGACATCAAATTACAACTGGATAATTGTAATCATGAGAACAGAATGGGGACACACACTGGGATGCTATGCATGTGGATACATTTCAAATATACAAAGCAGCGGAATCCATCACTCTTCACCTTATATCAGAAAGATGTAGCTATCGGAACTGAAATAAAAGGCCAACTTTATTAAGTACCAAAAAACTGAAACACGGCTTAATGCATTTTGGATTGTAGGTCCTTTCTCAAAAGACATGACAAGCAAATCCAAATAATGACCACACTAACATAATCAAAATCCAAACTTATAAATAATGCTCTATTACTACTACTGTCGGCCCTGCCACTTTGCTGAACAAAAGGCTCGGAAACATTAATTGTAGTTCATTTATAATTTGTCCAAAGTAGTTAACATAAGCTTAGGAAGTTTTTAGATCTCAAAATGGGGCCCAGAAAGGGGGACTGGAGAGGGGCTCGGGGGGCAATAACATACTCTTGAACCCTGGCCCTATGGGAAGTTGCTATGCCACTGTTGTCAGCGAGTCTGTGTATGAGTTGGTCTTGCTCATCCAAGTAGGTTTCAATGCAGTCCATAGTGCCTCCCTGCACTGATATATGTCTTTCGTTTTCTGCTACTCTCTGAGAGATATGAACAGTGTTCTGCTTGGATTGTGCATTTTGTTTTTTTAGCTCTCCGATTTCAGATAAAAGCATAGTGAACATTTCCCTTATCTCAAGCAGGTCGCCTGGGGTTTTGTCGATGGATGCCTCAGCTTCAATGGCCATGCTACTCGGTGGATCCACACGCTTTGTTGCTGTAGGTCGGAAAAGAAATCATGGGCTTTCAGGTATGTTATTCTTGAATCTATTGGTAAGAAGTAGGTCATTGGCTTTCTTGTATGTCAGGCAGCCTTAGGAGGTAAAATTGGTATTGGTGAATTAAGCAATAAACCACAACAGGGTGTTTGTGAGTTGCCCTTATAGTGCAAGATGCTGTAGGATATTCAGAGTGTGAAGGGTGCTAAGCACTTAAACAGCGTCCATGTTGGCTTCCTAGCCATGTCCCTCAAGACTGACTTTTTAGATTATTGTCAAATAATTTCTGCTGCATTCACTGCACTCTGTCTCACTTTGATTGCAAAGATGGATGCACTACACTGTCTGTCCAACATGCAAGGAACATATAACAGCCGCTTGTTATCACACAGTACATCTGTCATACAACACTTCATCTAACCAGACATAACCTGCTCATCTGAATGTCCATTTTTTGGGGTTGACAACACAGACACAGTGCCACCTACGTTTGTCACTGACAGACAGTGTCCACACTGACCACCTGGTACAACTAACAATCGCACTAAATTCTATAAGCAATCCGACCTGCATGGGGAAACATTGTACTGACATGCCTGCGAACACAGGGATTTAGTGATGCACAAGGCTGCTGCCTGACTGCCTTCATTCCTGAGTTGTGCATGTATAACATTACTACCACCACCAAGACATGTCATATTACACTGATAACAAGGGAGTATACTTATAGTTTCTGTATACTTATGACATGAATACGCTTAGAAAGATAAATGTGCATTCCTCCGTGCTTCTTCATTACAATAATCTGGCCACTATCAAGGCATACATTAGATTTTCAAATTTGATTTACTTGCTTGGCACTAATGTACATTCAGTAAATATACTTCACTTGTGATCGAATGAACTCTGCGAGAACCACCACAATACTCATAAGGACCAGTTATTCACCAAGCGAAAAAACATTGCTTTTCTGTGCATTCCTTTATACCAAAACAATTCTCTTCTATACCAACTTTTCAATAATCTTTCCAAACACCATGGAAACATAGAATTTGATGGAAGATAAGGATGGCTTTGCCCACCTAGTCTGTCCATATTTCTTACCTGTTTTGTTTATCACAGATCCTAAATTATCTGCGGCTTAGCCTCTCTTTTCTATCGCTAGAGTTCCTTTATGTCTGTCCCATGTGTTTTTGAATTCCCCTACCATTTTTGCCCCTACATTCTCTACCGGGAGGCTGTTCCATGGAATCACAACCCTTTCCGTGAAAAAATACTTTCTCACATTACCGCTAAGTCTACCGCCTTTATTTTCATATCATGCCCCCTTCTGAATATATATATATATATTTTTTTTAAGATGCTACCCTCTTGTGCTTTATTTACACCCTTAAGGTATTGGAAAGTATCTATCGGACCCCCTCTCTCTCTCTCCTCTCCTTCAGTGAATACATATTGAGATCCTCCAGTCTCCCCTCATACAACTTTTGGTGCAGCCTCTACACCATTTTTGTTCCCCTTCTCTGAACTGCTTCTACTCTGTCTATGTCCTTCCGGAGATGCGACCTTCAGAACTGTACACAGTACTCTAAATGAGGTCTCTCCAATGTTCTATAAGTGGCATCACCACCTCCTCCCTTTTGTTGGAGATACCTCTCCCTATGCACCCCAGCATTCAACTGGCTCTCCTCACAGCCTTCTCACATTGTTTGGTAACCTTTAGATCATCAGATATGATTACTCCCAGGTCCCTTTCCTGTTTGGTGGCCATCAGGACTTCTTCCCTCATCGTGTACCTCTCCCCAGCATTTTTGTGCCCCAAGTGCATGCTCTTGCACTTTTTTACATTGAATCTTAGCTGCCACACCATTGACCACTCCTCAAGCTTGATTAGGTCCCTTTTCATTTTCTCTACCCCTCATGGAGTGTCAGCCCTGTTGCAGATCTTTGTGTCATCTGCAAAGAGACACATCTTCCCTTCCAGCCCTTCTGCAACGTTACTTAAGAAGACATTAAAGAGGACTGGACCTAGCACTCATCCTTGTGGGACCCTGCTGGTCACCCCCTCTATTTGGATTTAACTCCTCTCACCACCACTCTCTGTGTCCTTTTGCTCAGCTAATGTTTGACCCCATTTACCACCCTGGGATCTGCTCCCAGGCTGCCCAGTTTGTTCACTAGCCTCCTATGTGGGACAGTCTCGAAGGTCTTTCTGAAATTCAGGTAGGCCACGTCCACCACCCCTCCCTGATCCACCTCCATAGTCATCCAGTCAAAGAAATCTATCAGACTTGTTTGACAAGTTCTTCCTGCTATGAATCCATGCTGCCTTGGATCATGTGCACCGCTGGATTTAAGATATATCACAAACCATTCTTTTAGTAGTGATTCCATTAGTTTTCCCCACCACCCAGGTCAGGTTGACTGGCTTGTAATTGCCTGCCTCCTCCCTGCTCCCACTTTTGTGGAGAGGGACTACATTCACCCTCCTCCAGTCCTTTGGTACCACACTTGTTTCCAGTAAACTGTTGAACAGGGCTGTCAGTGGTGATGCCAGCACCTCCCTGAGTTCTCTTAATAATCTGGGATGTATCCCATCTGGACCTATTACCTTGTCCACTTTTAGACTAGCAAGTTTCTTTAAAGCTCTCTCTTCCTTACATGGTCCACTCCCCAAGTAGTGCTTCCATCACCTAACTTTGGCCCCCCCCTCCTTCCCTTTCTTCTGTGAATGCTGAACAAAAATACTTGTTCAGGATTTCTGCTTTTTCTTGGTCCCCCTCTGCATACTTCCCTCCTTACACTTTTAATTGTTTAATTAGTTTAATTGTTTAATTAGTATTTCAGAAAGACCTTTGAGCGGAGCTCTTTTACAAAGGTTCCACGTCAGGGTGGACAATAAGACAATACACATATTCAGGTGGTTACAGAGGCCTGATCATTAGGCATTAAAGAGTGATTACATGACAATTAGACAAATAGGAGAAAAAAAACTGAGCAGTTGTAATTGAATACTAAGCTATTTCTAATTGGTTGCCCTAGGTAGCACACCCCTGGAAGGAAACCTCCAAATGTGTTGATAGACTATGGCTGAGTAACTGCAAAGGATTTAACGCTATCCCAGATGGCAAGAGGCTGGGTGACAGTGAAACAAGGGGGACTGAGTTTGAAACCAACCACAGAGAGCGAGAGGTGGGGAATAGTGAAACGGGGGCTGTGATGGGAGGAGCAGCTCAGAGGGCCTTGTCGGTATGTGTGTGTGGGGGTGGAAGGGCAGTACAAGTGTTTAAAGAGGACTGATAGCTTACTTAAGTCCTTGGCTAGGCTGGAATGGAGGCAGGGTTCTCTAGGTAGCCCTGATGGGTGTTACCTTGGGGGTAGGCCTGTCTATCAAGTGGGGCCTGAGAAGCAGGTGCATTTTGAGTTAGTCATTAGGTGCAGACATACTGTGGCATACTACGTCTTGTAACATTCCATAGCTGTGTGTTTATTTGTAATGATGCCAGTATACTTTGATGGCTGTGTGTTGTACCGCATGCAGACACTGTCAGGTGACTGGTTCCAACCCCTCCAGATCTGGCGAATTCACTGCCCATTTTTTATTGTACATTATTTCATTTTCGTTCACGGGAAACTACCACTAATGACATGTCTCTACCTAACAAATGATCATGTACAGTTGCATTTCTGCTTGTGCTGCAAGTCAGTTGCATAACGCTAAATGGTTTTTCAAGACAGCAGCACAGTTATATGTGTTTAAGAGAGATGCCACGGAGCATCCAATGTAGAGTATGTGTTTTGCTATTAACATCTAATTTGTCCATTTCTCATCTCTTGTAGGAAATGGATCATCTGATATTGGACTCAGTAGTGCTGACATTGGCTGCATGCTATCAGCGGGACATCTTTGCATTGTCTTTGAATGCAGATACTAATAGGTCAAGGTGCCATTCCGCATACAGACAGTATATATTATGGCAACTTGGACGTCTGGGTCAATGGATCTGTGTTCCCCTTCCTAGCTGTTGTGTGTGAAGAATTTGTGGCATTTATCTTGACTCTTCTGGACAGTGTTTATTTATTTATTTATTGAAATGTTTCACCAGGAAGGCACACTGAACAACAAGTTGCTCATCTCCCAATGCGACCTGGGGGAAGGGGTACAGCTGGATGAAGAATTAGACATACAGTACAGTTTCCATTTAACAAATCTGAGAAATTAAACATTCAATTACATTTGTAACAAGACATACAGTTAAAAAACATAATAAATAATCATACAATCATATCTGTGTCATAACATACAGTTAAATATATTATACCTGTGAAGTATGCATTTAATTACAAGTGGCATATCTGAGCAACATAGTTCAGAAATTTAATGTAACCTTGGAGCCAAATCCTTACAGGAATGGATCACAGTTAAGAGGCAGATAATTTTGCAATTATTGATTGAATGAGGTCCAGTGAAGGGACATCAAGAAGGGTAGAGGGGTAGACAAGGGAAACCAGTTGGGGGAAGGAGAGGATAACAGTATATAGGTTTCCGACCTGATCGCCTTGTTTGATAATACTACATTTTTAAACATATGGTCCCTTTTATTTCATATTTTATTTTTTTATTTAAGAGTTTCACCAGGAAGGCATACTGAGCGGAGTACCCCTCGATTCCAGATATGTCATGGGGGAAGGGGAAGATGATAAGACAACAACTGATGGGACAGTTATTAGGCCCTATATTCATTATTTTCTGTTTTGTTTCACCACAACTGTATTAAATTTTTCTTTCTAATGGTGTATGTTTCCTTTACTCATTAACATACAACATGTGTATTGTCTGTGAACTTTGTGACACCAGTGGTTGTATGCGTCTTTCTGTGATAGCAACGTACATACATACCATTATACTGAGGTAGTCTTTGGATTGGTGGCACTGACTGTGAGTAAATATTGGAAATAATCTCCACGAGGAGATGGGAAGTGAGACATTGCATATGTGGACTTACATAAGGTGCTGTTCCAAGCCATTGGTAAGACATCATAACTCTGCAAGTTGAGGCTGGTGGTGAACAATATTTTCCCACATGTACGAAGTCCTCACTGTACGTGGCTGGCTATTGGAGTCAGGATAGAATACGCCACTAAGTCCAGAAATATAGGACTTAAATATTGGGTTAAGAATTGGTGTCAAGATGTGTGGAAACACTTTGTAGTGTGACTGGGGTAATTTCAGGGATGGAAACCTCTTCAGGGGTAGTGGTCTTCACCAGATGGGATGGGCCAAGCACATTGTTACAGAAGTTAGAGGTCTATTGCTGAATACTGACAGCATAGGAGTATGGGTCTATGGTAAGCATGGTGGATGTTGCACATAGGGAAATCCTATGCACTACTACCACCATCCAGTGTAGTGTAGCAGCATATATTGTACAAATATGGCATTATCATTTGAAGTACAAATGCAATGGCCATTAGTCACTGCTAAACAAAGGTCAGAGGACAAAACAATGGTTGGAGAAAACATGGGAAACTCAAGTAGAATAGCCAAGTAAGAGCATGGATGCAGTGGAACAGGGTACGATGTTGTGCTCAACTACTTGTAGATGTTGGTAGCAGTGCTACTTGGGGTGGCACTGTGGGATAGCGACCATAACTCTGTTTGGTTTGCATTGGCCCTCAGTGCTGGCAAGATACAATCCATTGGTTAAGTCATTGCTTTTCCAAGGCCTGCCTTCAATAGGCTGAGCAAACTGGTCAAGAATAACTTACTGGTGGTTCATGAAATAGGTGCGGTGGTGAAGACATGGGCGATACTTACAGTGATCATCCTTTGGTCATTCAATAAAAGCATAATAACAATAGTGAAGAACAACATGTTTAGTAAACTGCTATGATTCCCAGCAAGTGTCATGGTAGAGAAAAGTGCAAAAAACAATGACTTTCATAAATACATGTAACAGCAGTGAGACGTGGAATGTGACAATGATCCATAGAATGCTTTGGAGCAAATAGGACGATTTAAGAGTCATAAGGACTGTTACAATTTATGCATAGTAACAACAATACTTGGCCTCTTCCAGTTGCCTTATGTCATCCGAGAGATCTATGGAGCTCTTTTCCCCTTTTCTTTAGCTCCCAGACACAATCCCTTTTAAACTGTGAATCATCTAGCTTTTCTCTTGCCACTAATCCACCCAGTGCTAGCCTGGTTAACTGGGGAAAAACAGAAACTCCTTGGGCTCTCTGGTTCTTTTTCCCCTAGCCCAACTGGGCTCTTTAGTATAGCTAGGGCTTGAGAATAGTGAGGACCCTGGAAGCCTGCCTTAGCAGGACCTGTTGCTCTTTTTAACTCCCCTCAGGAGTTCCCTTATGAATATTAATGAGGGCTCAATAGGGCCTAATGCTTTTGACCCTGCTCTGCTCCGCTTTTGAGGAGAAAACTAATACATATTAATATTCTTCTCAATGGGTCTTAATGCCCTTAACCCAGCCCTGGCCATTGCTCTGACCTAATTAATATTAAATTATTTTGATCAACTCTCAGCCCACCCTTTGGCTCTTGGCCAGTTTCTAAAACATTCTGAGTGCTTTAACAACAATTGTTTTTCTTTAACTTCAGGTGGTCAAGCACTCCTTTCCAGTGCTGCCGCTGACTCACTGCCCTGGCCTGGGATGAAGTAATCTGAATCAGGATGCTAGGAGATGCTGGCATTAGGAAGGGCTGAAGGCATGAATCAGGCGACAAAGTACAGTTTAGCAATGTATTTTCCTCCAGCTAGCAATGTACATGAAACATCCTATGGTCTAGGAATAGGGTAGTGTTTCACATGCAGCCAAGGGTTTACTGTGATATATAAATCCCCCACAGAGTTTGCACCCCCCCCCCCATCTATTTTAGGCACATACACAGTGGGTACAGCCCAGTCACTGTAAGTTACAGTACAGGGGAAATTATGCACTCCAGTGACAGGTTTTTTAATTGTTAATTTAATGCTTCCAATAGCACAGGGGGCATAGCCATTCACAGAAATATCACCAACAGCTTAATGTGGTTTGTAACAGGGAGCCTTGTTTTGCAGAATAGAAGCTTTAAAAGTTGCAACCGCACCCTCCCGTTTTCTAATTTCACTCTATCCTGTCTTCTTGCTATTTTTTCATCTACTGTATACTGTTTTCTTGTCAGGGTGGCCAGCCTGGCAATCTTACATTGTTTCTTTACTGTCTCCTTTATGCCCCCTTCTTATTCTCTTGCATCTGAAAAGCCTTATAATTGGTGAGCAATTATGGCCCAGGGCTATAATAAATTGTCCTTATTAAAGTAAACTTCAACCAGTACAGGATTGTCCCTTTCTAAAGCATTATTCTGTATGCCTGTATTCGGTAAAAGAAAAATAGACAGAATCATGTTTATTTAAAAGAAAAGTGCTTAGAGGTACTCCAGAGTGCTATAGTAATGGAGCAGTAGCGAAGTGTGAGCAAATTTTTGTTGCCAGGTGTGCACACACTCGCAGAGGGTTCTGCACACATTTGCACAGAAAAGGATCCCAGAAAAAGAGTTGCTGAGCTGCAAAAATGCAACCGCTTGTTGTGCTTTAATTTCAGAAAACAGCTGAGTTGTGCTGTGGAATCTCAACTGCTTGTTGTGATTCCCTAGAGAAACAGAGTGTCTTCTCATCTGCAGAGGATGAGGCAACTGTTTACTGTTGCCAGGGAACCACTCCTAAGCCCCAAAGTGCTGACATTGTGTACACTCCACAGATACAATAAAAAAAGGCTGAATTTGTTAAAACCAGATTCAGGACACTACAGGCAGGTGGTGTAAAGCGCTGTAGTGTCCAAACTATTCCACAAAGGAGCTGTAATCACTAAAACAAAAGCCCTCTGCAAACTTGAAGGCTTGGTGTTGCAGAAAGCCGTCGGGTAAATGAACTAAGACTGTAATCTGGTCAAACAGTAGAAAAAAGGCATTGTGCAGCCTAAAAGTAAAAGATAAAATGTTGAATTTTACTGTATTTAGTTGCTAGTGATATTTGTATGAAGTAAACTTCTATTATTCTTGTTTATGGATTCTGAGTAAATAAAATTCTGGAACTTTGCAAGGAAGACAGATAGGAGCACACCCCTCATTTGTTTCTCCTTGCCAAGGTTGTAGATTTTATTTTGATCACTATCAAGTGTTTCTTTTCTTTCTGTATTAAAATATTCATGTTTACCTGAATTTCTTTATTTTCCTAGAGAGTCCTACTATAGGGCTGGCAGCCCATTAGATGGCATTCTTTAAACTAGCTAGAGAAAGTGATGTCACTGAAAGGGGGAGGGGCTAGGTTCCAAGTCACACACCCGCCTATAATTAAGGTGTAAAAGTGTCTTATAATACCTTTAAAGTTCTATAAGTGGAAGGATATAATGCACCCTATTAGAAAGTGACATTTTTTCTAAAATTAGAGCCAGTGTCAAAATTAGTAGCTATAGAGCTAGCCACCAGTCTACTAATTGATTAGTCACATAAATCTGAGGTCACAGAAAAATTACTATAAGAACTCTCCAGCAGGGGGTAGCAATAGAGAGATGCGTCAGTATTCAGCTGACCACAGTGCAAGGAGGTTGTGTGGAGGCTTTCACACAAGTGCTATTTATCCAAAGGAAAGGAAAAGTAATTTTCAGGAGTCTGTGAAAGAAGTATTTCCTGTTTATTCTTGGGTGTGGAGTTAACACCAATTTTTTCCTTTCTGTGAACGTCAATTTGATTTTTTTAATTTATTTTTTTGAAATAAGTTGACAAACGCATTTACTTGCATTTTTTTATGCATCTTGACCAACTGTCTTGACATTTGTTATTTCCCATGCTTCTTCAGTGGTATTAGAAGTGGGATAAACTGGCACTTTTAGACTGCATGGGAGGCATTGTCAGGGGGTACTGAAGTTAAGTACCCTAACAGATGGAGGAAGGGGACCAGAAAGAGAAAGGTGCATATCACGTCACTCGATCAGTGACTGAGAGAACTGGGATACAGTTGTTGCCTGGCTTGGATCCCAGAACGATACCCAAGATGAAGAGACCTGAGGATGAGGATGAAGAATCCTTTAAGCAGGAGGCTGCCCAGGTAGTTCCAGCACCAGATGACCCTGGAGAACTATTGAAGTGGCTGTGTATTCGCCAGGTGGAGATGGATCACCAGAGGGATGAGGATCATCACCAGAAAGATGAAGATCGATGTCAGAGGGAAGAGGACAGGCGTGTCCAGGTGGAGGAACGACGGAGGCAAGATGAGAAATGAACAGATACCCTGAAGGCTATTCAAGCCTTTTCCCAGTGTCAGCCTGATTGAACTGTGCCTAGAGACATAAAATGAACCAAATTATCAGAAAGTGATGATAAAGAGGCATACCTCTCCACTTTTTAGCATACTGCCCAAACCTGTGCTTGGCCTCTTGATCAATGGGTCATAAGACTGTTCCCGTACTTAACTGGCAGAGCACAGATGGTATACAGCCAGTTAAGTGGGGTAGATTCTAACAATTATGATTGTGTAAAGGAAGAGGTATTAAGACGCTATGACATAAGTGTAGAGACCTACAGACAGCATTTCCGTATGCAGAGAATGACAGTACATGATACCCCCAGACAGATCTATGCCAAGTTGAGAGACTATGGTGGGAAAAGGCTATAGCCCTTGGTAAAACCTAAAGAGCAAATTGTGGATCTAATTATAATTGAACAGTTTCTTCAGGTGTTACCTCATGATGTGCAGTTATGGGTAAAAGAGCATTAGCCTGAATCTGCAGAGGACACGGTGAAGTTGGCAGAGGATTATGTAGCTGCTTAATCCACTAGACCCAGAGGACAACAGAGTACCCCACCTCAGACAACGGAAAAGGTAAGACCTTTTTTCCAATATACGCCAGAATAATTACAGCAGGTGAGATAGAGGAGGAAGAATACCATATTCTGAACTAATCTGCCATGGGTGTCTTGACAAAGGCCACATAGTGAGAAATTGCCCAAATAAGAAAAAAAATGATATGACTCACTTAGCATTGACTAATTTGGGGTATGTTGCTAATGTGGGGATTGGAGACCAACAGAGATTGGGTTTATTGTATTCTGGGAGTAGGCAGACCCTGATGAGAGCGGATTTGGCCCCAGACAGTGAGGTTAACCAATGTGATATGACAGTAATGTGTATACACAGGGATATTCTTCAGTATCACATAACAGTGGTTGAAATGACTATCAACAATGAGCACCACTGTGTGACTGCTGGCCTGGTACCCTGATTGCCAGTTCCAGTAATTATCGGCCAAGATTTTCCCCACTTTAACTCACTGATGCATGCACAGCGAGACTATGTAGAACCAGTGAATGTGGTAACCCGATCCCAAGCAAAACAATAACAGTTAGAGCCAGTATTTTCCTTTGAAGAGGATTTCTTTGAGGAAGCTGAGGACTCAGGGAAACCCAGGAAGTCTAAAAACCAGAAGAAAAGAGAACAGAGGAAGTGATGGAACAACAGAAGAACAGCATTGCTGAGATTTTGTCAGGATTACTCTTACAAGACATTATAAAAGAACAACAAGCGGATGTTTCTTTAAAACCTTTTCTTTTACAGGTTCAGCAAGTAAAACACCCTGGACAATCTCATTTTGTTTTGAAAAATAATATCTTGTATAAAGTCTCTGTTCAAACATCCTATTTTCTCACTACCCATCCTGTTCCGTTATTTGACAAACACATGTTTGGGAAACCTTTTCTCCTGCTATTGTCTGCTCCCCACACCTTTCACTTACCCTCTCGGTTCTGGACTTTTTCCCTATTTGTTTCTCCTAATCTGGCATGACCTCTTTCTTGTAATAATAATGTGATTATTGATATCTCATGTCCTTTTGCACAAGTGATTTGATATGCATTTGTATATGTTTTCTTGCTCTTGACACAACACAAATTGTTGTGTTATCTATGTAACCTTTTGTACTGTACCTAATTGACGTGGAACCTTTGTAAAATAGCCTCTGGCTCAAAGGTAGTAATTCCTAGAACAATAAACTAACTAAAATACTGTATTGAATGAACCTGTAGAACAGCTGATGGTACCTAAAATTTAAAGAGAGAAGGTGATGCACTTGGCCCGTTATATCCCAAAGGGAGGCCATGAAGGAAGGGATCAAACCTTACAAAGATTACTTGCACACTTTAGTTGGCCAGGTATACAACAAGATGTGGCAGAATATTGTTGTGCTTGTAAAGAATACCAGTTGGTTGCACAAGGTGGGAAAAGAGATCAGATGCCCCTTCAGCCCATACCCTACGTAACCACACCATTCAAAAGAATTGCAATGGATGTTGTGGGCCCTCTTATCAAGAATTCAAAGAGTAACCAGTTTATACTGGTGGTGTGTGATTATGCCACACAGTACCCTGAAGCTGTTTCTATGCGCACTGTTACTACGCCTCGTATAGCTGAAGAATTGGCTAAAATATTCAGCCTTATGGGAACACCCCAGGAGATTTTCACAGACAGAGGTAGTAATTTTACCTCTGTTATGTTGAGGGAGTTATATCATCTCCTAGGAGTATCCGCTGTCCGTATTTCTCCTTACCACCCACAAACCAATGGTCTTGTGGAAAGATTTAATAAAACATTGAAAAAGATGTTACAAAAGTATGTTCAGGAAGAAAGTAGAAACTGGGACAAATACCTCCCTTACCTCTTGTTAGCTTACAGAGAGGTACCCCAAGCCACAACTGGGTTTTCACCTTTTTCTCTGCTCTATGGAAGAAATCCCAGGGGGCCATTGGATGTGGTGATAGAGCACTGGGAAGAAGGTACAAATGTTGGGTACAGTAATATCATAGATTATATGACAGCACTGAGAGAGAGACTGGTAAAATATGTAACCATGGCCCATTTAAATGTGACCCAAAAACAAATGGAACAAAAAGAAGCCTATGATGTGGGGTTAAAGAGTAAATGTTTTATGCCTGGAGAAAAAGTGTTATTATTGTTGTCCTCAACTGAGAACAAACTGTTAATGCACTGGCAAAGACCATATGATGTAATCAGACAGACAGGAAGCGTCAACTTTGAAATAGAACTACCTGGTCACCGACTAACAAAGAGGGTACACCATGCTAACCTTTTAAGGAAATGGATAGAAACCCCCCAGGTCCAGGCACTCTACATTCACCCTGAGCCATAGCAAACAGAAATGGAGATTGCTTATGAGAGTCTTGACCATCTCATAAGTGATAAGGGGATACAAATAAATCCTGATTTAAATCCTGAACAAAAAAGTGGAGGTAGATCAGATGCTACACTATTTTTAGGACACTTTCACAACCACCCCAGGATGAGCTAACGGAGCAGAACATGACATTAGGATCAACCAGCAGAAGCCAGTACACCAAAAAGTCTATAGATTACCTGAAAAAATTAGGCAGGAGGTAATTGACGAGGTGAAAAGATGGAATGGTTGGTGGTGATTGTTCCTTATAGGAGTGCATGGTCTTCCCCAATGGTGATAGTGAATAAAAAGGAAGGAGAAATAAGAGTGTGTTTAGACTTCTGAAAAATAAATTCTATTTCAGATTTTGATGGGTACCCTATGCCCAGAATAGATGATCTGCTAGATAGAATAGGAAAAGCCCACTACATTAACACGTTATATTTGACCAAGGGATATTGGCAAATTCCCTTGACCCCCCACAGCCCAAGAAATAACAACTTTCTCTACACCAGTCGGATTATACCAATTTATAACTATGCCATTTGGACTCCATGGGGCACCTGCCACCTTCCAGCGGTATATGGACCACATCTTAAGATCTCATGCCCACTACAGTTCAGTGTACTTGGATGACGTGGTCATTTTCAGTCATGACTGGCCTATGCATTTGGTGCATCTAAGTGCAATTATTTAGACCATTAAGGATGCAGGGTTGACTATAAACCCTGCTAAGTGTGCCATAGCAAGGACTGAGACCAGATATCTGTGTTTCATAATTGGGAAGGGATCCTTGAAACCAGAGATCGATAAAGTGGAGGCAGTAGCCAACAGCCCCAACCCCATCACTAAGAAATATGTTCAATCTTTTTTGGGTTTGGCAAATTATTACCATCAGATCATCCCAGATTTGGCTACTCTGGCAACTCTCTTAACAGAGCTGACCAAAAACAAATATCCTAACAAAGTTAAATGGACTCAAGCATGTGAGGAGGCCTTCAGAAACATAAAGGCAGTCCTTTGTTCAGCCCCTATGCTAACTAGCCCAGATTTAAAAAAAAAACCTTTTGAAATTCAGACAGATGCCTCCGAGACAGGTTTGAGTGCTGTGTTGACACAACATGATGAAAAGGGGGAACATCCAGTACCATACATTAGTAGAAAACTTCATGAGCGAGAGAGAAAATATTCCACAATAGAAAATGAATGTTTGGCCCTGAAGTGGGCCATAGAATCCCTTAAATATTATCTTTGAGGCAATGATTTTGTGATGATGACAGACCATAATCCACTGTGTTGGTTAAACCAGATGAAAGATAAGAACATGCGGATTATGTGTTGGTATCTATCATTACAACCATATATGTTTGCTGTGAAACACAGATCTGGGGCAAAACATCTAAATGCAGATTTCCTATCCAGATATGGTGCTGAGAGGATACCAAATGTTACAATATGAAATATGTTTGTGATGTCTAATGTTCTAGAAAGCCTTAAAAACCTCAGGGAATAGTTTTGTACAGTAGTTTTGATAATACTTTGTGTTGCAATTGTACAAAACTAGTTATTTAGGGTCCCTGAGGAGGAACTTCTGAGAGTGGGTGGGAAGAAGTTCCAACCCTTCCAAGGGCGAAGGGTCTCAGCAATCAAATAAAAAATTATTCTGTTGCCTTCTTGTGGTGGGAGGTGTGTAACAGGGAGCCCTGTTATGCAGAATAAAAGCTTTAAAAGTTGATACCCC
Source organism: Neoceratodus forsteri (assembly GCA_016271365.2). NCBI lineage: Eukaryota > Metazoa > Chordata > Ceratodontiformes > Ceratodontidae > Neoceratodus > Neoceratodus forsteri. The sequence continues at coordinate 592,188,985 of CM057452.1, read as the reverse complement.
CCTTTTCTAATTTCACTCTCTCCTGTCTTCTTGCTATTTTTTCATCTATACTGTTTTCCTGTCAGGGTGGCCAACCTGGCAATCTTACATCTTTTCTTTACTGTCCCTTTTATGCCCCTTATTATTTTCTTACATCTGAAAAGCCTTAAAATTGGTGTGCAATTATGGCCCAGGGCTATAATAAATTGCCCTTATTAAAGTAAACTTCATCCAGTACAGGACTGTCCCTTTCTAAAGCATATTCTGTATGCCTGTATGTGGTAAAAGAAAAATAGACAGAATCATGTTTATTTAAAAGAAAAGCACTTAGCGCTACTCCAGAGTGCTATAGTAATGGAGCGGTGGTGAAGTGTATGCATGTTTGTGTTGCCAGGAGTGTGCACACTCGCAGATGATCCTGCACATGTTCATGCAGAAAACGATCCCAGAAAAAGAGTTGCTGAGCTGCAAAAACACAACCACTTGTTGCGTTTTAAGTTAGGAAGGTAGCTGGGTTGTGCTGTGGAATTGCAACCACTTGTTGCGATTCCTTAGAGAAACGGAAAAAAAGTGTTGTAGGTGCCGTATTGGTCCTTTTTGTGTCGATATCCAGAAAGAATGATTTGATATTTGCTGACACATGGAGCGTCAGCAGGCATCAGTGCTTTAGTTGAGTCTCAGGAATTTTTTCTCGAAGCTTTTGGCAGGCAGTTTACTGCCCAAAGCTTCTGAAGAAGGACCTGGTTGGTTCAAAAGCTAAAGCACTTTGTTCTTTTCTGTAACATCCATGTTGGTCCAATAAAAGGTATCAAATCATTTCTTTCTGGATCTGTTTTCCTAGAGAAATGGAGCATCTGCTCATCTGCAGAGGAGGAGGCAACTGTTTACTGTTGCCAGGGAACCGCTCCTAAGCTCCAAAGTGCTGAAATTGTATCTGCTCCACGGATATGATAAAAAAAGGCTGAGTTTGTTAAAACTAGATGCAGGACACTAAAGGCAGGTGGTGTAAAGCCCTGTAGTGTCCAAACTATTCCACAAAGGAGCTGTAATCACTAAAACAAAAGCCCTCTGCAAACTTGAAGACTTGGTGTTGCAGAAAGCCGTCAGCTGCAATTTCAGCCATCAGGTAAATGAACTAAGACTGTAATCTGGTCAAACAGTAGAAAAAAAGGCAATGTGCAGCCTAAAAGTAAGAGATAAAATGCAGACTTTTACTGTAATTAGTTGCTAGTGATACTTGTATAAACTTCTATTATTCTTGTTTATGGATTCTGAGCAAATAAAATTCTGGAACCTTGCAAGGAAGACAGATAGGGAGCACACCCCTCATCTGTTTCTCCTTGCCAAGGTTGTAGATTTTATTTCAATATTTATCAAGTGTTTCTTTTCTTTCTGTATTAAAATATTCATGTTTACCTGAATTTCTTTATTTTCCTGGAGAGTCCTACTATAGGGCTGGCAGCCCATTAAATGGCTTTCTTTAAACTAGCTAGAGAAAGTGATGTCACTAAAAGGGGAAGGGGCTAGGTGCCAAGTCATGCCCCTTCCTATAATTAAGGTGTAAAAGTATCTTATAATACCTTTAAAGTTCTATAAGTGGAAGGATATAATGCACCCTATTAGAAAGTGACATTTTTCTAAAATTAGAGCCAGTGTGAAAATTAGTAACTATAGAACTAGCCACCAGTCTACTAATTGATTAGCCACATGACTCTGAAGTCACAGAAAAATTACTATAAGAACTCTCCAGCAGGGGGTAGCAATAGAGAGGTGGGTCAGTATTTGACTGACCGCAGTGCAAGGAGGTTGTGTGGAGGCTTTCACACAAGTGCTATTTATCCAAAGGAAAGGAAAAGACATTTTCAGGAGTCTGTGAAATAAGTATTTCCTGTTTATTCTTGGGTTTGGAGTTAACACCATTTTTTTTCTTTTCCTTGAACATTAATTTTATTTATTTATTTTTTTTTTAATAAATTGACAAACGCGTTTGCTTGCGTTTTTTTATGCATCTTAACCAACTGTCTAGACATCTGTTGTTTCCCACGCTTCCACATGATTCAATTTCAAAAGCTGGTGTGCATCTGTAGCCCCCCTCAGCTGAGGCTGAACATTGGCAGTGTTGTCTACCCCTCCTTTCCTGTGTAAAAGAGGGATCACCTCCAGAAGGAGGGAAGTGATACTCCCTCTGTATAACTGCTTGGTGAGGCCACACCTTGAGTACTGCATGCAGTTTTGGAGACCACACTTAAAGAGGGACATTAAACTCCTGGAGAGGGTCCAGAGGAGGGCAACCAAAATGATTTGGGGCTTGGGGGACAGGACCTATGAAAAGAGTCTCGAAGAGCTAAATATGTACACATTGGAAGAGAGACGAGACCGGGGGGACATGATAGGGTCTTCAGGTACATGAAGAGGGTAAATAGGGGAGGAACAGTCAGGGTGCTTCGAAGGAAGGAGGAGGGGGCCACTAGAGGGCATGGGTGGAAGCTGGAGGGGGGAAGATTCAGGGGAGAAAGGAGGAGGTGCTACTTCACTGAGAGGGTGGTGGAGCCATGGAATGCACTGCCTAGGGGGCTGGTGGAGGCAGAGAGGGTGGATGGGGTTCAAGAGGGGCTGGGACAGGTACAGGGGAAGGGTTCTGGAAGCAAAATCCAATGTAGCAAGAATATCTGGAACTGGGAAGGGAGAAGCCAGAGAAGGCGAGGGGGGCAGCAAGGTCAGCACCCAGGGTGGGGGATGACCAATCAAGCAGACTCGAAAGACCATTAGGCCTATTCTGCTGGCATTTTAGTATGTTAGTATATTAGTCTATGGATTATAGAAAACAGTCCCGAGTTAGTTATTATTAGTTAGTTATTATTATGGAAACCTGGTTAGATAAGAAAAAGGAGGATGCCTTAGTAGGTATCTCTGGATACAATCTTTGGAGGTTAGATAGCAATAAGCGAGGGGGTGGTATTTTGATTTACGGGAAATCTGACTTACTATTAACACCTGCTGAAGTTACCAGGGACTTGAATGAATTAGAGATTTTTGGCCTTAGAATTGTGCATTCCCTTTCATAAAAGAATGTTAATTTTGGGGATTTATGGTCCCCTAAAAATTGATAATACAGTTTTTAGGAATCTCCAGGATTTCCTAATAGGGTTTAATAATACCCATGAAATTCTCATGGCGGGTGATTTTAACACTAATTGAGGCTGTATTAAAGATACTCACCCATTAGTTGATCTACAGGTAAATTTGGGTATGGTTCAATTAATCTGTGATCCCACCTGAATACATATGGTACATTACAAGTCATATTAAACTGTTCCATCAACTCACTGATGTAGCATTTTTTTTGTGTGATGCTACTGCAGTGGCAACTCGAACTGTTGAAGCTTTCAACTATTTTCCAACGATCCTTCACTGCCTATTCAACTCACTTGTAACTGTTTAGTGAAATGGCAGCAGCTGCATTTGCATGGCATTGTTTGTAAATATCACAGCATTCCTTAAGAGCATTGTTTATAAATATCACAGCATTCCTTAAAAGCATTGTTTATAAATACCACAGCATTCCTTAAGAGTTGTTTAGTCTGCCTTCTAAAATGAAACTCATAAACACTCAGCTGAAAATAAAACTTAAGGTGCATAACAGCTAGATGCAAACCAATACTAACCTTTTACTAATTCATTGAATTAAACACGTCACAGATTAGGAAACTCATTGAACAATGCTACACCAGTGAGTTGAGGGAACAGTTTAATGTGACTTGTACTGTATTTACAGAGTCCTCTACCCTGCTGGATTTAATTTTTACTAACTTTGTGGATAATATTTCTTCTAGCGGGGTTCTGCCCGATTCAGTATCTGACCATCAGTTCACTTTCTACATTAGGAAAAAATCTAAGAAGCTAGTAAGTAACAAACGATCAACTTGGCATAGTTTTAAAACATTTGATTATATTAATTTCATGCAGGATCTAAGTAACATTGATTGGGATCGATTAACATTAATACCTTCAGTAGAAGATGGATGGGATTATTTTCAGCAAGAATTTATGCAAGTATGTGACAGACATGCACCTATTAAATCTAGGCAATTGAAACAGAAAAGTACAAAGCAGTTTACTAATGATTTAAGGAAACAAAAGTATGCTAGAAATAAAGCTTGGGTCAAAGCAAAAAAGAAATGAAAAAAAACAGATTGGAATAATTATAAAAGGTTACTTAATGTTTGTGTGAAACTAGTAAGATATACTAAACAAAATTATTATAAGAGGCTCTTAGAATCAAAATGTATAGATCACAGCCTAACGATTTTTGGCAAACAGTAAACATCTTTTGAAAGGTCAAGGTGCAGTGGCTTCTAATGTGTTTATAATTGATGGTCACCCAACTCAGTTATCTCAATTAGTGGTGGACAAATTCAATGAGTTTTTTGGTGAAACAGGTTCAAAATGTACACAGGGGAGAGAAATAGACCAATTAGGTGATAAAGGAGATACTGGTCCTAAATTTACTTTTATGGAGATCTCGTCACATAGGCCCTGTCCACACTACACCTCTGTAATGTTACAGAGTGCCCAAACCATTACCACAATGGTTTGTGTTTACACCTGTAACGTTACAGGAGGCATTTTCATAACCGTTGTTGAAACCACATATGAGGTGGTTTCAACAACGGTTATGAAACCGGTCCCGCCGTGGTAATGTAAGCAGCGGTAGTGTGGATGGGTGGTAATGGTCCCCTACAGGGACCAAAGCGCAGTGTGAGCTGCATTGTGGGATCGGGCGCCGCCGTAACAGTCACCTGGCTCGCGAAGTGAGGACTGGCAGTGCCAGTCTGGTAACGGACACCACCGAGGTGTGGACGCCCTGCACCACTCCCTGACCATAACAGATTGCATCCATTACTGAGCCAGAGCAGTGTAGTGTGGACGGGGCCATAGTGTCCTGGTAGAGTTATTGAAATTGAACACATTTAAAGCCATTGGCCTGGATGGTATTCCCTCTAACCTACTGAAGTTTGCCTCTCCAGAAATTGCCTCCCCATTGGCATACTTATTTAATCTTTCTATCAAGACAGGGGTATTTCCTAAAACCTGGAAACAATCAAAAGTGGTTCCAGTTTTCGAAGGAGGGCCAAAAACTGAATTTGGTAACTATCACCCAACTTCTTTGTTTCCTCAGCTTTCAAAGATCTTTGAAAAGATTATTACTGCCCAGATCTCTGGATATTTGGAAACATAGAGTCTTTTAAATGGTATGCAGTCAGGGTTTAGGAAATCCTTTAGTACCATGTCAGCTTTGATTAAGGTTACTGGGGACTTACAGGCTGCTCTGGATGGGAGGACCCCAGTCAGTGCAATATTTGTAGATTTATCAAAGGCTTTTGACTCACTGAACCACGGGGTCCTCCAATCCAGAGCAGTCTCTATGGGGTTTGAGGGATCCAGTTTGCAATGGCTATATTCCTATTTAATAGAGAGAACTCAATCATTTACACTGGGTGATTGGACATCGGGTGTTGTGGCAGTTGGATCGGGGGTCCCTCAGGGTTCAATTTTAGGCCCAATATTGTTTAATATTTATGCAAATGGGTTAAGTTTTTCAGATTTGTCTATTTTTTTATCATTTGTATGCTGATGATACAATTATCTATACATTGGGTTCAAATAAAGCTTCAAAAAGCATTCGATGAACTGCAGAGTTTCTTAAGGGAGAGTGATTTGGTTTTGAATTCCAAAAAAACACAGACAATTTTATTTGCCCGTTCTTCTTTAACTCAAGAAGATTTGATATTAAAGATTCATACGTTGGAGGGAGCCCCAATCTGTCAAACTCAAACATATAAATATTTGGGAATGTGGCTCAATGAATCCTTAAATAGGGCAGCTCATATAAATAGCATGGAATCTAGTGTTGGAAAAAAAATGGGTGCCTTGTATCATGTTAGACACTGTGGGCTGGATATTCAAACTGCGCCATTCAAAGGCGCAAGCCCTTGCTCTGCTCAAAATAGTTGTGCAGGGGTGTGGCCCAGGCGATTTTCAAAGGAGTTGCACTATTGGAAGGAGTTGCGCTATTGAGCAACTCCTTTGAATATCGCTCCCCAGCCACAGCCACTGTGCATGGCACAGTGGAACTTGCGCAAGTGCAAGTTGACAGAGTGGAGCAGTCAACTTGCGGTGGCGCAAGTACCAGTGCGCCATGCGCAAATCCACGATATTCAAAAGGTGACATGCAAATGGGGCTATAATACATGCAAGGCGCGGGGGGGGGCCATTTGCATGTAATTATAACCCCATTTGCATGCCATTAGCATAAGTCGTAATCCCGAGGACTTAGTGTGCAGCCCTACCGCCAGTCGTCGGCGGGCGGCGGGCGGCAGGCGGTGGATGCTGCTGCCCGCCGCCGCCGGGGAGCGGGTTGTGGGGCTCGTGGTGGGTGGGTGGTGGGGACACTAGACACCAGGGAGATGTTTGGTGGGGGGGTGTCAATATAAATTCTGCCCGCGATCGACATTATGGTCCACTGGACCACCAGGGAGATATTCGCCAGGGGAGGGGGTGACTTTACTTACTGCCCGCGATTGGGCACAGGGTTCTATTACATTCTGCCCACGATCGGCATTGGGGGTTCATACATTCTGCCCGCTATCAGGCATTGAGGGGTTCTGTTACATTCCGCCCGCGATCGGGCATTGGGGGTTCTTATTACATTCGCCCGTGATCGGCATTGGGGGTTTCTTATTACATTCTGCCCGTGATCGGGCATTACGGTCCACTGGACCACCAGGGAGATATTCGGGCTGGGGAGGGGGCACTTTACTTACCGCCCACGATCGGGCATTGGGGGTTCTTATTACATTCTGCCCGCGATCGGGCATTGGGGGTTCTTATTACATTCTGCCCGCGATCGGGCATTGGGTGGGTTCTTATTACATTCTGCCCATGATCGGCATTGGGGGTTCTTATTACATTCTGCCCGTGATCGGGCATTACGTCCACTGGACCACCAGGGATGTGAGCGGGAGGGAGCCCATTGATGCCCATGATCGGGCTGGTGGGAGCACAGGGACTGAGTTGGGGCCAGCCACGGGTGGTAGCTGCTGTGTTGCGCCTGCAATACAGCAGCTCACCTGTGGGTGGCCCTCAACTTGCCTTTTTGGTCTCAGCAGAAGCAGGTTGGGGTTGCGCCGATATTCTGCACAGTCTGACTGAATATCGGGCTGCGCAGTTTATGCATGGTCTTCCCCCTGCTGAGCATGCATTCATTTGCATTGGCGTTGTTGCTCAGCCTGTTTTCAGTTGTGCAACTGCCTCCTGCTGAATATCGCAGAATGGCGCAATGTAGAACTTGAGCATGTGCAACCCTGTTGCACATGGCACAACCCTTTTGAATATCTGGCCCTGTATGAGTACTGAAACTAGGAAGAAAGTGGTACGCTTGATGGTTTTGCCCTCTTTACATTATGGGGATTTTATTTATGCCTGTGCAAAGAAATCTGACCTGGATAGAATTGATGTATGTTATGGTAGAATAGCCAGATTTATCCTTGAAACTGACAGGTTTACTCACAAATGTTTTTTTATTTAATAGCTTGCAATGGCTGAGACCATCAGAATACAGACAGGAGCTCTTACTTACTTTTATGTGTAAATGTTGGTTAGGAACCTTGTCTCTATATATTGACTTAGCAATCTCACATAGAACTAAATTATGCTCACTGCAAGTTTCACATGCCCCTGAGTTTGTTGTACCAAGGTATAACTTAGAGACTGGCAGACATTCTGTCTTTTTTAGGGGTCCAATGGCATGGAATAAGATACCTGCTGATATTAAATCTTATAAAGGGAAATCCCACTGGCAGAATATTAGGGCATGGTTTAGACAGTAAGTTATTAATGGTAGGAATTGTTGTTAACAGTGCAGCATATTAGCTATTTTAATTGTACTTGTGTTATTTGTGTGTTTATTTGTATTGTAAAGTTAGTATAAAATGTGTAATTGTTTCCATAGGACCTCACTGTAAATGAGCCTTGGCTCAATTGAGTACATCCTAGTTCATATATTTATATGAATAAAACTTTTTACTTACTTACTTACTATCCTGGATGCGATCCAGAGTGGCTTCATGATGCAGTATGTGACCAGTCTCACCAGTGGGGAGGCAATTCTGGACCTGGTGCTCTCCAATCGTGAACACATGCAAGACATAGATATTGGGAATCCCATGGGTGGAAGTGACCACAACACAGTGTGGTTCAACCTGGACATGGGTAGGGAAGACATCCCCACCAAGACAAGAGCGCTAAACTTCAGGATGGTGAATTTTAAGAGAATGAGGAAAATGAGCAAAGAAGACCTTGAGAACCTAAAGAAAGGCTTGGGTGTGGAGGAAATATGGGTTGCAGTCAGAGTAGCCATACAGAATGCCACAAAGAGATGCACAAAGATGAGGGGAAAGAGGGCAGGAACATGACTGCCTAGCTTGTTTAGCAGAGAGGTGGCTAAGGCAGTGGAAGCTAAAAGGGCAGCATACAAGAAAAGTAAAAGGACAGCGAGGGAAGAGGACGATGAGGAGTAGTACCAAAGGCTCGCTAAACTAGCAAAAAGGGAGGTAATACAGGCAAAAGCAAGAAAGGTGCTCCAGATAGCAGAAGGGATAAAAGAGGGGACAAGGTCTTCTTTCGATACAACAAGGAAAAAAGAGACAAAAAGGACGGCATAGTCAAGCTGAAGAAAGGGGAATGCATAGTGGTGGAAGACAGGGCAAAAGCAGAGATATTAAACAATCACTTCTGCTCTGTCTTTACCAAAGAAAGAAAGGGCCCAATACCGCACAGTGCAAGGAGCGGAGAGGGGGCTGGCAAGGACCCATTAGGGGCCATAAGGATAGAGCAGGTGAGGGAGGGGCTCATGAATTTGAAGGTAGAAAAATCTCCAGAGCCTGATGGAATACACCCAAGGATACTAAAAGAGATGGCAGAAGAGCTAGCTGGCCCAGTGACAATACTGTTCAATAGATCTCTTGATATGGGGGTGGTGCCAGGGGAATGGAGAAAAACACATGTTATGCCACACCATAAGAGTAGCCTCAAGCAGCACCCTGGTAACTATAGGCCAGTCAGCCTGACCTCGATTGTATGTAAACTACTGGAGACAGTATTGAAGGAGGGTTTTGTCAAGTTCTTAGAGGAAAATATCCTGCAGGATAGCAAACAGCATGGTTTCTTAACAGACAGGTCATGTCAAATGAACTTGATTGAGTTCTTTGAGTGGGTCAACCAGACAGTGGACAAAGGCCAGGCAGTCAATATTATATATTTGGACTTTAGCAGGGCCTTTGACTCTGTGCCACACAAAAGGCTGATCACGAAGCTGAAGGACTTAGAGGTGGGAGAAAGGTTGGTTAGACAGGTCAATAACTGGCTGAGCAGCAGGATGCAGAGGGTGGTGGTGGTGGGGAGTTCTCCAGTACAAGGGAAGTCACCAGGGGGGGTTCTAAAGGGGTCAGTGTTGGGACTGGTATTGTTTAACGTCTTTATTAGGGACATAGGGGAAGGCATCAGGGAAAAGTATGTTCTGCTGATGACACCAAGCTTATGGGAGGGTGGACACCCAGGAGGGGATAAAGGAAATGAGTGAGGACCTAGCTAAACTAAAGAGATGGGCAGGGATATGGCAGCTCAGGTTCAATGCCAAAAAGTGCAAGGTGATGCACATGGGGTGAAGAACCTGAGAACAGAGTACTACATTGGAAAAGTTTAGGTTAAACCAAACACTGCAACATACTTAAAAGACTTGACCAAAGGGTAAGCCTTGCAGGAGTGGGAGGCTGTCATGATGACAGCTTTCCTTTAATGTAATTTCAGTGTTTTGGTGAATAGCGTATGAAGTCGGTAGTACTTGTGTAATGTGGTTTACTTTTGGCTTTACTCTATTCCCACCCTTAGCAGGGAAACTGATTAGTTAGTTGCGAATAGAAAGCCCAGTATCAAGGGTGAGTAAGCTGCCAGAGAAGGAGGAGGTGGGGAGGCTGGTGCATGACTCACAACACGCTAGGCAAGGGACTGCTGAGGGAGGCTGGCCTTTAAAGGGAATGTGGGAGGAACTATTCCCCCACATTGAACCTCAGGCTTTAGCTCTCCCATTCAACATTTTGGTGACTAGCATATGAAGTCAGTAGTGCTTATGTAACGTAGTTTACTTTTGGCTTTACTCTATTGCACCCTTGGTATGGAAACTGGGCAGTGAGTAGGGAAGGGAATAGAAAGCCCAAAATAATTGTCAATGAATGTTCAAAAGAAAATGATTACCTCCTCCAACTCACAGAGAGTATGACCAGTTGCATGTAGGACAGGAACACCCCCCCGGGGGAGGAAACCTCTGAGGACCCATGGTTATTGACCCGCCCGTCCTCCAGGCAAACTAAAAGGAGATAAACCTAGCCTCTAGCAACAATATTCTACTTTCTGAGGAAGGTGAACTGCCTGGAGAGATGATGGTCCATCTTCAAAGTCCATTGGATGATGCTTTCTGGAAGGACAATTTTGAGGTTGAAGAGGTAGGTCTATTCTGAAGGAGTATTCGGATCCCAAAAGTGGAGTAGGTCCAGCTGAAAAAGGGACAAATGCAGTCCAGGTTTCCAAGGTGATGATGGATGATATCCATGGAATTACAGAGACAAAGTGAGCATGAAGAGCAAGATTTGATGACGTGCTGCCAGACTTTAAACAGTGGAAAGTATGATGGGTTATAAAGTCATAAGGTAAACAATCTGACTTTGTAGAAAGTTTGACACTCACGTTAGAGTCTGAAGGTTTGGAGTTAGGTGGTGAGCAATAAGTTGCAATGTAGACATCCATGAAGACGATGAAGGAATCAGACAGAATCTTTAGGTACCTGGTAGGAGGGGTGACGTGGACATTTTTAGTCCAATAAAGGAAGGTTTGTATATGTAATAGAGATGGTAACTGAATGTATATGGAATTAATTGGAAGTTCAGTATGATGGATTTGAGAGTTGACTTGGGTGTTGATGCCATAACAATACTTGCATAGACTTTTTCTGGTGTGCTGGAGGGAAATGGAGATATGGGTATTGCTGTGGTGTAATTGCCAGTGACATGAGATGAGGTGGCCATGACTGCTTTGCCTTACAGGTTGATCCACTGTCTAAATGCTGTAGGAAGCCCAGAAACAGGTCTTTAAAGGAGTCTATAGACTGATGTGGCAATGGGAAGTTGAGAGCGGTGTAGAATGCTAGGGGTGCCTAGCATTGAAGTAGGATATAGGCCTGGTGGGAGGCATGACTGGGATGGTGAGACAGCCAGGTCAGTTATGGACATGCAGATTGCAGAATCAATGGAAGTCTGCTGTCGGTGAAAGTCTTCACTGGAATGAGTATGGTGACATAAGAGTCTATAAGGCATGTTGTCCGAGGGATGTTGCTAGAAGGAGTTTCCACAGGTGAAATGAATGAATGCTCCATAGAGTAGTGGATTGGAGCTGTTAGAATGGCCAAGGTAGGAGTATGAAATAGATGAATGGAAGGAGTAGTTGACTGGGTAGAAATACTGTCCGGTGATAGGTATGAAATGCCCAAAAAGAGCCACAGCATATGGGAAGGAGCCCTGAGCTGCCAGGATGGTGAAGAGAAGGCAGCTGTTCAAGGATGAAAGAAAAGTCCTGAGTGGATGCCTGCAGACATAGGTCAAGCAGTACTGACATCACAGATGCAGGAAGGAACATGACTGGGGTCAGCACCACAGCAAACTGAATCAGAATGCAGCAAGCCACTGCAGGCTATGAGAGGTGGATCCACAGAAGACCTAGAAGTGAAGCCAGGTACCAAGTGCTATGAAGTTTAGGTATGAGAGTCCCACGGCTGAAGAAGATGGTGAACAACAAGTGCAGAGAACAAAAGGGGCTGCAGTGATGAAGCATGAGGTTCCACTTCCAAAGGAGAAAGTGAACTTGCATAGTTATCAAAGGGGTAACCAGCAGCAAGGAAGTCCAGGAGACAGCTGAGCTGAATGGAGGTAGAGACTGAACAAGCTGGCAGAGTCCAAATCCAGAGCGTGAGGAGGCCAAGGTGGAGACAAGTATGATGAGACCATGGAAATGCAGGATGGAGACTGGTTAAGAAGGATGTGGAAGGCAAATGGGGTACAGGGGTCCCGTTCCCGAAGGGAAGCAGCAACTGGGTATCAGGTAGGGAATGCATAAGGTTGAAACAGCTCATTGCAGATGCAGGCTCCCATCCCTAGTATACGAGGTGAAATGATCTTTACTCGATGCCACCAGGCAAAGGTAGGATGGTGAAGGCAAATAGTGCAAACTGGTCCCGTTCCTGAAGGGAAGTGTCAACCAGGTATTTAGGTAGAGAATGCATGAGGTTGAAACAATTGAATGTAGACTCAGGCTCCCATCCCAGGTAGTTGAGGAGAGATGACCTTGACTCAAGGCCACTAAGCATAGGTGGGATGTTGAAGGCACATGGGGTAAAGAGGTTCTGTTCCCAAAGGGAAGCGGCAACCAGTATCAGATACAGAATGCATAAGTATGACACAGAAGATTGAAGACATGGCTCCCATCCTTGGTAGTTGAGGCAAGCTAACCTTCACTCAATGCCACCAGGCAGAGTTAGGGATGGAGGATGTCAGATTTGTAAGTAATAGGTAGTAGTGGGTGTAACGGAATCCCATCCCTGGTAGATGGGAAAGCCTACCTTCACTCAGTACCTCAGAATGTACAAGTTAGGAACGGAGTCCAAACAAACTGCTGGTATGGGGAGAGCAAGGAAAAGGCAGCTGGCTATGTAGTCTTAGGTAGGTAAATAGTGAGGCAGTACAAATGGGAAGGAAGCAAATCAGAGTAGGAGAACGTGAGAAGGAGTCATCAGGAATTTAGAATAATCCAGGAAGGAGTATGCTTGTAGTGATAGAATACAAGGAATGACTGAGGCTGAGTAGGCCATAAGGGTAATGATCTATGCAAGGGTAGCAGAAGCCATGGAGGCAGGAAGGACGGATTGAGGAATGAAGGCCCAAAAGGAAAACCAGGGAGCACAGGACAAAGGCAGGAACTGGGGATGGGGGGGACAGTGCAGAAGGGAGTAGAGATGTCGCCTACAGGAGTCATGGAAGCAGAGGAACTGAGTATCCCAAGTAGAAGAACAGACAGAGCAGTAGGTGAATCAAGAGGAATGTTATCCATGGGATCACAGGCCTACACCTGAGTAGTAGAAGGGGGGGGCTGCAGTCAGAGCATGGAATGGGTGAAGGTGAGGGGGGTAAGTCACAAACAATGCAAATCAGAGATACACATACACTACAAGTGAACAAAAATTTAATTTTGCAGAGTTAGAACTTCACAGGAAAGTGGTAAAACAGTCTTCACAAAATGTCCCAGAAAGGAAACCTCCAAAAATGCTGTCCTACGAGCAGAGAGTGGTCACCCCAAAACACTAAAGGAGTCCATACCTTAAGGTCAGATGCTCAGAGTGAGATGAAAATGCACCAAAGATGAGGACATGTGCCTTTCAGGGGCTAAAAGGTTTAACAGAAGTGTAAGTATCATAGACAAGTCTTTATTTTTTAATGTGCTTTAGTTAGTTAGTTAGTTAGATAAGGTGTTAGGGAACTGTAAGACCTGGCCAGAAGGCATACATTAGGCCATCAAGAGAGGACTTCAAGTAATTGTTGCTTTTTCATTACTGCATAGTATTCATTCACCAAGCATTGTGCCTGTAGCTATGCAAACAGCAGGCTGTGTGGTACAGTGCCAGATTAATACAAGCATGTATCAGTGATGAACATGTTTGCTTACATGCTGTTACAAGTTTGAACAACAGTATATTGAGGACATGGGCAGACCTGCTTTGCCCCAGTAGCCACTGTCTCATGGATTTTAGGTTCCACTTGGCTATGGGACACAGGACTGAAAAAAACTAAAGAGAATAAAAAACATCTTTATAGGTTCACCGTTTCTTTATGACTTCATTGTGTTTAGACATTTTTACCTCAAATTCTCAACATTGTGAAAACACAAGGGCTATGCTGAAAATCGGAGACAAAATCTGAAAGAAAGAAACCTACCCTGTATGAGTAAACATTGAAAAAATTCAATGTTTCTTCACAACTTTGTCAGGTTTTTTTTCACATGTATCCTCTCAATTTTCAAGAGACTTTTTTATGATCCCACCTCATGATCAAGATAGGAGGAATTTTTAAAATCCTTCCCAAAAGGTGATTTTGCAGAGTGACAATGAGAATGGCACCTGTTATATTCATGAGGTGGGGTAACAAAGGGGCTATGTTGAAAATGTGGGCAGTATTAGCTGCAAAACTCACAAAGTTATAATGAGAAAGCACTGAAAAAAATTAAATGAACTATATTTTCAAAGCCTCGAGAATGCCCCGAGCACCTGGTGCACCATTCATTTGGCACAAAGGACTTGTGGCATTCTCCTGGCTGGGGATCGGGATTTTCAGTTCTGAGCACCAAATGCCGCAGTTAGGACAGCTTTTCTCTGGTCTAACCTGTGCCATTCAAGGGACCCATTCACAGGGCTTATGCTAAATATTTGGCACAAGCTGCCGAAGCTGCTGTAAAATGAGGAAACTGTCACAACTGCGCCCGATGTACTAAAATCGGATGCAATTGTGTCAAAGGAGCTTGGCACGGGTGTGCCAAAAAAATGGATGTGATACAGGGCTTGACCAAAGCCCTGTGTCACCCTTTGAAAATGGAATCCCATGTTTCTTTATACCTTTGTTGTTTTTTGACATTTAGACCTCACATTTTTTTCATAGTCTTTTTATGACCCCACCTGATGACCAAGACAGGTAGCATTTTTAAATCCTGTCCAAAAGGGGATTTTGCAGGGCAACAGAGAAAACATGTTTCGGAGGAGATGTGAAAAAATGACCAGTCATATTCATGAAGACACAACTTTGATACAACATGACCTAGATATAATTGCAAACTGGACAGATAAATGGCAGATGAAATTCAATCTGAGTAAGTGCAAGGTAATGCACATAGGAAGTGGTAACATACTGAATAGTTACACACTTTGTGGTGCACCTTTGGAGGTGTCATGCTGTGAAAGAGATCTGGGAATCCACATAACAGGAGATTTGGGCTTAACAAAACAAACTACAGAGACTGCCACTAAAGCAAGCAAAATAATTTGGCCAATTAAAAAGAACATACTGTTCAGGGATGGTGAAGTTCTAGGGTTCACCCCTATTGGTGCGATGACCAATTTGTCAACAAAAATATGGGCACGGGCAATATTGCACCTGGCTCTGCAGCACCAGGCATTGCTGCTCCCCGGAGCCGCAGCGTGAAAGCGCCATGGAGAAAACATCACTGTTTTGCTCTGCCCCCTGCACCCTCCGAAACAAAATATAACCAACTCCGGGGCGGTCATGCTCCAAAAGAGAGGAAAACTGTTGGGGCATAAAACACAAAGAGAATGTGGGGCAATCTAAAATCAAGATCACCCCATCACTCTCACTGTTGTTGCAGCACCCTAATTGCAGCTACAAAATTAAGTTGCTGTGCTAACATGCTACCAAGTTTTTATTTCCTCATATAGGGCTTACGTGCACCTACATTTCAAATATGCATCACAACTGTGGAACCCATTTAAAAAGGGTGATAGAAATAGGTTGGAAAAAATCCAGAGGAGATTCACAAAGATAATCAAAGGGCTAAATGATGAAGGATAGA
The DNA here is from genome assembly GCA_016271365.2 of Neoceratodus forsteri. Classification (NCBI taxonomy): domain Eukaryota; kingdom Metazoa; phylum Chordata; order Ceratodontiformes; family Ceratodontidae; genus Neoceratodus; species Neoceratodus forsteri. The sequence continues at coordinate 592,173,271 of CM057452.1, read as the reverse complement.
ATGATTGTCTGATCTCACTAGATCTGACGTCCTTGGAAACCCAGCATATATGGGGTTATTTTCTTTTTACGTACAACATTATACAAGATCCTGCTCTATTGGTGGAATTGGATATTGAATTCAAATCAGGGCAAATTTAGACTAGAGGGCACCCACTCCAGGTAAGAGTGAACATTTTCAGGTGTGACTAAAGGGAGTACTTCTACACATCTAGAGTGGTTCATGTGTGGTGTTCACTTCCAGTGATGGTAGTTGTGAGCAAAACAAAGATGGAGATTAAAAAAAGGCTGCACAATTCCATTTGGTCTGGTGGGACCTTAAAGTACTTCCTCTGAAATCACTATAGGAGCATATATGGACTCACACCTTTAAGCTCCTTGCACTTCCTAGTATGAATCCTAGAATGAAGTGAGGTAGCACAAAGGATATGTTGGAAATTTGGGGCCAAAATATGAAAAATAAGAAATTTATTAATAAGCATTGGAAAACTTTAATGTTTCTTCATAACGTTCTTGTTTTATAACACTTTGATCCCAAATTGCAGCATAATCATAGAAATGTTTTTAAAACCCATCCAAAAGGTGATTTTGTGAAGTATCTGTAAAATCATGTTTTGGAGGGGATTGGGAGAATTGTATTTCCCATTCTCTTAAGGTGGGGTACTGCAGGTAGCAACAGTAGGGACTGGACATCCCAGCATCAGTGTTTTGGTTGGCAGTGCCAGGGGTGGCCACTCTGTTGATGCATCCTATGGGGAGGACAGACATCTCCAGTAGTGGTGACATCTCCAGCACCTGGCATTCATTGGAGGGGGGTTTGCATAGTTTTCTGGCTGTGTGGTTGGATACCCAACCACTGGACTCAGGAGAGAGGAGGGGTGACAGCATAGTTCTCTGGTTGTGAGGCTAGGCACCTGACAGCTAAAGTTCAGGTAATGCTAGGTTGGGTGTGAACGGAGGACACTGCTTTGCTTGCTGATGATGGTGATATTATAATAATAATAATAATAATAATAATAACATTTATTTAGTTAAGCGCCTTTCAAATTTTCAAGGCGCTGTGCAAAAAGCTGAAAACACCAGCATCAAAGAATACAATAAAACATTACAACAAATATAACAGATAAAAAACCAATTACGGTATAACAGGGAAAGCCTTATCCCATAGAAAGGACTTTAAGGCCCTTTTAAAACTGTCCACCGTTGTACTGTCTCGGAGCTGACGGGGCAGAGAATTCCAGAGGGAAGGAGCCGAGAAACCAAAGGCACGAGCTCCAGAGGACTTCAAATTTACCCTCGGAATCTCCAGCAACCTCTCATCAGCCATGCGAAGCTGTCTCAAAGGGGTGTAGGGCACCACAAGCTGTTTCAAGTAATCAGGACCAAGCCCGTGTAGGACTTTGTAGGTCAAAAGACCCACTTTGAAGGTGATCCGCCACTGTATTGGCAGCCAATGCAGAGTGCGCAGCACTGGGGTAATATGAGATCTTCTTGAAGCCCCAGTCAACAAACATGCTGCTGCATTCTGCACTAGCTGCAAGTGGCAGATATCAACCCCAGCAAGCCCTAGGTACAGGGAGTTACAGTAATCAAGACGAGATGTCACGAAAGCGTGGACCAAAACCTGCAAATCGCCAGGTGGAACCAGGTGCCTAATACTGGTGATGTTTCTAAGATGAAAAAATGCAGTCTTGACAACTGCAGACACCTGATAATGGAGGGTCAGACAAGTGTCAAGCTCCACACACAGGTTACGCACCCATTCAGAGGTAGGGATCTTGTCCCCCCCTAGAATTAATCCAGAGGGGGATCCCACCCCTAGACCCTCAACCCTGCAGCCGGGGTCCACCACCATAACCTCAGTCTTTCCCGGGTTCAACTTTAAACCACTGGTATTCATCCAGTCTTGGATATCTGCAAGGCAGTTATTCAGCACTGAGACAGCACTAACCTGGTCAGGTGTAAAAGACAGGTAGAGCTGGGTATCATCAGCATAGCAGTGAAACCTCAGCTCATACCATCTTACAATGTCTCCGAGGGGTAGCATGTATACTGCGAATAACATGGGGGAAAGCACCGAACCCTGCAGTACCCCGCAAGGCAGAGAGAAAGCCCCGGAGGAATGTAATCCCGAGACCACTCTCTGCGTTCTCCCCTCGAGGTAAGATGAAAACCATCTGAAGACCATACCTGAAAGTCCACAAATGAACCTCAGATGTTCAAGCAAAACCCTATGATCCACAGTATCAAAAGCTGATGACAAATCAAGGAAAACCAGAATAGAGCGGTGTCTCTGATCTCTCACCATCAGGAGATCATTGAGCACCCGAACCAGAGCAGTCTCAGTGCTATGCCTTTTATGAAAACCAGACTGGAGAGGTTCCTATAAACTATGGATGGTCAAATGGTTATCCAATTGAGCCGTCACAATTTTTTCAATAACCTTCCCCACAAAAGGGAGGTTAGAGATCGGGCGGTAGTTTGCTAGGTCATCCGGGTCTATGGAAGCTTTCTTCAGAAGGGGAGTCACCACTCCTTCCTTCAGAGAGCTAGGGAAAACTCCCGGCTCTAAAGAGCACCGGATAATCCGAGCAAGGACCGGGCCGATAGACTCACTACATCCCATAATCAGAGAAGTAGGACCCAGATCCAAACTACAGCATGTTGGGCACATCTCACAGACAATCCTCATAGTGTCTACGAAATCCAGTAGATTAAAGGAACTCCAGGAAATTCCGGGCTCCGAGACAAAACATTGATCGACTGCAACAACCTTAGAGTGGGGTCAGGGACACTGCCTCCGAAAGTCTTCCACCTTATTCACAAAGAATCGAGCTATCTCATCACAGTCATTCTGCATAAAAACTTGATGGATCTGCCGACAGACTGGGTTGCACAGTCTGTCGACAGTTCTGAAGAGCTGAGCCAGTCGATTCCGAGCGACAGAAATTTCCCTGGACAGGAATTCTGCCTTCTTATGGGAAATTTCTGTTTGATAGAGCTTATAATGCTCTAGCAAAATAAGATAGTCGGCCTCAGAGGCAGTCTTCCTCCAACGATGCTCCAACCTATGCCCCAACCTCCGCAACCCTCTCAGCGCCCCATCGAACCAAGGGGCAACAGGACGGCACGGGAGGGGGTGAACACGGGTTGATGCAATCTGATCAAGAGCAGCCGAGATGGCCTCATTGTAGGCCATCACTAGCTGCTCAGGATCAGAGCATAAATCGTCAAACAATGAGAGGTCAATAACCACCATCAGGTCTTCAGGGACAACATCCCGCAATGGGCGGTACTTGACCAACTCCACAGGGGCCGACCTACCCAGGGGGGCCTCAAAATTGAACCCAACTGAGTAATGATCAGACCAACCGACTGGTTCCACCACCAAATCAGATGCCTCAATCCCCAGGAGGAAAACCAGATCAAGAGAGTGACCACCTTTTTGGGTAGCTGAGGAAACAACCTGTGTGAAGCCCAGTGATGTCATCACCTGGAGGAAATGTTCACCAAAAAGCGAAGATTCGTCGGTGACCCATGCATTGAAATTGCCCAGCACCATCGATCTGGGATATTCCAAGGCCATGTCGGCAGCAAAATCTGCTATTTCCTGCAGGAAAAGCTTCTCATCCCCTGGTGGACGGTAAATGAGAGCAATCCTGCACCCCACAGCAGCTACCACAGTACACTCAAATGATCTGGCCTCCTCAACTGGAACACCAGTTAGGTCCAATTCGGTCTTTAAACAGATCGCCACCCCCCCACCATCCAATCTCGGGCCGTGTATAACCGAGAACCCGGCAGGAACAGCGGCATCTAAAAACGAGGCCGTATTCCCGTCCAACCAGGTCTCAGTAATGCAAGCCAGTTCTGCCCTTGCGACAAAGTCCGCAATAAGACTGGTCTTATTGCAGACAGATCTGGCATTGCACAACAGCGCCCGGGTTGGACGAGGTTGACGAGTTGTCCCAACCACTTGCCCTCCGGAACAGGAGGTGCCCTTGGGTATGGGAACCAGAACGGGACTACCACGCTCCAGAAGCCATTTCGTCCCAGGGCGTCTTCAAGGCCTAACCACCCCTATGGGAGAGCACTGCTCACTCCGCTGTCCACAACCCCCCATGCCCCCACAATTCCTCCTCCCCCTTCGCACAATCCCTAATGCCCAACAACGATGGTAAACATGGGCTGGCAAGGAGGACAAGAAAAAGGGGTGGAGGGCACGGAGAGTGGAGGCCGAGTAATGAACAACAGGTGGAGCTGGCCAGCACATCAGGCTGCTCAAAAATTAAAACCACAAATAAAATAAATAAACAACACCACCGACCACCACTAAAACAAAAAATAAAGAATAAACCGATAATCTAATACAACAACTGATAAACTCAATTAAACTATTTTATATCCACAGGCCCTCTCACAGCCATGGGACAATAAAATAATAACACAAAACTAATAACAACATAATAAAATAATGAATAAATAAAAGGAAGGAATAATTTCAAATAAGCGTGGGGGGAGGGGGTGAGATCTGGGACACTGGCAGTGGACTTCAGGGGGACGGACTTTGTGGGCATGGGAAATATTCTCAAGGATCACTTGAAGGGGATTACCTCAATGACAAGTGTGGAAAGGAGATGGGAGGTCATAAAACAGGGACTTCATGAGGCAGTCAGGATCTGCGCTATGTTGAAACGTAAGGGAGCAAGGTCACATAAACCATGCTGGTGGTCCAGTGAGGTACAGGTAGCAGTCAGAGAAAAGAAGGCGGCCTACAAAAAATATAAAACAACAAGAGGGGATAGGGATAAGGAAATGTTTTTTTGAAATTTAAGTTTATTAGTTTCCAACAATACAACCAAACAGAAAAACAACAAAACAAAACCAAAACATAACAAACCCAATCCCCAGGGATAAGGAAATGTACCATCTTGCATCTAGAAAAGTCACCCGGATGGTGAGGAGAACAAAGTCCAGTAAAGAGCAGCGGCTGGCACAGGGGGATACATGGAGGAGAAAAGGGGTTCTTCCGGTACATTGGGGAGCGGAGAAAAACTAAGGACCATCTTAGCAGATTGAGATCAGAAGGAGGGTGGGTGGAAGAGGCAAGGGACCAGGCAGAGGTATTTAATGAGTACTTTGCCTCTGTGTTCACAAGGTAGGGGGATGGTATATCTACAAAGCAAGGCACGAAGGGGATAGAAGCGGCAGTGAGTGGGATCAGGGGAGCAACAGAAATGGAGCAAGAGGGAGGGAGACGTACCCCAGGGGTGTCACATCTGGATAAGGATAAAAAGGCCAGTAAGGTGAAGGGGACGGATGATGCTATCTCTGCCAAAAGGGTGTGATTAGCCCTCAAGGCCCTAAAGAAAGACAAATCTCCTGGGCCGGATGGCATTCATCTGAGAGTACTATGGGAATTGACGGACATACCGGCTGCAACCCTGGCGGAGTTGTTCAACAGGTCACTTGAGACAGGGAGGGTACCTAGGGATTGGCGAGAGGCACATGTGGTGCCAATCCATTAAGAGGGGTCGAGGGAAGTACCAGGTAACTATAGACCCATCAGTTTGACCTCAGTGGTAGGAAAATTAATGGAGAGTATACTAAAGGAACGATTGGGGGTGTACTTGGAGGAGGTGGGAGGTCTGGATAGTCGGCAACATGGGTTTGTGCCGGGTAGATCATGTCAAACCAATCTTGTGGAGTTCTACGAATGGGTAACATCAGAACTGGACAGGGGAAAGCCTGTGGATGTATTATTCTTGGACTTCAGCAAGGCGTTTGACTCTGTCCCCCACAATGGTCTGGTGGAGAAACTGATGGGGTTAGGAGTAGGCCCTTTGGTGGTCAGATGGATTGAAAACTGGCTAGCTGGACGCACCCAGAGAGTAGTGGTCTGTGGGGAGCTCTCGAACCTTGAGAGGTTGGTAGTGGGGTACCAGAGGCTCAGTCCTGGGTCCGATCCTGTTTAATGCATACATATCAGACATCAGGAGGGTTTAGGGTGTGAAATAAGTCTTTTCGCGGATGACTCCAAGATGGGAGCAGTAGTTGAGGGAGAAGAGGGGAGGCTGGCCCTGCAAGGGGACCTGGACACCCTGGAAAGTTGGGTTCACACATGGAAATTAAATTTCAATATCACCAAGTGCAAGGTGTTGCATCTTGGTCAGGGAAACCCTAAACATAGGTACACCCTGGGAGGGGAGGCGCTGGAGGCCTCAATAGGGGAAAAAGACCTAGGGGTTATGGTGGATGCATGTATGAATAACTCTGAGCAGTACAGGAGAGTGGCTAGCAAGGCAAACAGGATGTTGGGATGCATCGTGGGGATCACCTCTAGGAGCAAGGAAGTGATTCTGCAGCTGTACAATGGACTGGTTAGACCACACCTTGGAGTACTGTGTACAGTACTGGAGACCACACTTGAGGAGGGACATACAGCTCCTGGAGAGGTACAGAGGAGAGCAACTAAGATGATACGAGGGCTAGGGATTTGAAGTATGAGGACAGACTTGAGGAGCTCTGCCTGTTTTCATTGGAGGAGAGGAGACAGAGGGGACATGATTGAGGTCTTCAAGTACCTCAAGGAATAAATAGGGTAAACATGGAGGGATCTTTAGACTAAAGCAGGGAGGTATCACCAGAGGGCATGGTTTGAAGTTGGAAGGTGGAAGGGTGAGGGGGGAAAAGAGGAGGAGGTTTTTCACTGAGAGGGTGGTGGACCCTTGGAATGCACTGCCTGGCGAGCTAGTTCAGAAATCCACAGTGGAGGGCTTCAAGAGAGAGTGGGACAGACACAGAAAGTGGATGTATCAGATGATGGCCTGTCCCAGGTGGATGGGGAAGGATGATAGGGGTTTCTGGAGCACAAGGGATGGGAGGGCCTCGGCACCCAACTAAGGATCTAAGGTTCGAGCAGACTCGATAGACCATAAAGCCTATTCTGCTGGCAAATAGTATGTTAGTATGTAATTTAAAGACCACCCTCCGGGACTCTCTCACTGAACCAGACAAGGTGGAATATAAGATGGAAACAAGCACTCTCACTGCTAAATTATCCCTCAAAAATAACTAAACAGCACATAACCTATAAAATACAAAATAAGATAACATCAGCAAGTAAAATTCGAAAAACAATAGACCATCATTCATCATCCACCTAGGCTGGACAGAAAATAAAAACTGCCAGCAGGCCACAGGAACTGGCCAGTCCAAAAGGATCGGTGGCCCACTACTTCTACTCCAGCGGAGGACAACCCCCCGGCCAGCTGCCCCAGGAGTATAGAGGAGGGAAAATTAAGAACTGACCTTCCAGCCAACCCCACTCCCCTCCACTGTGTGAGACACCAACCAAGGACCACCGGACCAATGCAAGCCAACTAATAAATAAAGACAGTTTTTCAAAAATATTTATATAAACAGTAGATGTTTCCACAGTCACTTATCTTGCAGGCACTCTTCAGGTCACTTCTTAGCACACTGGAAGATCCAACAATACTGGCCCCAGGTCCTTTAATACATCCAGTAAGCCAAAAAATTCCAAACAGAATTCGAAGTTCAAAAGTTCCAGATTTCCACGGAGAGCCACACATCAAGCCGCAGGTTCCAGCCAGTCATTTTAGGAGGCAACTACTGGGCTATAATGGTGACCCAGCACCATGACTCCAGGCCAGATCAGCCCCCCGGCCAACTCCACCGGGAGTCTAGGGAAATAAGGTGAAAAGGCCAGCCCTCCAACAGGCCCTGATCCCAGCCCCCTGTGTAGGTCACCAACCCTCAAGCACCTCAAAAAGCCAATGGGTCAGGCTAGGCAAATCAAAGCCAGAATTAGAACAGGTCACTGAAGTATAAACATATAACACAGCACTCCAAACGAATAGGCTATAAAATGCTAAATAGTGTTCGTAAACTTGACAGTTCAAAAGGGCGCCCAAAATCCTTAGTAAGTTTAATCCCAGTGAATCCCATCTCTTCCAAGTCCCCATAAAGGTGAACTCCTTCTCGAAGAGTATCAGAAAAAGATCCAGCTAAACAGGCGAACACTGCGTGAAGCTCGACACTGAAAAGCGGCCACCGAGCCGCTGAACTACCGGAAAGCAGCCAAGTTCCCAAGGCAAACTAGGGCATCAAGCTACACAGTGTTTCAGAATCCTGAAGTCCGGACCAGAAATATCCAACCGCAACACTAAAAACGCAGATGAGAAGTGGCAACAGACAAATAAATGCTGAAAAGTGAAAGGCAAACAAGGTTTAAACACCCGGCTCTCGGTAGTTTCTCCGCGACCCGGGTTTAAGTTCGAAATACAAAAGTGCTCTACACACGGGATGAAACCGAATGAGGCCAAAACTTCAAGAAAATGCTTTAAAACAAACAAGAGAAAGTAAAACATAAGCACAGTAAACAGCAGTCCGGGCGGCTGGCCCAGCATGGCCGCCATCTTAGATCCCTTAGATATTAAAGGATGAAGCTGCACTGTGATAGGTGCAGCTGCATGCTTTCTTATGTGAGAAGTTTCACCTATCAGGCAGCAAAGCAACATCATCAGGAGGCTTGTCGGCACTGGGTGTTGACTCTCACTCCTCCTACAGGTTAAGCTGAAGTTGCTGCTAAAAACACACCTCACCAGCCCTTAAAATGACAGAGCAGCCCCAATATGTTTGTTTGCACATGTGTGCAAACAAATATAATAAGACAATTTTCAAGGGACTGTGGGGCTAGACTGGTTTATTACCTTGCTGAGGAAATTTCAGGACTGCTAGAGGAGGCACAGTGTGGAACTGTATATTTGTTTATTGCCTTGCTTAGACCTACACAGGGACATAATGTTGCAGATAAAACCATGCAAGGAAACACAGCACACAGACAACAGTGTGCAGCAACACAGTGGTGGTACATAATGCCGACTGCACAAAATTGCTGCACACCCAATGGATTCTTTAGTTTTTTTGAGGGACTTTGCCCTCCACACCCCCCACAATAATTATGATCAACTCCAAGGGGGTGTGGATAGAGGGGCCAGTTAAACGTCACATTGCAGCACTTACTCATAGCCACACAGATGGGAATAAAATAAAATTTCCCTTGAGCAGGGTTTTCAAACCCTGGTCCCCCCGCCAACTGCTGGGTCGCGTGACTTGGCCACTCCACTATGGGAGTGGCTTGACCGAACACTCGACCAGCAGTGCTCAGAACCCTTTTCCCCATGACCGTCTTCCATTCCACAGTGACAGGGTAGCAATATGTTCATATTGCTCTAATACCCATTGTTGTACTTCCATACACAGTTAAGACAGCGCGGTTCTTCATGCCCAGTTTTGTCCATGCTATAGTGACCTGGTACCTTAGACATTACTCTTCCTTCCCAAGATCCTTGTTCTCATTTTTCCCCAATAAACTTCATCCCTGATTTTTCAGCATACAGTATCTGTTGTGTACAATTGAATTATTTTTCATTGTTTGCTATAGACTTTGTGAAGTGGGTCTGTGGGGTACTATTCTTTTATTTAATTTTTCACGAGGCTTTGTCCTGATTGTGTCAGTACAGCAAGGGACTTTCCCAAGTGTAGCACCATGTGGTAACATAGTTCAAATTCCTTAGTCAGTAGTAATATAGAATTCAGGGCCATCTGCATGAATATATTAAGGTGGAGCTCCCTGCAACATACAGCAGGGCTGCACCAACATGCCTTGTGAGTGTGGGTTACACATAAACAGAAATGTGTTTAAAATGGTACTTTATCAAAAGTTTCCTAAGACAACAGTCACCTGTTAAAGATATGGAATGTGAAATCAGAGTGGTTCCCCAATAATAACCGTGTAAATTTCAGCAACAATACTATCTCCACCATATACACCACAGACACAGACATGCACACCCAACCACACAATGCACACACACACACCATGCACATACTAAACACACCCAACACACAGCACACACGTTCCACACAAACATGCCATACACAAATGCACCACACACACACACACAAAACACACCATACACATATACATACCAGTACACACACACTCACACACATCATACTCACCATTCATACACACAAACACAAACACAAACACACACACACACACCACACACAACAGGCACACACCACTCACACACCACCATATACCACACACACCCAACACACTGCACATATGTACTACACAAACATATTCCATACACACATGCAACAAACACACACATGCACACACCTTACGTACATATACATACTCCCACGCAAACCATACAACAAACACACAAACACCACACCATGCATGCACACACACACACACACACCCTTTCCCAGTCACCGCTAATTCCTGTCATACACTATCTTTCATGCCACTGCTTAGCCTTATTGGACAGCAAAAAATTCGCAGAGCTGCTGGACTACTAGCCAGCCATGGTTCATATGGGATCAGTTGTGCCATGGAATGGAGGCACTAAGCACTCAGGGAAGGGGGGCATATGCTACACAGCATTGATACATCCAAGTAAGGCAATCCTTGAGCAGCATTTGCATTGGCTTTGGAAGCAGCTGCTCATTTGTCCTCTGACTAGAAAAAAGGGTGCAACAATTTTTATTGGGGGGGGGTTAAGGGACAATCAGACAAAATGATGTTAAAAAGTGCTGAGAACAGGCTCTATAATCATAATAAGTGGACAGTAGCAGTTTAGAGACTTCAGTAAGTTCAAATGGCCAGGAGCCAGAAAAGCAAAAATGATGAGATCATGAGTTCAGGTTGTGGGAGACAAATAGGATCTGAAAGTTCTGGGTAATACAAAAATAAGTGCTTTGAAATAAAAAAAAATGCAAGAAAAGTTGACTCGTGATGGCTACATGTTCTTGGCACCGTCTTCTTTCTGAGCAGCTTCCCCTTTTCTCTGTGTAGCAAAGGTTCCAGATGTAGTTCTGTCACTGCCTGTCAAAATTATGTAACCATTGTTTTCCCAAAGAACTCCGAAAGAGGCATTTAGAAGAATATCCTAAGATATCATTCATCAGATCATCGTAAGTTTTCTAAGGTAAGATTTGAGGTAGACTTACATCTTCTGTACAGCGCTGTCAAGGGTCTGCATTCATTTTTTTCAGTGTTCATTGTAGTTTATATTTTCAGAAAGATGTGCTATGAGACCTTAAATCATTACGTTTATAATAAGACATAGTAGGTTTTGCTTCTTTCAGCTCTGTTATGTTTCCACTCTTTGGTTCATTCAAGCTGACTAAAGATTCAGGAAGCAGAGTTGGAAGAATTAGGGGCTTCTTTTTTCTAGACATGTTTTATACTTCCATAGTCTGCTTGGTGAAGAACTGAATTTAACTGGACTAAAGAGCTAGACAGACAGACAGACAGACACAGAGTGAGATAGAGGGAAAGAGAGACAGATATATACAGATGGACAGACAGACAGATCTGGAATTATTGAAACTCACTCGATTTGTAGTAACAAAAATTCAGAAAAAATTAATACAAAAATAATCCCCGCGTACTAGGTTTCCAAACTCAAACTAGGTGTTCTCCATTTCAATCATTTTGACCTTGTGACCTTGGTTATACTGTATATTTTTATTTGTTGTCCATGGGGTAGTGGATTTGTAAAAGATGCATAAGGTGTTATTGTATAGAGCTCACTTTGACTTTTATTCTGGCAATAAAGTTTTAGCACTTGAGGCACTTGTTTTCAACTGATCTTTTGGCTAATATAGCCTGTGATAGTCCACATGTGGTTTTAAAGTGGTATTTCCAGGGCCCTTTGAGACATTTCTATATTCTCTTGTCTAGGAAATATTTCATGCTGAACTTGTGTGGTGGAGAGCTGAACAAGTGAACAGTCCAGGGTCTGGAGTATTCTTTTAGGGATGCAGGGTAGAATATTTGATTCAGAGTTTGAGACTGTACTAAGGTTAAAAGCTCAGAATATTCAAGATCAGAGTTCAAGATGCTTGGCTGCAGTGGACAGAATATTTGAGTTCAGGGGTTAGGATGTTCAGGTTAAGAGGACAGGATATTTCCATTTAGAGGTTAAGCTATTATATTCGAGTTCAGAGGGTGTGGGATCTGGGGATAGGGTTGAACGTTTGGTTATTTTGGTTCCCTTACATTCATAAGTCAGCATACTGGGGATCAAAAGAATATTCAGGTTCAGAGGTGAAGAAGAGTTGGTTCAAAGGTCAGGATGATCAGGTTCAGAGATCAGAATATTTGTGGCTGGAAGTTAGGATAGTCAAGTTCTAAGCTTGGGATATTTGGGATGAGAACTTGCAATATTCAGGCTGTAAGGTCAGGATATTCAGGTTTTTCAGTCTGAATCTTCTGGTTCTGGGGTCAGAATATGCAGTGTTGGTGGTTGTGATATTTGGGTTCAGATGTTAGAATATACAGGTTTTGAGGTTTAAATATTCAGCTTCTGGGGTTGTAATATAAAGGTTTCAGGGTTAGAATATTCACTTTTTTGGGGTCATACTATTTATGTTCCAAGGTCAGAATATTCAGGTTCTGAGGTTGGGATATTCCATTTCTGAGGTCAGGATATTCAGGTTTTGAGGTTGGAATATTTAGTAGCTGAGGTCAGGATATTCAGGTTCCAAGGTTGGAACATGCAGATTCTGAGGCTGAAATGCTTAGGTTCTGATGTTACTCAGGTTCCAAGGTCAAGATATTCAGATTCCAATTGTGGGATATTCAGTTTTTTAGGTAGGAATAGTCAGATTCCAAGGTTGGGATATTCAGGTTCTGAGGTAGGAATATTCAGGTCCGGAGGTTGGAATATTCAGGATCCAAGAACTATTCAGGTTCTGAAGCTGGAATATGCAGACTCCATGGTTTGTTTGTTTATTTAGGTTCAGATAACAGAATATTTGGGTTCAAAGATGAGGAAATTAAGTCGATGTTGTAAGTTGTTCAGGTTCAGAAGTTGAGAGTTCAGGGTTGGAGATCAGGATGTTCAGGTCCAGTAGATGGAACTTCAGATTCAGAGGTCAGGATATTTGGCGTTGGAGGTTACCACTTTAGGTTCAGAGGTCAAAATTTAGGTTCAGAGATCTAGGGTGCAGCACACAGTTGGGAGAATCAGGAGTTAAGAGAGCATTAAGGGTTTGGTTCAAAGGGCAAGATTTTAGGTGTAGAGGTTTGGGGTGTCAGTTTGGAGAGCACATGTGTGGATTCAAAATACAATAATTTGTGTTCAGATGTTAAGCTAATCAAATCAGAGTTTGGGACTTTGGGTTCAGAGGATCAGATTGTTGGGTCAGAGTTAGGGGTTTGAGTTTCAAAAATTGAGATGGTTGAGTATGTTTGGGGGTTTGGGATCAGAGGTTATAATAATTAGGTCTGAGCTGGTGTTCAGAGGTCAAGTGGGTCTAATCAGAGCTTGGGATGGAGGTCATGATTGTTTAATCAGAGCTGAGGTCATGGGTTGTTGGGTTGAAATGGTGGGATCAGAGCTAGGGTGTTGATTTCAGAGGTTTAGATATTCAGGTCAGAGCCAGGGTAAGCTTCAGAGGCTGAAATGGTAAAGTCATATATATTTTTTGTTTTGTTGTGTTCAGAGATCAAGGTGATTGATAGGGTCAGACTTGGGAGTTTGGGTTCAGAGGTAGAGATTGCCAGGACAGAGATAAAAAGTTGGATTCAGAGATCTAGGTGGTTGGGTCAGAATTTGTGGTTTGAATTTAGAGAATGAGATTGCTTGGTCAGAGTTGGGGGGGGGGTTCAAAAGTCAAGGTGGTCAGGTTAGAGTTGGGGGGTTGGATTCAGAGGAGAAGGTGGACAGGTTAGTGTTGAAGGTTTGGGTTCAGAGAACAAGATGGTTGAGTCAGAATTGGGAGATTTGCATTCAGAGGTCAAGGAGGTAGTACAATAATAAGGTGTTTGTGTTTAGAAGTTGAGATCGCCTGGTCAAAGTTGAGGAATTGGATTCAGAGGATAAGATGATCCAATCAGAGTTGTGAGCTCAGATTCAGAAGCCAAGATGTATATATCAGAGTTTAGGGTTTGGGTTCAGAGCTCAAGATGCTCAGATTAGATCTGGGGGATTGGATTCAAAAGGTGAGACAATCAGGTCAGAGATGGGGTTTTCAGTTCAAAAGTCAAGATGATCAGGTCAAAGTTGGGAGTTTTGATATAGAAATTGAGCTGGTGAGGTCAAAGTTTGGGGGTTGGGTTTCACAGTCATGATACTGTAGGTCAATGTTGGGTGGAGCTTTGGTCAAAGGTCAAGATGGTTTGTTAGAAAAAGGGTTTGGGTTCAGAGGTACAAATGGTTGCATCAGAGTTAAAAGCTGGGTTCACACAATAGGTCAAGATGGTCAGGTCAGAGTTGGGGGGCTAGGTTCAGAAGTTGAGATTGTTGGGTAAGAGTTGATAGTTTAGGTTCAATTGTCACAATGGTCAGGTCAGGGTTTGGGGCTTTGGTTTTTAGCAGTTGAGATAATGGGTCAGAGTTGAGAGGTTTAATTTAGAGGTTGGGGTGGTTTAATCAGAGATGAGAATTGGTTTCAAAGGTTGAGATGATCAGGTCGGAGTTGGGGGACTTGGGTTCAGAGGTCAAAATGGCTGGTCAGACAGGGTGGTTGGGTTTTGATGGTGCTCGGTCAGAGTTGGAGAGTTGGGTTCAGTGGTTGAGATGGGTGGATCAGAGCTAAAGGGATTGGTGTAAGTGATGAGACTGGCAAGTCAGAGATGAAACATTTGGGTTCAGAGGTCAGAATGCTCAAGTCCAGTTAGAAGGCATTGAGTTCCAAGTTTGAGGCAATCAATTATGAGAGTTGGGGATTTAAATTCAGAAATTAAGATGCCTGGCCCAAAAATGGGGAACTAGATTCAAAGGTCAAAATTATCAGAGTTGAAGGGTTTTGGTTCAAAGATCAAGATGGACTGGTTTAAGCTGTGAGCACAAAGATCAGAAGTAAGGATGGCTGGGTTCGATTTGGGAGGTTAGGTTCAGAGGTCAAGACACTCATTTCAGAGTTAGGATTTTGGACTGACATACAGATGTGAGTAAGGGGTCTGAGTTTTCTTGTTTGTTTGTGTGTTTGTTTGTTTGTTTGTTTAAGGTTAAGACGATTGAACAAAGCTCATTCACAATGGTGACCTTAGAACATTCAATACAGTACAATACAGATAATCAATGAACTACAATACAAACATACAGTTAATTAAATTAGATAAAACAACTACAGAGCTTTTGAGAAGACAATAAGTGCTTTTTTAGTGCAATAATAGAAGGAAGTTTGGCATGTTGTTTCCAGAATTCTGGTGGAAGATTGTTCCAAAGAATTACAACCAACTGGCTGAAATAATGCAAAGAACATTTAGTTCTAGTTTGTGGAATCACCATTCCTCCCAAATTACAATTTTTCAATGATAAGTCAATATTCCTAAAGACTAATCTAGCTCTTAGATACGAAAATAAAAAAATTTGCCAGCAGAAAAAAAACCATTTGGTGTATCGAGTCTGCATGATTTTGCAGCTAGCAGCCCTATTCTGCAGCTGCCCCTCCCTAATCATCCCTCCTCCCTTTAACTTCCCTCTTGCCCTGTCCCAACCCCTTTTGAAGCAGCCTACTGTTTTACAAGTTACCACCTCTGCTGGTAATGCCTTCCTCCCTGCCACCACCCTCTCTGTAAAAAAGTGCCTCCTCATTTCCCTCCTGAACCTTCCCCCTCCAATCTCATGTCATGGCCTCGAGTGTCCCTCCCTATCCTTACCCTGAATAGCCCCTCTGTACAAGTCTTGTTTATTCCTCTCATGTACTTAAATGTCTCCATCATATCCCCTCTGTCCCTCCTCTCCTCCAGCGGGTACATGGTCAACTTCTTTAGTCTACTCTCGTATGATAAGTTCCCCAGTCCCTAGATTATCTTAGTTGCTCAGTGCTGCACCCCTTCCAGTAATTTAATGTCCCATTTCAGGGATTGGCACCAGTACTGCATGTAGTATTGAAGATGAGGTCTAACTAATGATCTATACAGCGGCAGAATCACCTCCCCACTCCTCAACATTATTCCCCTTGTGATGCAACCCAACATTTTGTTGGTCCTTGCTGCTGTCTTCCTACACTGTGCCAAGTTGTTCATTGATCCCATGATGACCTTACCCAGATCCTTCTCCTCCTCCTCCTCAGCTGCACTCCCACCAGTTGGTAGTTTCTCCTTGGATTTTTTGCCCCAAAATGCATTACCATAGACTTTTTGGCATTGAACCCGAGCTGCCAAGTGTCTGACCAGGTCTCCAGCTTTTTCAGATCTTCCTGCAAACTCTGCCACCCCTCTATGTCATCCACCACTGCCCCTGTCTTGGTGTCATTGGCAAACAGGCTGATCTTGCTCTTGATACCCACGGAAATGTCTGCAATAAATATCCAAAATAACACTGGTGCCAGCACCAAGCCCTGTGGAACCCCACTTGTTACTGCCCTTGGGGATGAGAGTTCCCCCTCCACCACCACCCTCTGCTGCCTTCCCTGCAGTCAGTTTGTCACCTATCCCACCATTTTTGCTCCCGGCCCTGTGCCTTCAAGTTTTATTCCAGTCTCCCATATGGCACCAAATTGAATGCCTTGCTGAAGTTCAGGTACAGGAAATTCACTGAATGGCCCTTGTCCAACTGCCTAGTTAACCAACCATAGTAATCTACCAGGTTGGTTTGAAAGGATATGCCTGTGACAAAGCCATGCTGTTTCTGTCCTGCAGCCCACTGAACTCCAGCAGGGACACCAGCCTCTCCTTCAGGATTGTTTCCATTAGCTTCTCCACAATGGACGTGAGGCTCACTGGTCTATAGTTCCCTGGTGCATCTTTGAGGCAGCTCTTATGCAGGGGAACCATGTCAGCCAACCTCCAATCCTTGGGTATGCGTCCTGAATTTAGTGAGGCATTAAGCAGGCCTGCCAAGGGCCCTGCCAGGATCTCTGCTAGCTACTTCAGTACCCTGGAGTGAATGCCATCTGGCCCTGGTGCCTTGTCCACCCTCAGCACTCTCAAGCCCTCCAGCACTCTACCTTCTGTGATCACCCCATCCATTACTCCCTCCCCAGCCTTTACTGCCCCCCCCACCCACTTGGGTTGCACTCCCCCTCTCTCATTCTTAAATACCAAGCAGAAGTATTTATTGAGTGCTTCTGCCTTTTCTCCCCCCTTCTCTTCTCATTGCCTGTCCTTCTTAATCCTTACTATCTGTTCTTTACTGCTCCTTTTCTCCCTGACATACCTGAAGAAGCTCTTATCCCCAATGCTTTGCACCAGCCTGAGCTTTTTGGTGGCTTTTGCTATTCTTACTGCCCTTGTCACAACCCTTGCCTCCTGCAGGTGCTCCTCCCAATCTTCCCCCCTCCCTGATTTTCTGTATCTCCTAAAGGCCACCCCTTTTCTCCTCACCTTTTCCACAACCCCCCTGCTCATCCAGCTTGACCTTTTTGCCCTGGCCCTTTTACTCCAAGTCCTGCTACAGGAACTAGTAGCCTCTAGTATCCCCTTCTCAATGAGCTCCCATCTCTGATCTGTGTACCTACTAGGCTGGATCCTAGCCAGGTTCCCACTCACTGCCTCCCCCATCTTTGCAAATTTCACCCACCTGAAATCCAGCACCTTTGCATTGGATGCCACCCCCTCTTTCCCCATAATCAACCAGAACCATACTGAGTGACGGTCACGCCCCGCTATTAGCTTGTCCACCTTGATATCCCTCACAAACTCCCCACTTGTGAGCACTACGCTGAGGATTTTCCCCTCCCTCCAGTTGGTTCGCTGATCACCTGTGTCAGGAAGCTTTTCTGAAAGGTATCCAGCGGTACCTGCTCCCTTTTATTGCTGGTGGCTGGGGTTCCCCAATCTGCCCGCAGCAGGTTGAAGTCCCCCACAACCACCACACTCCCCTTCCTGCATACCCTTCTAATCTACCTTGCAAGTTCCCTGTCCAACTCCTCTGTCTGGGAGGGTGGCATGTACACCACTCTCATCCAGAAAGTCCTATTCCTGGAATCCTGGATTAGCAGCCATAATGACTCGGTTTCTCCCTCCTCCCTCTCCTCTCTAATGCCTTTAGCCTCTCCCTCACATATAATGCCACCCCCCTCCTGATTTCCCTATCTCTGCAGAATATTCTGTACTCTGGGACCCTACAAAAAGATCCAGTCCAGCCAACCTCGGTAGAAAAGAAACTTAATAAAGGCAGTAGCTCTCTACCAATTAAGGCACAATGAATAGCAAAAACACATTGGTAAAATCAGACCCAACTCTTTTGGATGTTTTTAGATGAGTCACACTTAAATATGGAAAAATTATGGAATAGTGAATTTCAAGGGGATACAGAGCATGATCTATATGTGAGGATACAATGTCTGGATTATGTTTATTGATTGGGGAATATAAAGAAATGGGTAATATGTATAAGTTATGGATATTTACAATACATCAAAATATTTTTTTATAGGGGACGGTATTATTCACTGATGAAGGACTCAGGTCCGAAACATTTGATATTTATTGAACACTGTAACTTTGAAATAATTAAAGGATATAAAAATAAATTATTTGAGAAAAATATTTAAAGTGGTGAGTCGGCTCTGATTCTACCAATTTATTTTTCTGTACACTGGGACCAGTCATGGTTTTGGGTGGCCCCATGTTTCTGTGATGGCTGCCATGTCCACCTCCCCCTCCACCATGAGGGCCTGTAAGTCATTCATTTTATTCTTCAGGCTTCTAGCATTCATGGTGACCACACCTAAACCACATTTATATGCAAAAATACATTTATGGTATTCTCGCCTATTAGGGAGTGTCAACCATCCTACTGTCACTGATGATACATTAAACAATGAACATGACTGGAACATTTGAGTATTGGTCTAGCCAGTCAATTCAACAAAACATCCAGTCTGTGCAGTAGCATTATCATACAATCTATCGCAGTAATTTAATCTGGCCCTGTACAATCAGCTCTGTTGTTTCTGAGTCAAGACAGTGTTTATTTCTGAAAAGAAAGTCCACCTTCTTACTAACTTGGGTTATTAAATTATCTAGATGTTTATTTCCAGTACCTAGATTATCTATTCAGAATCTTAAATATCTATAAGTGTTCAAGCTCTCCAGGGCAGCACCAACGCCATCCAATATCACAATCTCCTTTCCCAATTTCATTTTAATCGGTGAACCAAAAAGCATGCATTTAGTTTTAGAGATATTTCATTTTAATATAGATTTTGTACATAATGTCTGCAGGCAATTGAAGCTATCCTGGAGGGCACTTTGGATATCGCAAATTAAAGGCTGAGAAGAATAAACTGTAGTGCCATCAGCGTAAAGCTGGTAGTGAGAATCCCCCACTTTCTGTCCTAAGTCCTTTGAATATATAAGAAAGAGTAGTGGCCCCAAGACAGAGCCCTGGAGCACACCTCTCACTACGGGGCCACTCCATACTATTTATGGCCATGACCTGACATCTATCTGTTAGATAAGAATGGAACCATTCTATAGCCAACCTGCAGACTTCCACTTCATATAATCATTGCAATAATAACTGATGATCTACCATATCAAAGGCCTTGGTGAGACTGACCAGTATAACATCAGTAAAACACTGGGCATCACTGGCTGAGCTGATGTCATCCAAGACCCTCGACATGGCCGCCATAGTCCCATGTCGTTTACGGAAACTTGATTGATATTGATCCAACAAAGCATGAGTTTCTAAGTAATTTGTCAATTGTCGAGCCAGTAGTTTTTCCAATATCTTACTGACAAGAGGCAACAGGGAAACTGGTCTGTTGGTTAGATAGCCACGGTTGTCCCCCTTGAAAATTGGGGCAACCCTGGCTAGCTTCCAACCTCTAGGGAAATAGCCCAAAGCTATGGAGCTATCAAATAAGTAGGACAGGGGGCAGATATTTGTAGGGTAGAATATCTCAACATAGCAGATGTTAACCCATTTGGACCACTGCTTCCACTAGTTTTCAAATTCATAATATGTTCCACTACCTCATGTTGTTCTATCTCCCTATAGGAAAAAAATGTATATATCATCCCTCATAAGTTCCCATGGATTTTGGAGAGATTTGGAGGTACTCTCAAAAAAAGTTTCCTGATTCTACAAAGAATTTATTAAATCTATCAGATAATAAACCATCTATATCAAATGTTTCCGCTTTAGAGAGTTGAATGTTTGCATTTGATTTTGAGTGACCATTCAAATACTTAATTAAGCCCCAACATTTATTGGGATCCCTAATAGCTTCTGAGGTTTTAGCTTTGAAATATTTGTTTATTTGTATCTCTTACCCCCGCTACATAAACATTTCTGGCTTTCCTATATGCTTGCCAATCTTCAGTATTCCCTGAATGTCTGACTTTTTCCCCCAAGCTTTATTTTTAACCTGTTTCATTCTCTTTAAATTTGATGTGAACCATACTGCTGAATTAATTTTTACTTTGCTTGCTTTAATGAGCATATGCTTGCTGCAAACCTGCAACAATTCCCCTTAAAAATATTCCCAAGCCAAATCCATGTCTGGGATTAGCTCAAGATGGTCCCGGTTTACCCTTTTAAGGTCAGCAATGAAGTCAAAGTAATCAACATTTTTAAATGATCTAAATCTTGAAAATCTTAATGGACTCCTCATCATAGTCTGTCCCTTAATCCAAAAGGTATATTGTCGCTACATTGACAACTTTACAGTGACATGGTTGATACAGACAACATCACCATGTCACTGTAAAGTCCGGTTGGGACCCTGGCACCCTTCCCCAAGGTCCTGCACCCCATCCCCTACTCAGCTCCTTCTTGGAGTAGAGAATTATTTTTTAATTTTTTTTCATTCTATTTATCTGCCTCCTCAGCAGAGCGAGCCCCAAGGTCTCCAGCCACCGTGCCTCAGCCCTCCGGAACCAATCATGCACGCGGGCCACACAAACCCACGGAACACAGGGATGGGTCATCATCATGCCGTACCCTGGACAGGCACCTCTCTCGCGTCTGGGGGTGCAGGGCATGGCCATCAGCCGCAGAGACAGCCCCCTGTATTTTCCTCCTTGGTTCTGGGCCCTGGAGTGCAGTGTGCAAGGACCTCTGGGCACTGATGTGCCGACGTTTTGCAGCACTCCACCCCCTTATGTTGCCACCAGTCTGGTAGTGCCCCTGGTGATCAACAGGGGCCACTACAGAGTGGTGGTACCCTGGATCCCTCCACGGGATAGGAGAGCAGTCATCCGGATGCTCGATTCTATCCCTCCCCTGCCAACCCCGGTGGTCCGTGCTCACGTCTGAACCCGGGTCATCAGCATGGCGTGAGGTGTGGTGTCCAGCACCTCAACCCTCAGCGCCACTGGGCTGGCAAGGGAGAATTCTAAGTAGGGAGTGCAGGGTGGGAGGGTGTACGATGCACATCCCCCCACAAAACAATAACTTTAATCTCATCCACACCATACCGACCACAATTACGGTCGATTTAGTGGTGTCGGAGAAACGTTATGTCGACAAGAAATTGTTGATGCGGCATCGTGGATCCAATGCAAAACACAACATTGTGATCACTGAAAAAATCAGAAGAAACCCCAGAAATATTACAATAATGGGGACAATTTGTTAAAATCAAATCAATCAAGGATGATTCCTCAGGTCTAGTAATATTGATACGGGTGGGTTCTGATAGTAATTGAACCAAACCTAACTAAGTTCAGAAGCTGAAATTGAGTTAGAGATGGGGATAAAAGTTCAGATGTTGAGATTTTCAGGTCAGACTTGGGGTTTAGGTTCGGAGGCTGATATTTTGGTTCAGAGTTGGGGCTCAGGGTTCAGAACTTTAGAATGAACACCAGAATCAGTGGGCATGGGATGAAGCAGGAAAAGGGAAGTTTAACAGAGATTTGAAGAAATAGTTCTTCACTAAAAGGGTAGTAGACACCTGGAACAGACTGTCAACAGAAGTGGTGGAAGCCAGAACAGTGGGGGGAAGGGTGGTGGCTCAAGCATGCACATGATAAACATAGGGGTATATTACAAAAGAGTCATGGAGGTGGGATGGATGCTAAAGACCAGATAGAGTCTGTGGAGAAAGAATAGGTAGGGAACATAGGCTGAGCATTTTTTTCTGCTGACAAATTCCATGTTTCAATGTTTATAATTAGATGGCTGGGTCACAATTGGGGCTTAGAGTTCAAATGTTGAGATGGTTAGTTTAAACTGGGGAGATTTGGGTTCAAAGGTCAAGATGGTTGGGTCCAAGTTAAGGGTTTTGGCCCAGAGGTCAAGATGGTTGGGTCAGAAACTGAAGTTTTTATTCAGAGGTTGAAATATTGTGGTCAGAGTTATGGACTCAGGGTTCAGAAGCTGAGATGGAGTTACATTTGGGGGTTTTGGTTCAGAGGTCAAGATGGTCAGGTTAGAGTTGGGGCCTTGGATTCTGAGACTGAGATGGCCAAGTCAAAGTTTGGGGTTTGGAATTTTGAAGTCAAGATGATCAGTCAGAGCTAGGGGTTTGTGTTCAATGATCAAGCTGATTACACTAGAACATATACAAACAGATGAGAAAGAAGTCAGTGCCTCAGCTGGAACTCGAACCCAGGCCACCCGGAATACCATTCTGATTGCACTAACCAGCCATACCACTGAGATAACTGGTACCTGGGCTGTCCCCAAACACATTACTCTTTCTCAAATGCACAACCCAATGGCAACACAAATATTTACTTGTAACAATCACACAGGAGTGGGTTGTGTATTTGAGAAAGAGTAATGTACTCGGGGACAGCCCAGGTTCCAGTTGTCTCATGGCACAGCTGGTTAGCGCAATTGGAACTATATTCTGGGTGGTTCATGTCTCAGCTGAGGCACTTACTTCTTTCTCACCTCTGTTTGTATATGTTCCATAATTATGCACAAAACTCTACTGTGTGATTGTTACGAGTAAATATTTCTGTTGCCATTGGGTTGTGCTCAGCATTTTCTTCAATGATCTGGAAGCTGGGATCGCTAGCAGGCTACTTAAGTTCACTGATGACATTAAGTTGGCCAGCGTGGTGGACTCCCTTGAAGATGGGGACAAACTTTAGGAGGATCTGAACTAGGTGATTGACTGAGCGACCTTCTCTGTACTCCAATTTGTTGTAGCCAAATGCAAGGTGTAATGTTTGGGTAGAAAAAACAGAGGAAGAACTTACACTCTGTGTGGGGCTCCAGTCCTCCTGCTGCTGTACAGGAGAAAAGGGATATGGAGGTCATAATAGAAGTATGGCAAGCAGTGGTCAGCCACTGTCAACTAGCATAATGCTGGGGTGGTTCAAAGGGTTGGGGAGAAGAGCAGGACAAGGGATGTAATCCTGATACTAACAAGGCCCTGGTGAGGACCAATGTGGAGTACAGCATGCAGTTCTGCACTCTTAAGTGTAAAAAGGACATTGCAGCAACCAAAAAGGTGGATGGCAGAGCCACTGAAATAAGTAAAGGTATTGGGACAAAAGCTATGAGGACGGGTTGGTCACCCTGAACATGCTGACCTTAGAGGCAAGGAGGCTGAGATGGGTCATGATCTCAGTGTTTTGCATACTCAGGGGTAGAGATGTTGGATCTGGAGTCCTCCAGCGGGATGTGGTGATATGCCCTGAAGCTCAAAGGTGGCAAATTCAAGTTAAATGCTTGTATCCATGATGAATGAAATGAGGAATACTTGTACCCCTTCACATTCACAAGAGGTGATGCTGTGGTCAGTGTGCCACTCAGTGCTACTGGCGACATTGTGACCCCACCAAGCTATGCCGGACATGAGTTAAAACCCTTCCCAATTGTCACAAGGCTCTATGCAACTAATTGGGAAAGGTGGCATGCCCAGTTTTATCAGTAATCCCATGTTTTGGGAGAGAGGGGGCGGCTTGGTCAGCGTCACCGATGGCACAAGGACAACTAATATGTATTTTGGCATGAATATGGGGATTTGAAAAAACATCTTCTGCCCAGCCTCAGATTATTAAACTGATATTGTAAAAGAATAAACTGAGTAAGGAATAAACTTAATCATTTCATTTCTTACAACTTTATCAAGCTATTACAGTATGTATTCTGTAGCATTACCATATGTACCTTTATATAGCTGACATTTCTATTACAAACATATAACTGTTATAAATTTGTCAAATCTAGAGATCTATATTCATGTGATGCATGATGCTCTACTAACAACAATCTCTATTAACAACAGAGCACGCACTACTTTCTTCAAAATTCTGAGCTTGTATTTTTTTCCACACTTGCTGATGGTGTCCCACACATGGAGTGGTAAGTATTGTTGCATCTCATTTGGGCATTTAAGTCTACAGCGGAACAGAGGAAGACTGTAATGAAAACAGCATCATGCTCCTGACCTGGTGCTTTTCAGCTTTCATCCTGATTCGCAGCATTTTTATAGCTTATGATGGAGCACTGCTGCCACCTCCTGGCCATAGGTCTCATGTTTCAGTGTCCTGACAATATGACAAACCTCTTATTTATTCTACACTGTTTGGCTCCTATCCACAGTTGCTTGCAATATGGTGATGCAAAGTGATTACAACGATAACTTTATAGCAAGTTCCACATGAGCAAACATAAGAACATAAAAATATCAGATGGAGGTGGTTGACATGTGTCTTTGTTGAGCACAGAATCGGGATTGCCCACGTGGCTACCCAGAAAATTACAGGTAGGCCCTCTCAAAAAGGGCCCCAGCCCACCTTGAAAACAATGAAATATTTTCATATAACATCTATATTCTAGTTAAATAGAATTGTTCTGGTCTATCCAAGGGCATTTATTTATTTGTGTTTTGATTACCAAGTAAGTGCACTAGACAATAGCATGCCAATTTTCAAAGGCACAACTTGGGATAAAATACAAGCATAAAGCTGGTGCAGAAAACTGAAGAGATATGGTGATATGAGTGTGCAAACCCCAGGCCCACAGTTCCAATTTTGCAGGTGAGGCCATGGTACCAACTTTCAAAGTAGGCCCTGGAACCAACTGTTAAGGTGGGCCTCCTGTACCAGCTTTTAAGTAGTAGTAAGTAGTGAAACATTTTATTCATTATATAAAAGGGATAATCAACTGAGCAAAGCTCATTTTCAATGTGGTCCCATGCATACACATTTATTACATACAGTGTTTCAATTGCATAACAATTTTATATGCATGAAGGTGCAGAGACAAAGTCTTCTTCAACAAATTAGTTGTTAAATTTCTTAAAAAGAAAACACCATATATAGCAAATCACAAAGATTTCATTCTGAATCAATTTTTGCTATAATATAAGGTCTCCCTTGTTTATGTCAAAGTAACCTGTTGTCGTCCTGTATCAGGTGCTAGGAAACAAGTTACTGTTTTTTTTTTTTTTTTATCTGTTCAAGATACCATTTTTATGTTGGCTTGAATGCTTGCGTGCCAGCCAACATCTTGTGGTGATAGCGCATTTGGAGGTGCGGCCAGTGTTGGGTGAATGTGGGGCATGCATCAGAAGGTGTATCCCTCATTTCCCAGTCAGCCAGCAGCAGGCTCTGACCTCACGCATACCAAATGTGGCCACCAGAACAAAGAAAAGGTCTGCTGCAATGAGAGCAATATTACTATTCAATATCTTCATCAGTGACATTGCACAGGACCTAGAAGGCAGAATTTCACTGTTCGCTGATGACACAAAGCTCTGTAACAGAGTAGACACACCAGAGGATGTAGACAGAATGAGAAGGGACCTGCAGAAACTTGAAGAATGGTCAGGGGTTTGGCAGTTGAAATTCAATGCAAGGAAGTGCAAGATAATGCATATAGGGCACAAAACCCTGGCACAATATATCAGTTGGGGGTGAGGATATAGCATGCACCAAGCAGGAAAGGGATCTTGGAGTTATCATCTCTGATGACCTCAAGGCAAGGAAACAGTGTGACAAGGCAGCAGGTAAAGCAAATAGGATGCTGGGATGCATAGGCAGGGGCATCACCAGCAGGAAAAGGAGGTCATAATTCCACTATACAAGACACTAGTGAGGCCCCACCTGGAGTACAGTGTACAGTTCTGGAGACCATACCTCACGTAAGGACATAGACAGGGTAGAGAAGATTCAGAGGAGGGCAACAAAGATGGTGCATGGATTGCATCACAAGTCCTATGAGGACAGGTTGAAGGCACTGAACATGTACTCCTGGAGGAGAGGAGGAGAGAGGGATATGATAGAGACATACAAGTATCTTACAGGGAGGAACAGGGTGCAGGAAAACACTATTTTTAAGCGAAAAGATGTTCCAGGACTAGAGGGCATGGGATGAAGTTGGAGGGAGGGACGATTCAGAGGAAACGTGAGGAAGAATTTCTTCACAGAACAGGTGGTGGACAAGTGGAACACCCTGCCAGAGGAAGTGGTGGGTGCTGAAACTATCACGGGATTTAAGAATGCATGGGATAGACATAAAGGAATTCTGGAGGTCAGGGATAAGGGGCAACAGACTTCCTGGAAAACATAAACTGAACTTACAAACTTAAATGGGCAGACTGGGTGGGCCATAGGCCCTTGTCTGCCGACACTGTCTATGTATCTATGACCACAACACGCCTCCCGAAGTGCAGGCAACATGGCGGCAGTGAGAGCTGCCGCTGCCCGTTACAATGCCGATGGGACAGCCCACTCCCCGTCGGCATAATGTACCCCCTCACATGTACAATGTATGTCAAGGGGGTGTCCCCTCAGCATCAGGGCCCCCCAAACAGTTTCCTTTGCCAAGGGGGCCCAATCCCCATTGGCGTTTATCCCCTGTCCTCTTTTTATTTTGCCAACTGGGGAAGCCCACTCCCCATTGGCATAATGTGTCCCCCACCCCTTTAGTTGATTGCTGAGGGGAGACCAGTCTCCTGCTCTGTGTCCCCCCACTAATGTGCTGACAGGGTGCCCAATCCCCGTCAGCTAGCATAATCCCCCAAAAAAGACTTAGGTGGCACACTGGAGCTCCACCCAGCATGCCAAATGCCATGCAAAAAAAAGATCCGACAATGTGTTTTTTTTTAAAGCTGAATAAATAAGACGGTCCCCTAACTGTCTCCCTGCCCCCTCCCACAGCCAGCGCCCCACCCTCTACTCAACCTGTCTCCCCACACTTCTCCTCACTCCTATACTTACTTCCTGTGCAAAGTTGCTATTTACGCTTGTAACTTCGCTGGCGATCTTCGTGGACCGGAAAATGTCTGTAATTTTCAAAGCCAACCGCAAATTTACTAAATGCCGGTAAGCTGTATAATGGCATAAATAGGGTTTTTTTTCAACTTTGATGCATATCTCTGACATTTTTTGGAATTTTTGCACCAAATTTTCAAGATGGAGTTTTTGGGACCCCTCCTCATGAATTCTGCCACT
This sequence comes from Neoceratodus forsteri, assembly GCA_016271365.2. Lineage (NCBI taxonomy): Eukaryota > Metazoa > Chordata > Ceratodontiformes > Ceratodontidae > Neoceratodus > Neoceratodus forsteri. The sequence goes on along the minus strand of CM057452.1, from coordinate 592,145,905 downwards.
GTCATGGCATTATTTGGCCCTGAAAGATGATTTCGCTGTCACTGCATGGAATCACCTTTTGGTCCTGATTAACAAAACGACAGTGCCAGTGTTCATGAGGTGGGCTCTCAAAAAGCCTATGTTGCAAATTTGGTGGAAAAAGTCCAGAAAATGGCTGCTTTACAAGTGTGCATCGCGCAGTTGCTACACACGCTTGTAACTTCGTGAATTTGCAATATTTTCACACCCGATTTTTAACATTGGCATTTTTTCCCACCTCCTTGTGAACAGTACAGCTGTCATTTCACACATCCTGCCCCAAATGTGTTTTTGCACATCCGGGTGCAGAAGTTGGTGATTGTCTGGGGCTGCAAAGAGATCTATCTCTGGAGTGCCCCACCTCGAAAAAAAACACTTTCAAAACCAGAGGGTCCAGGGACCATTTGTGATGGCCCTGGGAGATCTTGCTCAATGCATCTGTTAGCACATTGTCCTTCCCTGGAAGGTGGACTGCTATCAGAGAGGTCTGCAGAGAATAAGCTAGGGATCACAATTTCATGGCTTCTGTGCACAAGGCCATGGACCGAGTGCCTCCCTGCTTGTTGATGTACCACATGGTGGTGGTGTTGTCTGTCCTGACCTGAACCACCTTGTTCTGCACTGACTGAGAGAAAGCTTGCAGGGCTAGAAAGACCACCCTGAGTTTCAAGAGATTGATATGAAGAAGGGACTCCTGAGGGGACCACAGTCCCTGGGTTTGAGAGCCCCCAGATGGGCTCCCCACCCCAATAGAGAAGCATCCGTGGTTAGGACCACAGAGTGAGACTGAGTGACGAATGGGACTCCTTGCCTGAGGTTGCCCTCGTCCTGCCACCATTGGAGAGCCTGGATCAGATTCTGAGTCACTGGAACTAGTTTGGTTAGAGAATCTTTCTTCTGAGACCAAAAGGCCCTCAGGTGAAACTGAATGTCCCTCATCTGAAATCTGGCCCCTTGGACCACTGCTGTAGAAGCTGCCATGTGGCCCAGAAGCTGAAGGAAGTGCCTTGCTGGCTGAAAGACCAGAAGGTGGAATGAAGAAGCCAGCTCTACAAAAGCCCTTACCCTTTGCAGGGGAAAAAAAGCTCTTGCTTTGACTGTATCCAACTCTGCCCCTATGAAGGTGAGGAGCTGTACAGGCTTGAGAACTGACAGGAAAATTGAGAAGGAATCCTAGGGAAGTGAGCACTTGCTGAGTCACTTGCAGGTCTAACTTGACTTGGTCTGGGGACTGACCCACAATGAGCCAGTCATCCAAATATGGAAATATAGAAATATTTTTCCTTCTTAAAAAGGCCACTACTGCTGTTAGGCATTTTGTGAATTCCCTTGGAGCTGATGTCAGGCCGAAGGGCATAGCTTTGAACTGATAATGGCCTGAAGGCAATTCGAACCTGAGGTACTTTCTGTGGGAGCACCTGATGGGAATGTGAAAGTAGGCATCTTTTTAAGTCCAGGGAGGCTAGCCAGTCCCCTGGCCTTAGAGAGGGAAGGGTTATTCCCAGAGTCACCATTTTGAATTTTGGTTTTAAAAGATGTCTGTTCAGGTATCTTAAGTCTAGGATGGGTCACCACTCTCCTGGCTTTTTTGGGGTAAGGAAGTACCTGGAGTACAGACCTTTGCCCCTGTGCAATGTAGGAACTCTCTCTACAGCCTTTAGAGCCAGTAGAGATGAAAACGCTGCCTCTAGGGCAATGGTTTCGGAGATGCTTGCAGGTGGAAAAGATCTAGCCCTCAGCTTTGGAAATTTCTTGAAGCTGAGAACCAGCCCCTGGCTTACCAACTCCAGGACCCACTTGTCTGAGGTAACAGGAATCCAGTCCTGGACGAAGTAAGCCAGCCTGCCTCCTACAGGAATGGGGGGAGTCGACCCAGGCTGACACATCTGGGTGTCTGCTTGGCAGGAACCTTAGGTTGAGGGGTGGATGCAGCCCTGCTCATCCCCCTTCTGCCTTTCCCTCTGAAGAACCCCTCTGAGGAAAGGGAGAAGAGGCCTGTACTTGGTAGAAAGGCCTATGAAAAGGCCCACCCCTGCCCCTAGCTTGCTGCCTTTGAGGAGGTGCCTACCTTTCCTTGGCCTGTGCACTCCTATAGGTGGTCCTATACTCATCCATCTCTTTCATGTAATTCTCTGTCTGCTCCCCAAACAGAGAATTACCCACCACAGGGAAATCAATGGCCTTAGCCTGGGTGTCCTGTGAGAGGATAGTACGGGGACAACCAAATAGAGGTACCCAGGGAAGTGGAAGGAAAGGATGTGGAGTTAGCCAAGGAGGTGACCTCAGCAGGGAAAGCAGTGGACCCCAGAGGAGAAGGAAGTGAATCCTGGTGGGGGACTCCATCATAAGAGGGATCCAGCTAGGAACACAGGAGGGGAGGACAGGGAGGTGAGGTGCTTACCAGGTGCCACGGCATGGAGATGGAAGGAAGATCCTGGGGATCACTGGGAAGGCAAGGCAGGAGGGTGAGCTGGATGTCATTATCCACCTAGGTACTAATGACCTGGCAAATGGGGAGCCAAAGGAAGTTCAGGAAGAGTTTAGGAAATTGGGAGGGTTCTCAAGCAAGTAGCTACTTCTGTCACTTTCTCAGAAGTACTACCTGTGAGAGGCAAGGGAGAGCATAGGGGTGCATACACCAGGAACTTTAACTCATGGTTGAAGAACTGGTGCTGTGAGGAAGGTTTGGATTCATTGGTGACTGGGGACCCACCTGGAGGGATGGAGGTTTGTTCAAGCCTGGCGGCCTGCATCCATCCTGAGGGAATCAAGCACTCAATGATAAGTTAAGTGCTACATTGACAAGCATTTAAACTAGCAAAGGGGTGGCAGGCCAGCAAGGAGGCACCTTGCTCACCCCCACAGCTAGCAGTGGAACCAGTGAACCAGAGGAGTTGCTGTCTCTACAAAGCAGTTTGCAAAAGATGGAGATTAGCGCCCAGGAGGTGGATAGGCAGAATAGGGGCAAAATTCAGTAGAAGGGCAGACAGCAAGGAGAACCAGGGATAAAGGACAACCAAGGAAGGGGCTGGAGTAGAAAAGCGAAACAGTCTAGGGAGGTCAAATCATGGAAAGCCATGTGTGCAAATGCCATGAGCCTTAGCAACAAGATGGAAGATCTGGAGGCTGTCATGGTGCAGTCAGACCTGGACATTGTGGCCATCACTGAAACCTGGTGTAATGATAACCATGACTGGGAGTTGGCCATACCTGGCTACAACATATTCAGAAGAGACAGGGCAGGCAGGAAGGAGGGAGGAGGAGGAGTGGCACTGTATGTGAAAAATGACATAAGGGCCACAGAGATCCAGGAGGAACAAAATGGGGGAGAGATACTGTGGGTTAAGCTGGAAAGGAAAATGGGGCCAGCCATCCGCACAGGTGTGGTCTATAGACCACCAGCCCAGAAAGAAGAAACAGATAGGGAGCTGATGCTAGCCATCCAGAGGATGGCAGACAAGGGTGAGGTAGTACTGGTTGGAGACTTCAATATTCCAGACGTGGACTGGAGCATCCCAGCAGCAGCAGCATCAACTAGGAGCAGATTTATCCTGGACTCCCTTCAGGTGCCTTCCTAAAGCAACTGGTCATGGAACCAACTCGGCAGAAGGCAATACTGAACCTTGTGCTCTGACAAACAGGGACAGTGTGATGGGGTTAAGAGTGGGGAGCACCTGGGGAACAGTGACCACCAGTCACTGTGGTTTGAAATCACAGAAAGAGCAGAACAAACCACACACAAAAACGTATCCTGGATTTTAGGGGGCAAACTTTGGGAAAATGGGAAATACTTGAAAGAGGCATAAAGGGAATGGGGCAGGAATCAGGGGTTGAGGAACAGTGGGAAGTATTTAAAATGGGGATTACAAGAGCAACAGAATTATGTATTAAGCAGGTTAGCAAGAGGAAAAGGAAGAGAGACATTATGGTTTCCAAAGAGGTAGCAAAGAAAGTGAAAAGCCAAAGATTTCATTCAGGCAGTACAAAATGACACAGGCAGAAAGGGATAGGGAGAAGTACCAGGAGAAGCAAAGGGAGGCAGGGAGGTCAGTAAGGGAAGCCAAAGCTCAGACAGAAGAACACATTGCAAAATCAGTGGGTAGAAGGGACAAAACCTTTTACAGGTACATAAGTGAAAAAAGAAAGGCAAAGGGAGGGATAGTGAGACTGAAGGGGGAGGATGGGGGCTGTGTGGAGGATGACAACAGTAAAGCTGACATATTGAGCGGTATGTCTGCTCAGTCTTTACTGAGAGGAGGGAATGGGTCTGAACAGAGTACAAGGGGTGAGAATAGTGCAGAAATGGACACAAGTCCCTTTCACGAGAAAGGGTCCTGAAGGAACTGGAAGTAAAAGAGTTGATAAAGCAATGGGGCCAGATGGGGTGCACCCCAGGGTCCTTAAAGAACTAAGAGAGGTGGTGGCTGAACCTCTGGCTATCCTGTTTAGCTGATCACTGGAAACAGGGGAGGTACCCAAAGACTGGAGGATAGCAGATGTAGTCCCCTTATACAAAGGTGGAAACAAAGAGGAAGTGGGAAACTACAGACCAGTCAGCCTCACCTTGGTAGTGGGGAAGATCATGGAAGCACTACTGAAGGAGAGATTGGTGGAACATTTGGTTGTCAATGGACTACAGGACCCAAGGCAGCATGGTTTCACCAGGGGGAGGTCATGTCAGACCAACTTCATTGAATTTTTTGACTGGGTGACTAGGGAGGTGGATCAGGGAGGGCAGTGGACATGGCCTATCTGGACTTCAGCAAGGCCTTTGACACTGTGCCACATAGAAGACTATTGCACAAACTGGGGAATATGGGTGTGGGCAGGACAGTAGTGTGGTGGGTGGGTAACTGGCTGGGCAGCAGGACACAAAGGGTGGTGGTAAATGGCTGTCACTCCACAGAGGGAAGAGTGACCAATGGGGGTACCACAGGGATCAGTGCTGGAACTGGTACTATTCAATATCTTCATCAGTGACATTGTGCAGGACCCTGAAGGCAGAGGTTCACTGTTTGCTGATGACACAAAGCTCTGTAACAGAGTAGACACACCAGAGGTGTAGACAGAATGAGAGGACCTGCAGAAACTTGAAGAATGGTCAGGGTTTGGCAGTTGAAATTCAATGCAAGGAAGTGCAAGATAATGCATATGGTGCACAAAACCCTGGCACAATATATCAGTTAGGGGTGAGGATATAGCATGCACCAAGCAGGAAGGGATCTTGGGGTAATCATCTCTGTGACCTCAAGGCAGGGAAACAGTGTGACAGGGCAGCAGTTAAAGCAAATAGGATGCTGGGATGCATAGGCAGGAGCATCACCAGCAGGAAAAGGAGGTCATAATTCCACTATACAAGACACTAGTGAGGCCGCACCTGGAGTACACTGTGCAGTTCTGGAGACCTTACCTACCGTAAGGACATAGACAGGGTGAGAGGTTCAGAGGAGGGCAACAAAGATGGTGCATGGATTTCATCACAAGTCCCTATGAGGACAGGTTGAAGGCACTGAACATGTACTCCCTGGAGGAGAGGGAGGGAGAGGATATGATAGAGACATACAAGTATCTTACAGGGAAGAACAGGGTGCAGGAACGCACTATTTTAAGCGAAAAAGATGTTCCAGGACTAGAGGGCATGGGATGAAGTTGGAGGGAGGACGATTCAGAGGAAATGTGAGGAAGAATTTCTTCACAGAACGGGTGGTGGACAAGTGGAACACCCTGCCAGAGGAAGTGGTGGGGACTGAAACAATCACGGGATTTAAGAATGCATGGGATAGACATAAAGGAATTCTGGAGGTCAGCGGTAAGGGGCAACAGACTTCTTGGAAAACATAAACTGAACTTAGAAACTTAAATGGGCAGACTGGGTGGGCCATAGGCCCTTATCTGCTGACACTGTGTATGGATCTATGTATCTGAGCCAAGCCATTCTCCGAAGAGCCTCAGATGTAGCCATGACTCTAGATGACACATCATTGGAGTCCACAGCAGCATGGAACTGTACCTTAGATGCCTAAATCTCATCAGCAGCCACCCCCTCCAGCTCCAAGGCTAGCTGGGGGAGGCCTGCTTAGCCAGTGCCAGCACAGTGTCCCACCTGGACTTCTGGTACCTGGCTGCATAGGCTATATAATTAGCCTGCTGAGTCCCAAGGTGGATGCCATGTACTGTTTCTTTGCCATGGCATCCAGCTTCCTAGAGTCTTTATCTGGGGGGTGTGAAGCCAAGGGTATATTAGCCTTATCACAGGCTGCAGCCTGCACAACCCCAACATGGATGCATTGCTGATACAAGTACGCTGTACCTGAACCTGATAAGGAGTACCTTTTGTCCATCCTTCTGTCGGCAGGAGGTACAGAATTTGGAGTTTTTAAAATTGTTTGTATCTGTTTCCCAAAAGACTTATGAAGGGGAGTGGACAGTCTCTTGGACTCTGGGATGTCCATCATCTCCACATAATCAGGTTCATTTTGTTCCTCTACAGCTTCTTTCACAGAGAGCTGGAGGGTTTCTGCCACTTTCCTGTAAAACATGTAGTGGGAAGGGGACTCAGAAAGCTTAGGAGGGGAAACACCAGAAGGCCTGTCTGGGGAGATGTCCGGTTCAATGGGCTCATCCAGACCTTCCACACCATCATCATCATCATAATCTTCATCCCCCTCCAAATTCAGTTCATAGAAATCTTCAGGGGCATAATCTTGAACTGGATGAACTGACCGAACCGAACGCCTGCCATAAGGCGTCGGATCAGACAGAACCGGGCAAAGCGATTCTACAATCCTTATTGCTTTGGCAATCTCTTCGGCGGTCGGAAAATGGGTCTCTGGATCCGAACCGGACGATTTTTCCTTTCTTTTTCTTTTTGTAGGAACCGATCCCTCAGGATCAGCTCTCCTCTGCTTGAAGTATCGCCCTGGTCAGAGGGCACTCCCTCAGGTTCGGTCAGAACTGAACCAGGCTGGCCATCTGGGTCAGCTGATTTCTCGGCCTCCTTATCCCTAAGTCTACTTAATCTTTTCCAGGGTAGACTTAGGGAACTTTTTACAGATTTGACAGTCTGAATTGAGGTGGTCAAACCCCAGACAATGAACACAGGTGTTTTTGGATCAGCCTTAGCAAATACCTCCCACACACACTGCAGTGTTGAAACTCAGTGGGCCCGTTTTTTTTTGGGGGGAGGGGATTCTCAGACGTAGTCATCCTAACCACAGACTTACCCTTTTTATGGCAAACAACCAGGCTAGACACCCTTATCGGTTTCTAACCGTGTCACGGGTATTGGAAAAAAACACAAGAAAATGCATTTTTTTTAAAACTGATAAGGACCGGTAACCACACTCTAAGTTTAGAAACAAAGACAGAATATAATATTTCACTAATCGGCCGGTTTAGCCAAACCGGTCGAAAAATAAATTTTTATAATTTCTACAAGTTCACTATGTCAAGTTCACTACCTAGTACTTACTGTACCACAGTCAGAAATCTGAACCGAAACTTGCAAAAAATAATCGGTAAAACCGAGGACTTTAACTGAATTTCGAACCGCGAGCAAAAGAGAAATCTCCGGAGCGACCGTTCAGTTAGGTGGAGTAAAGAATCTGATGGTTGCAATTCAAAGTGCAGCAGACAGAGGTTAGAACTGGGCTCGAGCTCAACGTTCTATGCTCTGCATAGAAAATTAACCCTCTACTCTCTGGGGCAGTTCAAGTGCTAGGGCTAACAGCAATAGTCAGAATACAGCAAGACTTCATGTTGTTTGAACACCCATTTATTTTAAGTGTTTAAGACAGCAATATGTAACCCTTCACATGGCAACATGAATACATAATAGTACTAGCAGTTGTAGTGGTAGTAATACTCATTGTATTAGTGGTGGTGGTAGTGTAGTGTCGAGCCTAACAACACCTTCTATGCCTCACTACACTCTTGGGCTTGCAGGTAACCCCCAATACTCCATACCCTATTGGGGCTTATTGCACTTAAAAATGACTGTTAAAAATGAAAGAAGGAAAAATGCAGACCAAATTATTTAAATTAAATGAATTATTTTTATTTTAAGATGCTAAAGCATTTTAAGGAAGAAAAATAGCCCCAACTTGAGCACTGGGTGGAAAAAATAACAATGCGTGTTGAAACTCATTCTCCAGTGTTATGGGGAGTGGGAAAAGAACAACAAAATTACTTATGCAAGCCCCATAGTATGGAGGGCTCAGGACAGCTCTCTCATCTGCCATCTAAGGAGACAAAGGCACACACAGGTCATTCTGGCCCTGCCGTGTGGGGGAAAGCCATACAACCCTGACAGACTGAAATTGGAGGGGGTCTGGTTGGTGTCGCCTTGGCATCAGTAGGCGTGTGAGAGGGGCATGACATACCATGGATGCCTGACTGGAGTGAGCAGACAGGAGGTATGTTGTGGAAGCAAAAAGAACAAACTGCTAAAAGAATAAAAAACGCCAACATTAAAACATGCCTGCTACTCTTAAACTGAAGAGTAGTGCAACTACAGTATGTCCTAATGACCTGTCATTTTAGAAAGCAAAATGCATTTTTTCCCTGAAAGGTAAGAATACATTGCTATATAGAAATCTACAGTGTGCCTCTCATCTTCTGAAATGCTCAAGAGATTGCTTTAGTGGCAAGGCCATTTAAAATGCATGTATGTTGTCCGACAGCTCCAGCGATGGCATCATTGTTGTGGAGAGCACCGGGGATGGTTGCCTTGATCATGTTGTCTGTGATTTCGTTAACTGAAAGTGACATCTGTGAGGGAAGACCAGGAACTCCAGGCATCCCAGGGCGCCCGGGGCAAGATGGCAAAGATGGAGAGAAAGGAGTCAAGGGAGAAGTTGGTAAGGCAACGCTGTTAAACTTAGGTGAAACAAGATCAATGTACTGTGTGAAGGGGGTAGGGTCCTTTGATGCCCTGTTTAGGGTCAGTGATTGTCTGTTTTCAAAAATGCTGAATTCAAGCTGACAAAATCTTAAGATCTATTTTTCTGTCTTTTTTTTTCCAAAAACTGAGGCCAAATCAGCATGTTTTGTATAAACATTTGGCTCAGATGGGGGGGGGGGGGGTTGCACAAAAAATGATGCAAAGTGGGAATGTTTACACGATAAAGTAATGCAAGATAGCTTTTTACAAGAATATGTGACTCCCAAATACTGGTTTAAAAATAGAAAATTCATTTTTGGGGTGTTTTCCATTGAAAATGTAAAATCTTTGGCCCTACCTGTTTCTTGAACATGGAAAAAAAGAAAAGGTATGGAGGAGACTGCTGAGAGCTATCTATTTGTATGGTTTAATAAGATGCACAAAAGCGAGTTCAGCTCCTATGTTTTGTAAAAAAAAAATATACAAAAAAGCGAATGGGCTGATGCAACCCATCGTAGTAGTACCCCTCATGATGCTGCCGACCTGGGTTTGTTAGTGAGTCCATGTCATTGGGGGCTGGCTAGAGGGTAAAAGATCGAACATTCCAGAGAATGCTCTTATTCTCTGGGGAGGGATTCAGCTGCCAGTCCGACAGAGCTTCTTGGGTTGACATAGGTGGAACTATGAACAGTGCTGGGGAGGGAGGATGTTGGTCAGTGCCATGCAGCACACATGCATGTGCCTACATGTGCATACCTTCAAATGGATGTCCTGGGGGTGGACGGGCGAAGCACAGGGAAGCAAGCCCTGACTGCAGCAGGATGAAATTCCCTTGCTGGCATGCAGGCCCTGCACCACCGATCCGTGCAACCTGAGACAGGGTATAAGTCAGTGAGAAGGTGGTGATGGAGGCTGGTGTGGGGGGGGCAATAGGAGTAGGTTAGAGTGAAAAGGGGGCAAAAAAAAAAGAACAGTGTGCTTCCATTAAGGAGTTCGGGTAACAGCATACAGGCCTCAACTGCAAAGCTCAAGCGGTCCTTATGATGTCAACTCAAACCCTGAGATAAAAACACAAGTTTAGTTGAGTAGGGTTACCATACACTATTTTTATAGTACTCTAGATGGTTTGAAAATGGCTAAAGTTTTAAAAATGACAGAGTTCTGACATAACTGACTGCTGCACTGAAAATTCATTTGAACAGATTTAATCAGTAACATAAGGACAAACAGCCATGAAGCAACAATTAAAGTAATAAAATCAGGCATTTTCTTGACAGTTTGTATTGTTTTTAAAGGGGAACAGTCAGCACAAAGGACCACACACTCAAGTATGGGACCAGTTCCATTGTGCACTTTGTGGGCAAAAACATTTGTGTTTACTTACTGTTTACTGTAGTATTGTAGATTATATCAGACCAAGTTTGCTTCATTGCAGGCGGACATCTTCATTTACTACAAATCCCCAAATCCCCTGCAGCTAACATCAGAGCAGTAGGCAGCAGTGAGAACTTCAATAACCCACAGTGCATGTTAGAGTTTTTATAATCTCAAATCAGATGTTTTCTAGGACTGCTTTTCTCCAGGGGCTAAGTACAGTCCTCTTTGGCTGTACATACTGTGGTCTAGGAGGGCAACAGAACAAGCAAACAAAAGAAAAGAGCATATATAAAGTCTAACATGGACTGCAGGCTACTGAATCTTCTCACAGCTGCCTACTGCTCTGATGTCATCTGCAGGAGAGTCTGGGATTTGTAGTAACAGATGTCAACCTACAATTAAGCAATGTTACTCTCTATTACCTTTGGTACCAGGCAGAGCCTTCCTTCCTAACTTACTTACTAACTTACTAACTAACTAACTTACTAACTAACTAACGTACTAACTAATGTACTAACGTACTTACTTACTTATTACTTCCTTCCCTCCCTCCCTCCTCCCTTTGATAGTGTAACTTTTGAAGATGTCTCCTCCTTCAAGTACCTCAGGGTCTGGATGGATTGCCACCATGATTTTTCCATTCATGTGGATGCTATCCACAAGAAGCTCCACCCCAAACTTGGAGCACTTTACAGAAATAAGAGAAGCATTCTGCTTCCTGTTCAAAGAGAAATCCTCAGTAAGATGATTCTTCCCAATTTTCACTGTGGAGACATTGTTTACATTGGTACTCCAAAGCCCACTTTAGCTAGACTGGACCCCCTCTTTCACTCATTCTGTAAATTTGCCTTTGATAAACCCATGTATACTCGCCACTGTTCTCTGTATACCTCCCTCTCCCTCCTGTCTCTTGTTGCCAGGCACCTTTCAAATCAAATTAAATCAACTCATTCTTTATTTCTAAAAAGCACTTTTCCAAAAAACAAAGTGCTCGCGCATAACAGTATATAAATAGAACAATTAAAACAGTCATTACCAGCCAAACATATATAAAGAGATAATAGACTGAGAATCATACACCAAAATGTAAAATTACACAGCAAAGTCCGGAAACACCAGGTTAAATAAATATGTCTTTAATGCTGTTTTGAAGTTCTAGATGGTCCGGCCCTCTTGAACCCAATGGGGTAGATAATTCAACAGGGTAGGGGCTGCAAAAGCAAAAGACTGAGCCCCAGATGTCTTCAAATATACCCTGGGAATCTCTAGCAATCCCTTGTCAGCGCAGTGGAGTGGGCAGTAAGAGTGGAGGAGATTTTGCAGGTAGTGGAGGCCCTTTCATGTACGGCTTTATAGGCCAGTAAACTGACCTTGAAGGTAATCCACCACTGTACTGGCAGCCAGTGCAGTCCGTGCAGCACAGGCATAATATGACTGGTCCTAGAGGTACATGTCAAAAGCCTGGCTGCAGCATTCTGCACCAGCTGTAAGCAGTGGATATCAACCCCCGGTAGTCCTAGGTAGAGGGCATTGCAGTAATCAAGGCAGGAGGTCACGAAGGCATGGACCAAAATTGGAAGATCATTAGGAGGAACCAAATGCTTAACCCGGGTGATATTTCTCAGATGGGAAAATGAGGTCTTAATAACAGTCGACACCTGAGATTTAAGGGTCATGCCACTGTCAAAAATAACGCCCAGGTTCCACACCTGATCTGAGGTAGTCAGCTGAACACCCCTGAGCCAAAGCCCAGAGGGCTGCCCTGCTAACAAACCTGCTTCCTGATGATCTGGGTCCACTTCTAAGACCTCAGTCTTAGCCAGATTCAACCACAGCCAGCTGGCACTCATCCAGTCCTGCATCTTGGAAAGACAGTTGTTAAAAGTCGAGAGGAACCCATCTTGCCCCGGCATAAAAGACATGTACAGATGAGTATCATCTGCATACCAGTGAAAACTCAGCCCTTACTGCCTAATGATATCTTCCAATGGCAGCATATACACTGCGAACAACATGAATGAGAAAAAGGAGCCCTGTGGTACCCCATAGCATAGGGGGAGAGGGGCTGAGGAATAAATTCCAGACACCACTCTCTGAGTCCTACCCTCAAGGAAAGATTGAAACCTTCTGAGGACCATTCCAGACAGTCCACAGATAAACTGCAGGTGCTCTGGAAGCACACCATGGTCCACAGTGTCAAACGCTGCAGAGAGATTAAGGAGGATCAAGATGGAGTGAGTCCTCCAATCTTTCACTATCAGGAGATCATTTAGTACCCCGGACATGGGCCGTCTTGGTACTATGTCTCTTCCTAAATCTCGACTGGAGAGAATCATAGACATCATGGGTAGATAAATGATCATCCAGCTGCAACGCAACCACCTTCTCAATAACCTTATCCACAAAGGGCAGGTTAGAGACAAGTCTGTATTTGGCCAGACAGTCTGGGTCAAGGAAGGGTTTCTTGAGAAGAGGTCATACAACTGCCTCTTTTAGGGGGTCTGAAAAGACCCTTCTCTCCAATGAACTCCAGATTATCTTGGCTAGAACAGGGCCGATCTCATCAATGCCCCCTACAAGAAGGCGTGTTGGACTACAGCAGGTTGGCTGCAAAGTCTGGATGATCCGCATGATGTCCTTGAGTTCTGGCCAGCTAAAGTCAGACTAAGCAAGCTGGGTGTCCGAAGCCCCTGGCCAACCTCCACAATACCCAATGGGGGGATGAACAGATCCCAGACCAAACCGTGGCAACCTTATGTATGAAGAACCAAGCAAATTCCTCACATCTCTCTTGTGAAAAAGCTCCACCAGGTTGAAGACAGATTGGACTGCACAATCTGTTGACAGTCCAGAAGAACTGAGTTAGTAGGTTTTGTGCTGCGGCAATCTCCCTGGACAGGAACTCTGCCTTCTTACTGGTGATTGCCGATTGGTAGACCACATAATAGACTACATAATGGTCCATCGATCAAAGTCTGTCATCATCCAGGCCTGATTTCTGCCGACACCTCTCTAGTCTTCATTCCACTCTTCTCATCTCCTTCAAGGTCCCATCAAACCATGGGCGAAGAATGAGGGGACGAACCCGATCAGGAGCTATGGAGTCCAGGGCATCTGTTACCACCTTATTATAGGCTAGTACAAGATTCCCTGGGTTCATGCATTCACTCAGTTTGCCTGATAGATCCAGCACTGCTATCAGGCCATCTGGGGTCATGCCCCTTAAAGGGCCCATTGTGCCTCATTTTTTTCCAAAATTTGGTTTGGCTCCCTCCTTTCATATCTTGCTTCTCTGCTGACTTTCCTCCCTTCTACCTCTTATACACTTCACAATGCTTGCGTTCATGCTCTTGCTCTCCCTCAAATGAAGTATACTGCTGACCAAGCTGCCTTCTCATTTCTCTTCCTGAAAATTTGGGGCCATCTCCCCCCCTTCCATTCATTCTGCTGCTTCCTTTCTTAATCTGAAATCTGTCCTCCATATGATTTCTCTACTCATTCTTGCAGTTGTTTCTGATGCTGAAGTGGACGTCTGTCAACAGCCTTCCTCCCTTCACTGACACTAGATTATTCCCTCTCCCCTGTTAATCGGTCTCTACTCCTCTCCTCAGGTACTCACAGATTAAAGCACTTTTCCCTAGTTTGAAGTTTATTCTATGTTATTTATAGTATGGTAGTTTCATTCTGTAGTGTTTTCTTGTAACTTGTATATATTGTTTTATTTATTTCAATACTGCTGTATTATTTTTACTTGGTACCTTGGATGTGTTCTGTTCTCTCCTTCACCCTCCCTCCAGCACGTATCTGGAAACTAGCTGTTACCAGCTCAGTATGACTTTCCTGGTGAAACCTGTGAAATACATACAGACATAAATACATACATACATGAATTTGTGTGATACAACATACTACAGTAAACAGTAAGCAAAACAAAATGTTTTTGCACAAAAAGTGCACAGTGGAATCAGCCCACATTTGAGTGTGGGGGCCTTGGTGGTGACCATTTGCCTTTAAAAGGATACTAATGCTTGTTGCTTGAGTCTCAGTGTGTCCGTTCAAGTGAGGAAATAGCAGTTTGAGCTAATGGCTTTTACTGACAGCCACAAACCCTCTTCTGATCAGTGCATTCATGAAAACTCTTTTTTTTCTTTTCCCCCTCACACCCTTTACTTAGTTTTATTAGACTACCTTAGTTTTGAAATTGGGACTTACCTAGTCAAAGTCATTGGAATTACTGATGACCGCAATTCTTCCATGCTTTTGTGGTACAGTGTAGGGCTGCTCAAAATCCGTGAAAGTGAATCTGATTCATTGGATTTAAATACCATTTTTGAATTTAAGATTTCAGAATTGGAATCTGAGAATCTGATTCCAAAAACCTATTTTTACTGTGGAATTTGGGATTAAGGATTTAAAATCCATTTGCAATTGTATAGTTCTTTTTAGGATTCTGATTGGAACTGGAAATTTCTAAAACCCTAAATCTGAAAATCAGATCAGAATCAGCCAAGTCCAAACATTCCTAGTACAGAGTAATGCTTGCAGTTTTGACACAGAAGGAAAAAGTTGTCACATGATTGTAAGGAGAAAAGTTGTAGTATAGTTGTGATGTCAGAACGATACTACAACAACTTTTCATGACCCTTGAACTGTCCTACAACAGGGAAAATGCTGTGTATGGAAATCCATGCTCAACAAAGGCTAACCATATATTATTTTTATTGAATTGATTTCTTCACCTAAAGAAAGAACACACAACCTTTACTGCCACTTTATCAAGGTTTATTATGGTGATCAGATTGTGTAAGACCTCATTTGCTCCACTGTGTTAAAAGGATAATGCTTATCTCATTAGAAGGCTTGCCTGGTGAGCACTTTTTCACTATCTCTGTAGACTTTCTGGTCCCTGTATTGGGTTCCTACAAAGTAGTGTGCTCACTGATTATCCCATTAGGTTACTAGACAGGCCTAATGAAACCTTACAAGCACTGATTACCACTGCAAACCTTGATAAAGTAGCAATACAAAATGCTGGTTGCATAGTAAGGCCTTTCAGTACCATGTAGTTCTGCTCAAAGTTGAGCCAGTCCAAATTCCTTTGTGGGAAATATATGTTTCTATGTGGGGATTTGCATATGCTTCTCATGATTCTTGGCATGATTCAACATTCTTGGCATTATTTGGGTATGTGCAATTGTGTTTCTGTATACAAAAATAATATATATTATATATTTTATTTTAAAACATAGTAGTTGAGTTCACTTTTGTGCTTTTGTGCTTTTTGTGCTTCTTACTAGAGAAATAAGAGAAAACAATTATAATCCAAATTTTTTCCCTTAATGCTGTTTATTGGCATGTCTCATCCGATTCCACATCCACAAATATACAAGATGGTTCCAGATATGTTTCCATCTTCTATACACCAACAACTCAGGTGGTAACTCTCCCACATCTGTTCCTAGAAGATTGGAAAGATTATGGATTCATGTCCCCCAGCAGGCCCTTGGGCTGATACCCAACACTGATGCTGCTGCTGTGCTGCACTGTATTGAGCCATCCTCCAGATGACACGTAATGATCTTGTCCACACTGTGCCTTTTAAAATAATGTTTCTTACTTACTGTATATTTTAGGATCCTCACTGGTGCAGCCCCTATCCTCTGGGTCAGTTCCAGCTCTGTCCCCTCACATCCCTAGCACTTACCCCTTTGCCTTCCAACCCCACAAGCTTAATCCTCTTGGTTGGGTGCAGCCAAGGTGGACACTTACACCTGCTGCTTCCTGGGGGGGGGAGTAAAGAGGCAGGAGAATCCTTGATAAAAAGGGTAGCAAGCAGGGCCTGAGTGCACCCAGAATCATCTTGCTTTCTATAGGGCATATCCATTTTCAGTTCCTCCCTACTCCCATAGGACATCAGCATGCAAGGAGCCCCAAGTATGCATATGCAAGCGTGTCATGCAGAGCCCAGATGACATTCTCCTACCCCTATACTCTCTGCTAATCTTCCACATATGGTCACTGAGGTGGCAGTATAGCAGTATGAATCAATTTCTGACCTCTCTGAAGGAGGAGAACTTCTTCTGGAACATTGGGCTCTCTTCCCAGTTGACTTCCAATGACTCAAGCTCATTTCCAAACCACAACGTCAACAGGCTGGCCTTTCACACTGTTTTAACTCTGTTAAAAATGAATTTTTTTTGGCAGTTAGTGATGTTTCTCTCACTGACCCAAGCCACACTCTGAATGCTGACCACCCCAGTCCTGCTGCCCCAATTTTCCTCAAGGACTTACCTTCATGCTAAGGCAGCATGGCCTGGGTGCTCGTCAGGGTGCAGGGCTACTGAGTGGCTTGGGTCAGTGGCAGCTCGAGAATCCATTTTCAGTTTTCTTCCTGAGGGGTGGCATGCAATGCTGCCGAGATGTCCCCACACACTTCTTCTCCTGAAGCATCAGCAGCCACCACCCCCTCCTCAAATGTCAACAGTCTCTGGCTGCCTTACTCCCAGTCAATGCCAGGGGCCAGGCAAATACTGGGCACTGAAACCCTCCCTCCCTGGGAGAGGAGAGCAGTACTGTGGATGCTGTATCCTCTCCCTCCTTGGTCGACCCTGGCAACTTGAGTCTGTATCCAAACCCGGGTCGCCCACATGGCGCAAGGTGTAACATCCAGCACTTCAACCCTCAGTGCCACCAGGCCAGTTCAGAAATTATTTATTATGCATATAGTTTATATCCAGGCTGAAGCACAGTAAAAACTATGCAATAATCTATGTTCTGAAACCATGTTTTTGCTGTAGTAAAGCATAGTTTCAGAGCAACATGGTTTCCTTAACCCAAGTTAACAGCAGTGACGCACACTGTGATGTAAGTCAGAGTAAGGAAAAGAATCATGAGTTACAACAGTAAAAATTGGGCTTGAGCAGCCACACAAAATTACCAAAGATAGCTCAATAAACTTATAATTATCTAAAGAAGCAAGCAGCCACCTTTTTCTGCCATTGTCAATGACTCGTCCAGTCTTAATATCCCAGCATGCTCTGTGGGAGACACTAGAAGAGACCGACAGCTTTTGCTGTCTGTCAGCTGCCTGAAGCTCAGTCAGAAGGACTGAGGATCAGGGGTGGGGGTTGGGGAGCAATTAGACTAGCAGGAATAAAACCTGTGTTTAATGTATTTAAGACAGCTCAGACTGTGGAAGGGGGGTCACTGGACTGCCACAGAAACATGGGGCTTATTAATGACAGCTCAATCCAAGAATCAGGAGTGTGGGGAGAATTAGGCTACCAGGGAATGGCGTTGTGTTTATTGTACAGTTTAGTCCAGTGATGGGGGCAGCCAATGGCTCCACACAGTGCTTATGCACATTTCTGTGCAGTGGCATTGTGAATAGATGCTAATGGACTCATAATGGCATGTAAATGGCCCCTTAGTGCCTTGTGTGCCATGGGTGCTGGCTAGCATGCCAGCATCTGAATATGGCTTACAGCAGCAAAAACATTATCCTGTTTGGGATGCACTATCACTATTTGCTCCTGTGAGTCATTTTCCAGCAGAGGACTGTGTTACCACCATGCATAGTAACTGTTTGCCCCACAGATATATTTCCCATATTCAGACCTGCAGTGCACAGCAGTCAAACTGCCCTGTACATCAAACTATGACCCCCAGGACAGACATGCAGTATATCATGTGTACCATTAATGGCTTTGTGGCAAAAAAGACTACAATGGAAAATGGGGCCCATTATCTTTAATACATTTTTCTGATATCCAGGAACAGTTTTTTAAATATAGTAGTGTGACATTTAACTTAACCTTATTATTTTTCTGTATCTGTCTCGTATTTTTTTTTATTATTGCATATTTGCATAAAAATATTATTGTCATTATCCCCCAAATTTCATCTAAATCTCCCCCCCCCCCCGAAATTACAGTTTTGTTTGTGGCACCATAATCTGTTGCAATGGAAATTATTAAAATCTGAAAAGAGTGAATTATGAATACAGCATAGGAGAGCAGCACAAAGATAAAGTCCATGTGATCCAAGGTCAGCAGGCAGCATATAAGGAAAGGCTGGCAGACCTGAATAGGTAAGCGGTGGAGTCCAGGACGTGAAGGGGAGTTATGATCAAACCTTACAAGTTCCTAAAGGTAAAGAAGTTGACAGTGTGGAGCTGTTAACTATGGAACCACAGTGCCGAGATGGCATAGGTAGAGACTAGTGAGGGACTGATTTAAGAGAGATGTTAGGAAGTTTTCCTTCACCAAAAGGGTGGTGAAACAATGGAATCAATTCCTGAAGGAGGTGGTGAAGGTGGGGTCTATAAATGGATTCAAGGTCTGGTGAGTCAGATACAGAGGGCTTGTAGTACTGAAGGAGGGTAAGGATTGAGAGAGTAGAGTGGGTTGGCTGATGGAATTGAGGGTCAGATCTCAGGGGAATAAACATATTCAGCAATTAACAGTAGGTGAATGAGGAAGAGGCAGGAAAACTGGGTAGAATAGATGAACTCTGAGTCTTTTTCTGTAGTCATTTTCTATGTTTCTATTTTAAGTCTATCAATGCCAGTGGCTCAGCGTATTTTGTTTTTTGGTACGTGGGTAGGGGCCCACTCGGCACAAGTATCTGTTTTCAGGGGTGACCTGGGAACACTGGGGTGGTTAAATGACTTGCTCAAGGTCACACAGTATGCAAGTGAAGGTTGTGGTATTCAAACCCAGGTCTACTGGATGTAACAAGCTCATTCACAGCTCATTACTCTAACCTCTAGGCTATATTGCCAGCCCATTTCACACTCACCTCGGAGGCCAGAAGATCTGAAGGTTGTGAGTTATATAGAAACATAGAAATTGATGACAGATAAGGACAGCTTGGCTCACCTAGTCTGCTCATTTTCCATACCTACTGTAATACAATAGACCCTACTTGATCTCTGGCTCCATCCACCCTTTCCTAACTATGCCTATTCCACGCATTTTTGAATTCCTCTACAGATTTTGATTCTAGCTGCACACCAGGAACTTAGAGTAAAATCCCAATACTGACACTGTAGTGCAGTATAGGGGTGGTGCTGCACTCTAGAGGTGTCATCTTTTGGGTGTGATGTTAAACTGAGGTCCTGTCTGCCTGTTCTGGTGGTTGTGCTTGTGAATATTATTCCTATGACACTTCTCAAAGAGTACCCAAATGTCCCCCATTCACTAAACGTTCCATCAACAACTTAATCTGGTTCAATGTTAGTTGGTTTCCATCTGTAACCCCCCACCCCGACACACACACACACACACACACACACACACACACACACACACACACACACACTGGCAAGGTTAAAAATAGAGTTTCCTAACCCTCCTTTCCTGGTCAACAAAGACTAAAACAAATGTAAAGTCAGAGATACAAAGATCCTGTTTTTATGCAAATGTCCTCAGGGATAAAAAATATGGGGCAGGATATTATAACTACTTGAGTCACGAAAACTGTGTTTATGTGGCCCAGACTTGGATGTCAGCACTCAGAGGTTAGTTTGCCAGCCAGTCCCTTTACTGGAAGCTGCAGTGTGTGTGGCACAAAACAATTTGCACAGCAGTCCAAAGGCATAGCTGGACAGCATGCTAATATAAAACCAGATTCATGCATGCATGGCACAATGGTATATTGGAAGCCTGATGAACGGACTGATTGTGTGTGAAGCTTTAATTAATGCTGTACCTCAGGAAAATTACAGGAGACTTATTATTACATTTCTGTATGCCATGCTTTAGTCAACACACCAAAATGTACAGTAAATTTAAACCTAGAGTTTAAACCCAATGAAACACTCACACAGGGATGCCCATTACAGCTGGAACAGCAAAAATTTAGAAGGGATAAAAAATTTTCTTCCCATGAAGGGTGATTGGAATCTCGAATATGATACCTCTAGATGCAATAATATGCAAACACAAGCAAGAGTTTAAAGTGAGGATTGACAAATTCACTACATAAACAGGAATGCAGAACTATTAGCACTGAAACAATGGGGAACTGTTATCATGGGCGATTATTCCTCTGTCAGCTCTACAAAACTGTAGTATGAACCGCAGTATGAACTTAAGAAAAGCATGTTTTTTTGGGGGGGGTTTAACATTAGTTTCTTTATCCTCCTTACCTGACTGGTCAGCCCACGTTCTTGCCAGCCCCATCCCCAAATCACAGAAAGCTCTGCTCCCTTCTATCCCCCATGGTTGTACCCTCCACGGCAGGGTGATGGGGACCCCCATATCCCCGCCGAGTAAGGATCCAGATTTCTGGGAGGGCTGCTCCTGCTGAAGGTGGGGCCTGCAAGAGCTGGCAGTCATCTGACTCACCTGGATGTATTTCCTCCATTTTTTCTTATTCCCCCATATGTGGAACGTGCAATGACGGCAATGGCAGTGCTGTGCACGTGTCCGCCCACAGCAAGCCGGATGTCTGTTCTGCCTCCCCTGCTTGCTAGAGGATCCTTGTGTACCAGCACCAAGCCTCTGCTAGGTGTCAGGCTGACACCGGTCCCTGCATCCCTCCCTAGGAGAGGAGAGCTGCCTGCCAGATTCTCAATCCTATTCCACCCTGACCAACCCCCGGCAGCCCGCTTGCACTGAGAAAAGCATGTTTTTAACAGCATGTGAATAGCACAGACCATTAAAACCACAATATTAGTGCCCTGGAAACGCCAGCGTTGATGCCATGGAAATCTAAGAAGATGAACCAAGACATATAATGGAGTGCTCTGCAGTATTGTTAATGGAAGGTGGAATATTTTGAAACCTGCACAATCAGTACACCTCAATAGGATGTTGTAATGCTGTAGTGGACCTTTAACCATTATAGATGTCATGCTTACCGCCCTATCAATACATTTACTACACTGTGGCCAAAGGTGTGCTGCATCCCACACCTCATCCTTCTCACATGGGGATCTGGATTACTCTGTTGCACAATGAAGCACAGTACCTTCAAACATTGCAAGGAGCAGTTCCGTGGTAATGACATGTAACTGTCAGGTGATGATTTGGTAAGGAGGTGTTAGCGATCTGCTTGATGAGTAGGGTGATTAACAGGGCCTCTGAAAAACAGTAAAGAAAATTTCCACACAATGCAAGAGGTTTCTTGCAAAAATTGCAGAAGTAGCATGGAGAATGGTGAAAACTACAGATTTTGTAATACAATTGTGGGTGTAATTTTCCAGTGTCCCTAGTGATTACCATTTCATGTACCAAATATTGCACACCAAAGGACTTGAGCCTCGCAAACTGCCCAGCTTGCTCACAGTGCAGATCCCAGTCAGCTGGTTTAAGCAATTTGTAACAACTGTGGTTTGCTCTGCTGGGGATACAAAGACATAAAATAAATAAAACAGCTGAACTGTTTCTGAATATTATATTTGCTACAGTATAAACAAGTTCCAGTGAGGCATCCTTTGACCCTAAAAACAGGGAATAAAAGGGTAGAGGGATGAGTCATCTATTAAAGGGGAAAGGTCAGAGCTACTTGACACCAAAGTATCGAGCTCATCCCAATTTTCGTCTTGTGTGCAAAACTTTTTTTTTTACACTTGCTGTTTACTGCAATATATTAGACTGTATCTGGCTGATGCTGCTGATTCCCACCCTAACATGTACTGCAGCCAGGAATCCCAGCATCCCCTGCAGGTTACATGAAAACTGAGCTGCAGCTGTGGAAGATTCAGCAGCTAGAAGTACATATTAGATTTTTTATAAACTCTGATCTTTTGTTTCCTGATCCTACTGTCCTCTCAGCAGGAGCTAAGTCCAGTCACAGAGGACTGTACTTAGTCCCAGAAGAACAGCATATCCAGCAAACATCTGATCTGGGGTCAAAACAGCTCTAATATGCACTGCAGACTACTGAATCTCTCACTGCTGCAGCCCAGATCTGACATCAGCCATGGGGAAGTCAGGGATTTCTGATTTTAACAAATGTTAACCTGGGAGTCAACAGGATCCACCAGATGCAATTTAGTATACTGCAGTAAACAGTAATATATATATATATATATATATATATATATATATATATATATATATATATATATATACACATATATATTGCACATAAAGTGCAAACTGGGACCAGCCCCATTGGGATTGGGGCTCTTAGTACTGACTGTTCCCCTTTAAAGGACCAAATATGCAAGCAAACAGGATAAAGTGCTTGACTCAACCCACCAAATTTAACATCAGAAAATCACATTTATTTCACAGGGATTGCTCAAATTACCACCAGCATCAGTGTTTTGTTGGGATGTGCCCTTTCATCAGGGTGGAAACCTGTACTAAATCAAGCATTTGGGCTTGCTGCAAACAGGTACCACAGTGGTCTCCTGCTGGCTGTGCTGAATCTCTGTTAAAGATTTCAGCAAGCACAGATGCATGATTAGTGGTGAGCGTGTTGGGGGGAAAAAAGTGATGTAAATAAAAGGACATGTTTCAGACTCAAGCGGTCCACCGTATATTTCCACCCTATCAAGGGGCCCTAGCCCACCACACATTTGTGGAGGTGGCAGCTCGAGTAATCAGCTTGAAAATTATTTGATTTTTGGATACTATACTGTATATGGTGAGTTGAGTCAACCTATTATTCTGTTTGTTTATTATATTTTTTAAAATATGTTCCTGCATACTGGAAAACTCTGTAAGGACCACAAATAATTATCAGGGTGATACATCCCACCGAGAAATTCAATTAAGTTCAGAAATAGAGGGCATGGAATTTTTTTGACTCCCAAAGAAAAAAGTGAAAACTAGATACCTTCCAATTTTATAGGCATGGGTGTCAAAACAACTGATTTTTCTGAAGGAAATGGTACTTTACTGGCAATATTTCTCATAAGCTTCTACAATTTAGTCTCTCTCTTAGATTACTGACTTCTAAACACCAACTGTTCCTCCCCCAGTGCTAACAAATATAAGGTTGCTCTGACAATGACAAATTTCTCACAAATAGTCCAATCACTCACCAGGGTAAACTACAGGACAGGAACCACAACACTTTTGGACTGGGTACTCACTAACCGCCCTGATCACATCACAAAAACTGTAGTTCTTCCAGACTGCATAAGTAACCATTCCCCAGTCCTATGTTCATGGGCAAACAAATTCACAAAGCCCCCTTCTAAAACTATTAACAACAGGAAGCTTATTCCTGGTCACCTTGGGTCTCTTAATACTCTCCTACAAGAAAACAGCTGGACACCATTAGACTTAGCCCCCAACGTGGACACTGCCCTTGAGTACTTTATCCATAGCTTTAACACTGCATGTGATGTACATGCCCCTTTCAAGAAACATAAGATCAAGTGTGTCAACAACCCCTGGATTAATATTGATCTTCTTGAGCAAATGAGGTCCCGGGAACAGCTCTGGCATCGTACTAATTCAGCTGGCACCCAGGCTGATATCCAAGCCAACAAAGCAGCAAGAAATGCCTGCACAAGAGCAATTCACATCGAGAAGACCAGCTCCTATAGGAGCGCTCTAGCCAATACATGGAAAGACAGGAAGAAGTTCTAGGCCAACCTTACTGAAATTACAGGGAAAGACCCCAAAGTACCACCCTCTATGCTCAATATAAATGGCAATATCATCTCGGATCATGTCACCATGGCTAACGCTTTCAATGTGTCCTTCATCGATCTCAGTCATGTGCTTCCTCCAACTTTCTTTGATCCCTCACTGGATGCACTAAGATCTGGCAAAGCAAGTGCAATGCAGGGGCACCCACCATTCTACTTTAAAGCCATCTCTGAGGTTTCAACTAAAAAGCATATACTTAAAGTGTCTCAAAGGTCCAGATCCAGTTGTGACTCCCTGGATCTGAAACTACTTGCCCTCGCCATTGACAAAGTCCTGACCCCACTCTCCAAAATCCTTAACCAGTCCCTCATGCTCTCACAGTTCCCCCAAATATGAAAATCGACTGTGGTGACACCTATCTACAAAAGTGGTGATAAGACCATTACTAGCAACTACAGACCCATCTCCATACTCCCCACCTCTCCAAAGCCCTGGAGAGAATAGTTGCAGACCAGCTTGCTGATCACCTTGCAAAATATAGCCTTCAGTGCCCTGAGCAGCATGGCTTTCATGAGAGGTACAGCACCACCACTGCTCTCCTTGATTTCACCTCATATATCCATAACACCCTGGACTTGGGACATCTTGTCGGCACCACCTTCATCAATTTGACAAAGGCGTTCGATACTGTAAACCACTTCCTGCTGATTGAACAATTATCCTGCATAGGACTCTCAACTGACACCACACAGTGGTTCCAAAGCTACCTCAGTGATCGAACCCAACAGGTTAGAACTGGTGAATCCCTCTCAACTTTCCTACTGGTCTGATCTGGAGTCCCTCAGAGATCAATTTTGGGTCCCACGCTTTTCAGTATTTTTCTAAACAATCTTCCCTCCTCCTGCCCTGCTAGAATACTTCTATATGCAGATGATACAATTATCTTTACCTCCCACCCTGATCCATCCCTTCTTCAGTTGCAGCTGCAAGCAAGCTTTACAGAAGTTGAGACATGGTTTAAATCCTTAACTACAAAAAAACTAAAACTATGATATTCTATGGTATCCACAACAAACATAAAAACAAAGGCCCATCTATCATAACCAGTGAAGGGGAGATGCTGGAGCAAGTCCACCTGTTACATAGATACATAGACAGTGTCGGCAGATAAGGACCTGTGACCCACCCAGTCTGCCCATTTGAGCTTGTAAGTTCAGTTTGTTTTCCTAGGAGTCTGTTGCCCTTTACCCCTGACCTCCAGAATTCCTTTATGTCTATCCCATGCATTCTTAAATCCCGTGATTGTTTCAGCCCCCACCACTTCCTCTGGCAGGGTGTTCCACTTGTCCACCACCCGCTCTGTGAAGAAATTCTTCCTCACGTTTCCTCTGAATCGTCCTCCCTCCAACTTCATCCCATGCCCTCTAGTCCTGGAACATCTTTTTCGCTTAAAAATAGTGTATTCCTGCACCCTGTTCCTCCCTGTAAGATACTTGTATGTCTTTATCATATCATCTGTTCAAATATCTGGGGGTGACCCTTGACTGTACTCTAGCCTACTCTGAACACATCGTTAATATTGCCAGAATAGTGAATACCCGGATAGGTCTGCTCTACAGACATAGAAACTGCCTCACTGCTGAAGCTCTAAGGACTGCTAGTCAGAGCTCAGTTACCTCGATAATTGACCATGGGCTTGTGATATATGGATCTGCCACTGACACTGCGCTTTGATGCATTACCATAGTACTAAACAAGGCCTGTCATCTCCTGACCTCAGCCCCCGCCTTACGCACACCTGCAATATTTACGAACAAGCAAACTGGCTCCAACTATCTGGCAGACTTTGATACAAAACAAGCATCCTAGCCAAAAAGGCCATACTGGATCTATTGCCTTCAGGGGTCATGACTTTGCTGGCCCCTCATGGAGGTTCCTGCCAAACCAGAAGCTCAGAAACTCTTACTTTTTCCGTTCCCCGCAGATACGCTACTCAAGGACAATACTCCTTCAAATCCAGAGCATCATTCTGGTACAACTTGCTTCCTCCAGAAGTTACCAACAATACCTTTCTGGGTACTTTGAAGCACAGTCTTCCTCAACACCCCATCACCAAGGCCTCCTGTGACTGCTTCTCTTAAACTAGCCCTATCCACCTCCCTCTTGCATTCCAATAACATCTCCTTTCCCTATCTCACTTTTCCCTCTCTTCCTTTTGCCATCCTCTGCCCCATCCACCCATTCTCTCATCACCTCTTCCCCTTTCCGTCCCCCTCCCCTCTCTGCCAATGCTCTATATTTTGCTCTCATCCCCCCACCTCACCTCTACCTCCTTTTGCTCCTGCCCTTTTGACTTATTCCACCTGTACTTGCCCTTACTACATAAAGCTTTCATCCCCCTAAAATTTTAATTAATATGTGACCTGATGTGAATATGACAACTAATTAATATACCTGAGAAAGCCTCTGGCTGCCTGGATTTGTCTTTTTTGTCTGATGTATTTTGACTGTGTTCGTTTCTCATTATCTGACGTGGAACCTTTGTAAAAGAGCCTTGGCTCAAAGGTGTTATCCGAAATGTTAGAAAAAAAAACAAAACTTGGAGCCTGGGAAGTCATTTGACTTCAGAAAAAGTGAATGCCTCCCACCAAACTTGGACCAACTGAAGTTTTTGACTTCCATAAAAAAAAAAAAGAAAGCTGAACTCCTCATCCATCCCAGAGTATCTGCTCATTATCAGAAGCATTATTCTGCAATCCCACAATGTACATCAGCTTCTCTGTCTAATACATTTGTCACTATCAATTGCAATCCTATATCACTAAATTCTGCTACTCCAGGCATTACCTAGAGCTTGCTTCTCCCTCCCAGCCAAAGCCACTATGCTTACAGTAGACGAAATGGCCAGCAAGTCAGGTAGGTGGACCCTTGCCCTACATATAGGAATGTGGTCAATCACATCTCCCCCTGGTCTATGGCATCAAACCTGGGAAAAGAGCAACACACTAAGAGATTATGCAACAGCGGCCATAGGTGCATTTTTTTAAATAACGAAAAAGTGCTGTCATTCAATATTGGTGAATAAGAACAACAACAAAAAACAATAAACACAATGTGACTTGACAAATAAATGTATTTGTTGCTTAAAGTGCCTATGCATAAGAGCAAAATGGAATGCATATAGAATCAGTGGAGAGTGGACAGGTACCAGAGCGAACAGGTACCAGAAGACTGGAGAAAGGCCACTATGGTACTCCTACACAAGAGCAGAAACAAGGAAGAGGCAGGGAACTACCACCCTGTCAGCCTCACCTCAATTGTGGGGAAAATTATGGAATCTTTACTGAAGGAAAGGATAGTGGCATACCTGAAAACCAGTGGGAGGCTAGACCCTAAGCAGCATGGCTTCGCAAGTGGTAGGTCATGCCAGACAAATATGACAGAATTCTTGACTGGGTGACAAAAGTAGTAGACCAAAGCAGGGCAGTAGATGTTGTATATCTAGACTTTAGTAAGGCCTTTGATTCCGTCCCCCACAGGAGGTTTATTAACAAACTGGGAAATGCAGGTGTAGAAGAGAAAATTATTAACTGGGTGAGAAACTGGCTTCAGGGGACAACCCAGAATGTTGTAGTGAATGGCACCCTGTCGAGAGAGGGGATGGTGACCAGTGGGGTTCCATAGGGTTCAGTGCTTTGACCAGTCCTCTTCAACATATTCATCAGCAACATCGTAGATGGATTGGAGGGAAAGTATGCCTGTTTACAGATCACACAAAGCTCTGCAATACGGTGGACACACAGGAAGCAGCCATAGTGATGGAATCAGACCTAACAAAACTGGAAGAATGGTCCAGAACTTGGCAGTTGAAGTTCAGCACCAAGAAGTGTAAGGTCATGCACCTAGGGAAAAGAAACCCAGGGAAAAAATACTATCTAGGGGGAAAACAATTTGCCGTCTCAAACCTAGAATGGGACCTAGGGGTCATGGTATCCAACAACCTAAAGGTAGGGAGACAATGTGTGATAGTAGCACAGAAAGCCAGTAATGTCCTCAGTTGCACTGGAAGAGGGATCACAAGCAGAAAGTGTGAAGTGATAGTCCAACTTTACAAATTCTTGGTGGGGTCACACTTGGAATACTGTGTCCAGTTCTGGAGACCCCACCTTAAAAAGGATACAGACTGTCTGGAAACTGTGCAAAGAGGAGCTACAAAGATGGTTCAGGACCCCCACCATGAACCCTGTGTGATAAGACTTAAAGAATTAACCATGTACTTCCTGGAACAGAGGAGAAACAGAGGAGACATGACAGAAACCTTTAAATACCTAAATGGTATCAACTCAGTGCAAAATCAGAACCTCTTCCAAGAAAATAAGGAGGCATGTACTAGAGGGCAACAACAGATGACTAACAGAAAGGAGATTTCAGAGCAACATTAGGAAGTTTTTTTCACCGAAAGGGTGGTGGAGCCATGGAACAGGCTGCTGCAGGAGGTCATGGATGCCAGGACAGCTAAGGAGTTCAAAACATCTTGGGACAGACATAGCAGAATATTGAAATAAGGGAATATACCTGGGGAGGGAGTAGGTCAAATATAGGGCAGACTAGATAGATCACGCGGTCCCCATCTGCCGTCATGTTCTTATGGTTTTTAAACATCCCTATGTATCACCTAATGGCTTCATCAGGGGGTGGTGCTTTAAAGTACCAGTACCATATGTGTATTTTATGCACAAACTCATTCACCATCAAGTGTGAAACTTTACCATTGGTACAAACATAGTGCTCAGTGTCATTATCATTAGTAAGAACATACAACATTTTTTTAAACAATTAAAAACACTTTTACTGGGTAAAAACATATTTCTCAGAGGCATTACATAACAGGATACAGAATAATAATGGGGCTATGCACTAATGCTGAGCCAGATGCGTGATTCATGAGTCCCAGGCCCGTGTAGCTCTGCACCCCCGGACAGGTAAGTGATGGTCAGCCTGCATGAATGCTGGCCACCACTGTGTGCCTGTCCATGGACCCCCCCAGTGCACTTCTGCATGAGGTGGATTGCAGGACACAGCGGAGCATCCAATCGGATACACAACCTGATTTCCATGGATTCCCTGCTTCACACAGAGCAGGAGATTCTGGACAGGCACTGGAGGGAAAAAGTACAGTTTACGGGCAAGTGCCCAAGTGGCTGCCCCAGCCCTCCCTGCCTGACCACAGGGCTGGGGCTGTGTGGTGGTGGGGGGGCTGTTGGTGTTCCTGCAGCCTGCGGGTGTAATGTGGGTGGAGTACAACAGATACCTCAGGGTCTCTGCTGCCAGATCTTGCACTCCCCTTGCCCAACACTCTGTGCCTTCGTGAATGGCATAGCATACAGACTGGGTCCTGGTTACCTGTCAGAGCTCCTGACACCAGTGATCTCTGCTCACCCCCTTTGTTACTCTTTGAGGGGCCTCCTGGACATTCCCAGGGTCTGGCTCAGGACCTCGGGAGATCATGCTTTTAGTGTCTCTGGGCCAACCCTGTGGAACTCACTTCTACCTGCAGTCTGGGAAGCTCCCTTGATTGAGGTGTTTAAGTGGAGGCTGAAGGCCCACCTCTTTAGCCTGGCTTGCGCAGACTGCTGATTCCATCATTGTTGTCCAGTCCCTTGATCATGGCAACTATAAGCCTTTTTTTAATATTCCTAACTGTAATTTGTATTCTGTATTATTGGAATTTTATTTTCTTCTAGTCTTTTAAATCTTTGTTCATTTTATTTAATGTTTGTTAGGCACCCAGAGTCTCTAGGATTGGGTGCCCTATAAATAAAATTGCCTTGCCTACAATTGAATTATAGTCTACAGTAGAAACATAGAAGATGATGGTAGATAAGGACCGCAAGGCCCATCCAGTCTGCCCACTTTTTCTGCTTTATGAATGTGCCATAGGCCTTTACTCTGTCAATGGCCTATCAATTCATACTCATCTGTATTGCTCCCATATTCCTATTCCATGCCTGTATGAAGCCCTGCACTGTGTTCATGTCCACCACTTCCTGAGGTAGGCCATTCCATGCATCCACCACCCTTTCTGTGAAAAAGAACTTTCCCACATTACCCCTTAATCGGCCTCTCTCTAATCTCATGCTGTGTCCTCTTGTCCTGCTATTTTTCTTATATTGAAACATGTTAGACTCTTTCACCTTGTTAATGCCCTTAAGATGTTTGAATGTTTCGATCATAATCACCTCTCTCCTGCCTTTGCTCTAGGGTGTACATACTGAGCTCTGTTATTCTGTCCTCATATGTTTTCTGATGCAGTCCCTGAACCATTTTGGTTGATCTTCTCTGGCCTGCTTCCATTTTGTTAATGCCCTTGTGCAGGTGTGGCCTCCAGTACTGCACACAGTACTCCAGATGGGGCCTAACCAGTGTTTTGTAAAGAGAGATTATTACCTCCCGCTTATGATTTGCGATACCCCTACTGATACACCCCAACATCCCTCTAGTCTTACCTGCTGCTTTAGTGGTCTGCTTGGATGATTTTGGGTCATCTGTGATGATGATGCCCAAGTCTCTTTCTTCCCTTGTGATTGTCAGCAACTCCCCTCCCAACCTATAGGTAGCTTCAGGGTTTCTCTTTCCTATGTGCATGATCTTGCACTTCTTTGCATTAAACCCCAGTTGCCACTCTTCCAACCATTTTGCCAGTTTTTCCAGATCTCTTCTCATTCTGCCCATTCCATCTGGATCATCTACTCTGTTGTAGATCTTGGTGTCA
The DNA here is from genome assembly GCA_016271365.2 of Neoceratodus forsteri. Classification (NCBI taxonomy): domain Eukaryota; kingdom Metazoa; phylum Chordata; order Ceratodontiformes; family Ceratodontidae; genus Neoceratodus; species Neoceratodus forsteri. Next base: position 592,115,301 of record CM057452.1, on the reverse strand, counting down.
TCGGCAAACAGGCAAACCTTACCCTCCAGTCCATCTGCAATGTCACTGATGAAGATATCGAAGAGGACTGGTCCCAGGACTGATCCCTGAGGTACCCCACTTGTGACTTGCATCTCTTCTGACTGTATACCATTTACCACCACTCTCTGTTTTTTGCCAGCCAACCAATTTGCCACCCAGTTGACCAACCTCTGACCCACCCCGAACCTACCCAGCTTATTAATCAATCTTCTATGTGGAACAGTGTCGAAAGCTTTGCTGAAGTCACGGTAGGTGATATCAACTGCACCCCTTGGTCCACCACTCTGGTTGCTGAGACAAAGAAATCTATGAGATTAGTTTGACAGGACATTCCTGTTGTAAACCCATGCTGTCTTCGATCCTGTGCTCCTATGGATTCCAAGTATTGCACTATCCTTTCCTTAAGGAGTGCATCCATAATCTTGCCCACTACTGAGGTAAAACTGACTGGTCTGTAGTTTCTTGCCTCCTCCCTGCTGCCACTCTTGTGGAGCAGGAACACATGAGCCCTTCTCCAGTCTTCTGGGAGTTCTCCTGTGCTCAGAGACTCACTAAACAGTTCTGCTAATGGCTCTGCTAGTTCCACCCTTCGCTCCTTTAGTACCCTGGGATGTATGCCATCAGGTCCTATTGCCTTGTCCACGCTGAGCTTAGTGAGCTCTTGTAGGACCCTTTCTTTTGTGAAAGGACTAGTGCTCACCTCCCACAGTGTATTTATATTTACAAGATCAAGAATATAATAGGCCATTCTAAAAATATATAGTAGTGGTGAAGAGAGTAAAAATAAAACAAACCATGCAAAAATCATTTATTTTTTATAATCCCTAAAATGCGTTAAAAGTGCTGGTGCAGAGCATGCAAAGACAACACAATCAGGACTGTGTGTTTAGATGTTGTATTCATACATGCCCAGTAGCCAGTTGTCTTGGCACTGCCCCAGTCATTACAATTTAGAAATAAAATATATTCCCTCGCTTACGTCTGTCTTAATTTAGCAATATTAAAAAAAAAGTAATGATTTGTGACACTTATATGATTAAATGCTCACAGCTGAGTTTGACACAAAGCACAAACAAATGTCCCTGGTTAAGATCTGAACCCTTGAAGTCTGTCTCTTTTGGATGCAGACAGACATGCACCTTGAGCCACTAAAATTCAAATACAAGCAGTGTACATTGCTGGGGGGAACATTTCTATAACATTCTAATCTGCACTTAAAATCCTCAATTCCTCAGACTTGCAACAATCAGATTTGTGGTAAGTAACAGCTACAGGTTGCTGCCCTGGAGGCAGGGGACGAAAACCACCAATAGGGATAGGTGGAGGGCAGAGCGTGAGGATGCTGCCCCGGGAGCAGCTCTGCCAATTGGTAAAATCCACCAGTAGGAGTAAGGTGGAGGAGGAGCTAAAGGATGCTGCCCAAAGAACAGTGCTATGGGAACAAATCACTCTCGAGCAGCTTGCACAAAGTGAACATATTGGTATGATGTGGGTTTTTAGAGGTGTGTCTCTGTTGATTCAATGCTGGGCGATCTGTAAGGGGCTCTGCAGTGTGAGACCATTTATCAGCCAAGCTGATCATGATGCTCTTCTGGTCTCGCTGGGTGGAAACTTCATGTAGTTCAAAGAAAAGAGGCACCCAGATCATACTGTGGCTTTTTCCTGTGATCTGCATAACACCACCCAGCAAGCAGAGCTGATCAGCATCATGATCAGCCTGTTATGATCCTTTCCTACAACACAGAAACAGACTTTGATGGCAGATAAGGGCCACTTGACCAACTCAGTCTGCCCATTTCCCTACTTACTGGACAAGCTGCAGATCCTAGTTAACATACTAACATACTAGATGCCAGCAGAGTAGGCCTGTTGGTCTATCAAGTCTGCTTGTGCTTCAGCATCCTGATTGGGTACCATAGCCCTCTATCTGCCTCCTTCCACTGTTACTCCATCCCCCAGTCCTGCCCCCCAGGCAAACCAGCCTCTGCTTCACCCCTTGCCTATGCCTATCCAACCCTCTCTTGAATCTCTCCACCGTAGCTGCCTGTACCAGCTCCCCAGGCAGCACATTCCACGGTTCCACCACTCTTGAGTTTTAGGAGTTCTTTTAGGACCCTTTCTTTTGTGAATGGACTGGTATTGACCCCCCCATCCGTGCAGACCATCATGACAGTATAGGCCTGTATCCCTCCAGGTGGACCCCCAGTCCCTAATGAAGCCAAATCCCTGTGCTCTGCACCAGCTTTTCAATCATTCTATGGAATCCCAGGGTGCGCAGTACCCAAACGTCACCCATGCCATAGACAGGCAGAACCTCCGAGAAGGTTACCATGCATGCTACTTGTCTAAGGCCCCTCCCCAAAGCCACAAACTCCTCCTGCACAGCTCTGATCCCATTCCCAGCTAGGTCATTTGTCCCTGTGTGGACAATGACATTCAGCTCCCTCTCCCGTGCAGCTGCTCCAGTGATCCTGGGGATTTGCTTCCTGTCCCTCCATGCCATGGCACCAGGCAGGCAGGCACCATACCTCCCTCTCCCCTCCTTTCCCCAGTTCTAACCTCCTAATGATTAAGTACCCCACAAGGAGTTGTTTCCTTCCCCTATGGGATCCAATGACACCCTTCTGTGGGTCTCCACAGGAGAACAACACCTCCCATCCTTCCACCCTCTACCAAGTATCCCTCTCACCTCTAATTGCTTCCCCCTTCCTTCTTAAATTTCTGACACAAGGATGCTCAATTCTGGGTGCCATCTGGTACCCCCACCCTGCCCGTTTTCACTGTACAACACTGGGGAGCCCACCCCTCCAGTGCCGCCAAACATAACACCGACATCGAAGTGCCCAATTGCCAGTGTCAGTACTTGAAATAAAGAAAAACATTTCTCATAGTCTTTTTTTTAATTTTGTTAACTTCCCATACTTCCTGCAATCCCACCCTCTGACAAGAATCTCTTCCACCTCTCCATCACGTCCCGTGCCACTAGAGTTTAAACTGACACTGGGATGCCCATTTGCAGTGTCAGTATCTGAAATAAATAAAACCATCCCTTGTAGTCTTTCTTTATACACCCTGTAAAAAAGAAAGCCATCCATTGATGTATGTTGCTGCTTTCGGCCCACCATCGCCATTGACATCCCGTAGCCAACTCCCACTCAGCACCCACCACCCTGCCACCCACACCCCTTACTTACTTACCAGTGGTCTAGCAATGTAACTTCCCTGGACTAGAGACATGTCTTCACTCTTCAATACCGAACCAGGAACTGAGGAAGTCAGATATGTGGATCAGTGTATTTCAATAAGTTTTGAACTTGTCCCCATAACTTGGTCATTTTTTATCTTTCTCCAGATTTTCAGCATAATCTTTCTGGGACCCTACTTAATGAACAAGGGCAGTGAATGAACAAATCCATCCCAAAAAGTGATTTCATAGGTGCTGCACAAAATCATCTTTCAGGCAGAACTGGAACATTTTGTCTGCCCTTGGGCATGAGGTGGGGTCACAACAAGGCTATATGGAAAATTTAAGGTCAAATATTTAAAAAATTATGACCGTACATTGAAAGTTTCCAATGCACACTCATAACTTTAGTAATTTTCAATATTTTGACCCCAAATGTTCAATATAGCCATTATATCACACCTCCTTGTGAACATGACAGCTGTCATTTTCAAATCCTGGCCAAAATGTGATTTCTCATTTGTGGCTCAAAATCACCTTTCAGGCAGGATTTGAAAATGTTTTCCACCTATGTTCATGAGGTAGGGTCATAAGAAGGCTATGTTGAAAATTTGGGGTAAAAATATTATAGAAAAAAGCAACGTTATGAATGTACACTGACATTTTTCAGCACATGCTGGAAACTTTGGCAATTTTCAATATTTTGACCCCAGATTTTGAACATAGCCATTTTTTCACACACCCTCATGGATGTGATAGCTGTCATTAATCAAATCCTGGCCAAAATGCGTTTTCATGCTTGAGGCTTGAAAGGATGTTTTGGATGCAATTTTATAAATGACATGTTCAGAAGGAGTGTTTGTAAAAAGACTTGAAAATTTAGGGTCAAAATATTAAAGAATAAGTTATTAACAAATGTTGAACAGTTCCAAAATTTACTCATAACTTAATTTTTACAGATTTTGGCCCCCTAATGTTCAACATATCTCTTGTGTTACCCCACCTCTTGAACATGACAGGTGACATTTTTCAAATCCCCTATGAAACTTGTTTTCACAGTCACACTGTAAATTACCTTTTGGATGGGCTTTAAAAAATTCCACCTATGGCCCAGTGGTAAAGGGGGTGATGCACCTTGCATGCCTTACCATTTCTGATGCCGGTGACCTGGATTCAGGAACGGACGTGGCTCATCGGAGGTCAGCAGGGGACAGAGAGGATTAAGCATACGAGGGAATGATGGCTTGTCAGCTCAATGTTGTCTGCCCCTGGGTGGAGGCCTTGGAGTAGAGCAAGTCTTGGAGGCAAAATTATAGGAGGGATCTGCGGGGAACATCGGATGGGTGCACCTCCATGGATGAGTCCTACATTCCACAGCAGGGGCAGGGGAAACCAGAAAAAGTGGAAAATGGAGTGTCGGGGAGGGCTTCATGAGGCCTGATCCAGCTGCTTCTGTGCCTGTAACATCACTGACTTCTGTGCCTGTAACATCGTGACCTGGTCAGGCTCAGACTTACTGTACTGGGGAGGGGAGGACAGCCCTTCTTCCTCGGCCCTACCATGGACGGGAACTTGTGGAGAAATCAACCACCAGGTGTGTGCTGAAAGAGGCAAGGAGCCAGCTTGGGAAAGCTGGAGACAGCGTTGATGTTCCTTCCCCCCAGATGCCAGAGGTAAAAACACGTATATTGCAAAAAAGAAAAAAATCCACCTCTTTCCACCTGTCCTGATCATAATGTCAGGTAATAACAAGCATTTGTCAATGCCAAGTGTTCCTTGCTGTCATTAGCAGTGGAAGTACAAGAGTTAAACAGATGCAGTATAGGAATGACAGTGAAGTATTGAACTGATGCCAACTCCACCCCCACCCTGCAGAGATGGACAGGCATTGGGGTGTGCCTTTGGGTCATTGCCAGTAAAGGTCAAGACATTTCACCTCATCCTACCGTGCAGACACTTACAAGTGTCGAGGTGTGCTTGAAATGTTCAGGCTTTACACTCACCTCATTCCATAAGGAAATACACTGAAATGGATGCAGTATAAGAGAATGAAGTAAACTCTGGGGCCAAAGGGTCCAAGGTGCACCTCGATGCCTGCCACTGGCTTCAGGGAGGGTGTGGAATGGCATGAGCAGTACTGTCGACAATCCCAAGTCACACCCCTGATGCCTGTCAGTCCCTACAGGGTAGGGCGTTATGGTCGAAAACCCTAACACCCTGGGTGTTTCTTGGTATTTTTACTCCAGATTTTCAACATAGGCTTTTTGTGATCCCTTCGCATGAACAGTGACACTATCAGTTCGTTAGCCGAAAGATGATTTTGCACAGCAACTGTGCCATTTAGTGCCATAGGTGTGAAAACACATTTTGAACAGGATGTGAAAAATGACAGCTGTACTGTTCATGAGGAGGTGTGAAAATGGCAATGTTGAAAACCTGGAGTGAAAATATAAAAAAACTGGTGAAGTCATGAGTGTGTGTAGAAACTGTGCAACGCACACCCATAATGCAATTAGTTTTGGGATTTTTTACAGCAGATTTTCAACATAGGTATTTTGGGACTTCCACTCATGAGCAGTGTCACATTGATTTTCTTAATTTATTCCAAACACTGATTTCCCACAGCGACCGTGCTATTCTGTGCCGGAAGTGCAAACACACATTTTGGCCAGGGTGTGAAAAATGACAGCTGTACTGTTCATAAGGAGGTGTGGAAAATACCAATGTTGCATGGCACAGTCATTTTATGGACTTTTGTCACCAAATTTTCTACCTATCCAGTTTAAGACCTCTGTTCATGAACATTGTCACTGTGATTTTCTTAATCTGTCCCAAACATTGATTTCGTACACTGACCATGCCACTGTGCGCTACATGTGCGAAAACACATTTTGGGCGAGATGTGAAAAATGACAGTTGTACTGTTCATAAGGAGGTGTGGTAAAATGACAATGCTGAAAATCTGGAGTGAAAATATTGAAAATGCTCAAAGTTACGAGTGTGCATAGGAATTGCGCAACGCACACTCGTAAAACAGTCATTTTGGGGAATTATTTCACCAAATTTTCAATATTGCGTTTTTGGGAGCCTACCTCCTGAACAGTGTCACTGTGATATTCTTAATCTGTCCTGAACATTGATTTCGCACACCGACCGCGCCATTGTGTGCTACATGTGTGAAAACACATTTCAGGCGAGATGTGAAAAATGATAGCTATACTGTTCATAAGAAGGTATGGTAAAATTGCAATGTTGAAAAAATGGCCGAGATATACACCAAAGTTGAAAAAATAACATTTATGCCATTATACAGCTTACCGGCATTTCTTCAGTTCGTGGTTGGCTTTGAAGAGTGCAGATGTGTTCCCGGACCACCGAAGATCGTCGCGTTGGGCTCCGGAAGTAAGCATGGGGTGGGGGTGTGTGTAGAGGTGGGTGCGCAGTAGATGGATGTGGGTTGGGGGAGGGGGCAAGAAAGACTGCGAGGGACCGTTTTCTGCTTTTACAGGTTTTACAAATAAATAGATGATGCGGGATGCTTTTTTGTACACTGGGGTGGACTCCCAGTGTGCCAGCACAACTAGGTGCTCTCTTTTTGGGGGTACTGGAGCCGACGGGGACTGGGCACCCTATCGGCTATACACTGTGCTTGTGCTTGGAGGGGGAGTGTGCATTAGCTGAGGTGGATTGGGCACCCCCTTGGCACACAACAAATGGGGGGGCATCAAGCCGACAGGGATTGGGCTACCCGCTGGCAAACCGGCAGGGTGCTAGCCAACAGGGGATTGGGCACCCCGGTCAGCTTTCTGTTTATTTATTGAAATGTTTCTAGGAAGGCACACTGGAGGCAGTGGGCAGCGGCTTTCATTCGGCTTCCTAGGGACTGTGAGGGGCCGGCGGGAGAAGCTGCCGCCATGGGGACACCACCCAATCAGCTGTTTTGGTAGCTTGCAATGCACCAAAACAGCTGATTGCGTGGTGACGTGGCCCGAATTTTCTGATGCATTTAGGCATTCTACCTAACTACTGAAAGCAATGTGTTTCTTGTACATGCGTGCAAGCAACACAAAAAGACTGTTGGAAATTTAGGGTCAATATGAGGGAGCCCACTGAAAATTAGATATTGCCTCCCAGCTAGCCTGTCCCGGGTAAAAGCAATCTAAAATTGTGTAAAAGCAGGACACCACTGAAAATTAGATATTGCATCTCATCTGGTCTATGCTGGGTAAATACACAGTAAAAATATATACAAGCAAGACTCCAGTGCAAGCAGTGAACATTCAGCATTGACTAATGCTTGCTTGTTTTTCTTCTTGTTTACTGATATTGAATGGTAGCACATTAAGGTAAGGCATATTTATTTATGTGGCGCCCAATCTCTGAGGATCTGGGTACCTTACACAATCAGAGGCAGGGTATAAACAAATAAACAACAATAAACAAAGATCATAAGGTACACTTCAAATTTCAGATTATAAATAATTAATAAACATCGCATTTAAAAATATAAAAACAGTTTCAGTTAGTTTGGTAAGGCCAGCTTAAAAAGTGAGTCTCCCCTCTTGCAAGCCTTCAGGATCAGGGCCCCCCTAATGGAACTAGGAAGCGAGTTCCAGAGGGTCAGACCGGTGACCTCAAATGCTCACTGACAGAAAGTTTTAAGTCTGTCCCTCAGAATCACTAGTAGGCCCCTGGTGGAGGAGTGAAGGGAGAGGACTGTGGTGATAAGTGTAAAGAGATTAGTTAGCTAGCCAGGACCTGATCCGTATAGGGCCTTATAGGTGAGCAAGCCAACCTTCAAGATGATCCTCCACCTGACAGGCAGCTAGTGCAGAGCCTGCAGGACTGGAGTCACATGACATGATCTTGACAGACTCATCAGTAACCTGGACGGTGCATTCTGCCCCAGCTGCAGCTGGTGGAGGGTCTCCCCACAGACCCTGAAGTACAGTGCATTGCAAAAGTTAAGTCTGGATATCACAAAGGCATATATTAGTGTTGGTAGGTCCTCAGGTGGAATTTAATCCAGGTGACATTCCTTAAGTGGCAAAAACAACTTTGGACAACAGATGACACCTGGGCATCCAGTGTCAACCTGTCATCCAGGAAGATGCCCAGATTTCTCACCTTAGATGAAGCCATCAATGGGGTGGATCCCAGGACCAAGGCTGTAACCATCCCAGAAGCAATCCTATCACACTCATGACCAGACTGAATCACCAGGATGTCTGTCATGTTGGGATTCAGTCTTAGCCAGTTGGAGGACATCCAGTCCTGGATCTCGGCCAGGCAGTTGTTTAGCATTTCCATGGCACTATTAGTTCCAGGGGCAAAGGACGTATATAGCTGGATACCATCTGCATAGCAGTGAAAACCCAAACTGCAATGCTGAACTAGCTCATCCAGGGGTAGCATGTACATCACGAATAACATTGGTGAGAGGATCGAACCTTGAGGAACTCCACAAGGTTGGAGCTTTGTGAGGAGGAGAAATTCCTCATCCCCAACTGTTGCTTCCTGCCCTAGAGGTAGGACTCAAACCAGTTGATGACACTACAGGTGAGTCCACAATACTCTTTAAGGTGACCCAACAACACAATGTGATCCATGATGTCAAATGCTGAGGAGAGATCGAGGAGAACAAGATTTGACTGGTCTCATCAAATCAAATCAAATCAAATCATTCTTTATTTATATGAGGCGCCTTTCTTAAACCAAGGCGCCTGTACAATATAACATAAAACAATAAATAATTAAAACAGCATTAAAAATATTCAAAAATCATTATAAGCTTTACTAGAAAGATAGGTTTTTAAAGCTCTTTTAAAACTTTGGACAGTCGTGCAGTCTTGCACCTGACGAGGTAAAGAATTTCACAGGGTTGGGGCCATGAAACTAAAAGATCTGGCCCCTGAAGTTTTTAAACAAACCCTGGGAATCTCTAGCAATCCTTTGTCAGTGGATTGGAGAGAGCAGTTGGGACAGTAGGGACAAAGGAGATCTTTCAGGTAAGCAGGTCCCTGATCGTGTAGGGCCTTATAGGTCAGCAAACTGACTTTGAAGGTGATTCGCCAGCAAACTGGCAGCCAGTGCAGTCCATGAGCACAGGATGATGACTGGACCTAGAAGAACCAGTCAACAGCCTGGCTGCCGCATTCTGCACTAGCTGCAGGCAGCGAATCTCAACCCCCGGTAGCCCAAGGTAAAGGGCATTGCAGTAGTCAAGGCGGGAGGTAATGAAAGTGTGGACCAAAGTAGGGAGATCGCCTGGAGGAACCAGGTGTTTCACCTGGGCAATGTTCCTCAGATGGTAAAAAGAGGTTTTGACAACTGCTGACACCTGAGATTTAAATATCAGACAGTCATCAAACATAACGCCCAGGTTCCGCACCTGGCTTGAGGTAGTCAGCTGGACACCCCCAAGCCATAAACCCGAGGGCGATCCAGCCAACAAACCCATCTCCCAGCGACCCTGGTCCACAACCAACACCTCAGTTTTTTCCGGGTTCAACCGCACCCAACTCACATTCAGCCAGTCTTGGATTTCTCCTCTATCTCTTGTCTTCAGGAGGTCATTCTGCACCCTGACCAATGCCTTTTCAGTACTATGCCTTGCCCTGAAACTGGACTGGAATGGCTCATAGATGTCAAAGACCATGAGGTGAGCCTCGACCTGTAGTGCCACAGTTTTCTCAACAACCTTCCCTAAAAATGGAAGGTTGGAGATAGGTCAATAATTTGTCAGGACATCAGGGTCGAGAGATGGTTTCTCCAAGAGGAGTCTCAACAATGCCTCCTTTAAGGCATCAGGGAAGACTCCCTCTGAAAGTGAACACTGGATTATCCTGGCAAACACCGGACAGACAGTCCTAACACTTTTCACTAGGACATGTGTCAGGGCCAGGTCCAGTTCATAAAAAGTGGGCTGCAGCTTTGAGTTTACCTCAACTACCTCTGCCACCTCCACTGGCCTAAACTCTGCCCAAACAATAGGAGTGCCCATGTTCCTACCAGACTGACCGCTGCGCGGCAGTGCTTGCCCTGCTGGGGAGATCCCCGGCCATATGGAGGACACCCTGTCAGAGAAGAACTGAGCAAACTCCTCTCACACAGCGATAGAATATGTTTTTTTTTTGGCTGCAGACAGACCAGATGGAGTAATCAGTCCACAGTCCGAAAAAGTTGGGCTGGTCTGTTCTTCCCTGCAGCAATTTTCCTGGACAGGAACTCTGCCTTCTTATGGTTGATTGCACCTTGGTATGCATGGTAGTAAGCACGCAAGGCCAGATTGAGTCCTCCACCAGCAACACTCCAACTTCCAACCCATGATCTTCATCACCTTGAGAGCCCCATCAAACCATGGGGTCTCAAGAGAGGATCTGGGTTGTATATGGACTGGTGTGATGGCATCAGGTGCTTTGGAAACAGCCTTATTGTAGGCAGTCACTGCCTCATCAGTGTTAATCGCACATGCAGCACTCACACCAGATAAATCAACTACAGTGGATTCCACTTGTATACCATTTGGATGTATGCACAAAATACTGAAGTCTCAATTCTTGCCCTATTCCAGCAATGTTAATTATTTTGTTTGTATGCACACAGTTTTTCAGTTATATGCACATTGTTTTTATGTTGGCTCGCGAGTGTACGCCAACCAACATATTGCATTAGTAGCAGATTTGGAGGTGCGGTCACTATGGGTGAATGCAGGGCATGCATCAGTAGGTGCGTCCCTCATTCCCCAATAAGTCAGCATGCAGGTGCCACACCAGCAATACATAAACTGGCCACCAGATCAAACAAAAGTGCCGCTGCAATGAAAGGCAAGCTCCTCATGCAGCGGCACCAGAACACACGATGTCCCCTTTCTGGTGAAGCAGTCCAATAAACATGGCGGCAGTGACTGTCGCCACCACCTGCCACAATGCCGACTTAGGGGGGTGCCCAATCCCCCTGTTGGCATGCCCTGACCCAGTTCATGTGCTGACGAGGGAGCCCACTCCCTGTCGGCATAATAGCCCCCCATTTCAATTCTGTGCTGAGGGGGTGCCCAATCCCCCTTGGCATCATGCGCCCCCCAACAGTCTTTCTTTGCCGATGGGGGGGCCAAATCCCCATCGGCATCAGTCCCCAGTTCCTGATTCAATCTGCTTTATGGGGGATCCCACTCCCTATTGGCATAATGCCCCCCCATTTGTTGTGTGCTGAGGGGGGTTCCCAATCCCCCATCAGCTACAGCCCCCCCAAACAGTTAGGTGGCATGCTGGGAGCCCACCCCATTGTGCCAAATGCCCCTGTAAAAAAAAAAAAACCTGTCCCACAATGTTTTTTTTTAAACCTGCAAACCAGAAAACAGTCCCTGGTCGAGTCCGGTGGCCCTCCCCCAACCTGCACCCACCCTCTGTGCACCCTACCTCCTCACACTCCCCTTCACCTCATACTTACCTCCGGAGTCTGGCCCGACGATCTTCAGTGGGCCAGGAACACGTCTGCACTCTTCAAAGCCAACCGCAAACTGAAGAAATACCAGTAGGCTGTATAATGGCATAAATAGGGTTTTTTCAACTTTGGTGCATATCTTGGGCATTTTGGGGAATTTTGGCACCAAATATTCAACATGGTGTTATTGGGACACCTCATCATGAATTCAGTCACTGTCATGGCGTTACTCAGACCAGGAAGGTGATTTTGCGGTCACTGCGCAGAATCACCTTTTGGGACTGATTAATGAAACAACAGTGCGACTGTTCATGAGGGGGGCTCTCAAAAAGCCTATGTTGCAAATTTGGTGAAAAAAATCCAAAAAATGGCTGTTTTACGAGTGTGCATTGCGCAGTTTCCACGCACACTCGTAACTTCACAAATTTGCAATATTTTCATGCCAGATTTTCAACACTGGCATTTTTTCACACCTCCTTATGAACAGTACAGCTGTCATTTTTCACATCCTGCCCAAAATGTGTTTCCGCACCTGTGGCACACAATGGCGTGATCGCTGTTAGAAATCTACTTTTGGGACAGATTAACAAAATCACAGTGTCACTGCTCATGAGGGGAGGTCCCAAAATGCCTATGTTGAAAATGTGGTTAAAAAAATCCTAAAAATAATTGGGTTACATACGTGTGTTGTGCAGTTTCTATGCATGCTCTTGACTTCACAAATTTTTCACATTTTCACTCCTGATTTTCAACGTTGGCATTTTTTTACACCTTCTCATGAACAGTATAGCTGTCATTTTTCACATCCTGTCCAAAATGTGTTTTCGTACCCGTGGTGCCAAATGGCGCAGTCACTGTGCAAAATCACCTTTCGGCTAACAAACTGATAGTGCCTCTCTTCATGAGGTGGGGTCACAAAAAGCCTATGTTGAAAATTTGGAGTGAAAATACCAACAAACGCCTATGGTGATAGGGCTTACAACTGTAACACCCCACCCTGTACAGACTGACAGGCGTCAGGGGTGTGACTTGGAAACATCAGCTGTAATGCTCACGCCATTCCACCCCCAACCTGTAGCCAGTGACAGGCATCGAGGTGTGCCTTGCAGTTTTCAGCCCCAAAGTTCACCCCATTCTCCTATACTGCACCCATCTCAGCATATTTCCTTATGGAATGGGGTAAGTATAACACCCAAAGACCCCAAAGCACACCACAACACTTGTCAGTGTCTACAGGGTAGGGTGAGGTGAAATGGCATCAGCGTTACAGCTGATGACCCAAAAGCACACCCCAACACCTGTCACTCCCTGCAGGGTGGGGGTGAGGTTGGCATCAGTTCAATACTTCACTGCCATTCCTATTATGCATCTCTAACTCCTGCACTACCAGTACCAGTGCCAGCGAGACAACATTCTGCATTGACCAATGTTTTTTTCTTTAGTCTTTGGTAGCTGGGTAAGTCCCACTAGGCACAAGTGCTTGTTTTCAGGGGTGACCTGGGAGCACTGGGCAGTTAAGTGACTTGCTCAGAGTTACATAGTATGCAAGTGGAGGTTGTGAGAATCAAACCAAGGTCTGGTCTGCTGGATGTACCAAGCTCCTTCACAGCTCGTTACTCTAACCTCTAGGCTATACTGCCAGCCCATACATCAGAGCACTTCAATGGGTTGACCAGCAACTACAATCCAGACATCTTCTACAAGGATGAGGAGGGAACGTGGGTAGACAGGTTGATGACACAGGTAAATTGGGATGACAGGCATTCTATTATGCCATTCTGGGGAGAGCTGTGTGAAGCAGGAGTGGGAGCAAATGTGAGTCAAACTCCACTTGGCCTGTCATCATAACAACAGGTGCATTAATTCTAATTTCATGCCAGCCTGCTGATTAATTCAAACATGCAACACTCCATAGTGAGTCACACTCATGACAGCAGACAGCCTTCGCTGCCCACATGCAATTGCATGGCTTGCAAGTGACCAAAACAACCAATGGATCTTGAATGAATTAGTCATTATGGGAGTGTTTACAGAGGACGGGAGGAGGGAAGACGTAGTCCATCTTCACAACAGTGGGGTAGTGAGGAGGCTTGAAAGTGGAAACCAATCAGCAGAACCTCAATAGTGCAGAAAAGTAGGGATTTTACTTTTATTTATTCATTTAGGAAATTGGAATTACAACCCTTTGAGTCATAGACTCGTTTCCATAGGCTACACGTCAGAATAAAACATAGACATTCATACAGTACATACATAGAATAAATGTGGGTGAGCAATCATACAGAGTATAAATACAATGAGCATGGGTTAATGCCTATACATTTGGTAGCTAATACAGGGCAGAACTATTGACATATTTACCTAAGCGGTTAAGACCTATGCAATTGTTAGCTAAAGCAATGCATGATATGAATTGGTAGTAAGCCGCCTCAGGAAGGCCTTGTCTTATACATAATACAATGCATTCATAGTCCAGTACAACTGTATGGTAACAGAGAGGTGAGGAGCCTGAAGGCTAGAGATAGTGAGGGCTCTCCACTGCCTGGCCAAGGGCGGGTGCATGGCCTAGCGGCATGGTGCAGGATCCACAGGTTACTGGTTACACTGGCATTGACGTGAGGAGAGGCTATGGGCCTTTAAGGCAGCTTTAAAAGGACCTAGATTGGTGATTGATGTGACAGACGGTGGGAGGGCATTGTACCAAGATGGAGCTCTAAGGGGGAAGGATCACTGGGCCAGGGTGGTCCTGACCCTAGCACCTTCCAGATAGTTTTGGGGGCAGCCCGTGTGGATGATGAGATGGTGACTGCCTGAAGAGAAGCCATGACACCTACTTGGGTTAAACCCAGGTGGATTTTTTTGGTGAAGAGACAGGTCTGGTATAATAGTCTTTCCTCAAGGGAGAGGATATTGGTGAGTGCGTATAGGGTGCAGTTATGTGTATTTCTGTCAGCATCAGAGAGGAGTCGGCAGGCCTTATTGATGACTACTTGTATTTGATGAAGCGTCCTAGGATCGGCGGCAGCATAGATTTTGAGGCCATGGTCCACCACCGATAAGACTAAGGAGGTAATGGCTAGGTGAAGTGCTTCAGGTGGCAGGCAGTCTTTATGTCTATAAAGGAGACCAATGCGGGTGTTGGTGACGGAGGTGAGGATTTTTATATGTTCGTGGAATGAGAGGGAAGAGTCAAATGTAATACCTAGATACTTATACTTTTGGACCTGTTCCAGTGGGATGAGAGAGGTGGAGAGTATTTCCAGGGGGAAATCCTTTGATCTGTTTTGTCGGTGGGCATAGAGCATCTTCTTAGTTTTTTTAATGTTGGCTACCAATCTGTGTTCAGCAAACCAGTGTTCAATCTGAGAGAAGGAGTTTTGTATGGTACGCTGGAGAGAGAGAGGATCAGGATGTGCGGCATAAAGAACAGCATCATCCACGTAGAGGAGAAGGTTACCGGGGTAGGATTTAGACAGGGCACTGAGGTAGATGCTGAATAGCAGGGGACCCATGATAGATCCCTGGGGAACTCCTGAGCACACAGGCAGCATAGCAAATATAGTATTATTAATTTTAACACATTGGGTTCTAGATGAAAGATAGCTGGAGAACCATGAGAGTGTACAATGAGAGACCCCAATTTGTTGCAATGTGTCTTAACATATTACAAGGAGGAGATGAGAAACCGTGTCGAAGGCTTTTGAGAGGTCTATAAACATGGCCCCTGTGAGGTGCCCTTTGTCAAGCATGGAGTGCAGGGAGTTAGCGAATTCTGTGAAGGCAGTTGTAATGCTATGACCAGCTCTGAAACCATGCTGCTCCCTACATAAGAGGTTGTGTGCAAGGAGGTAGCAAGTGAGCTGAGTGGCCATGAACTTTTCAAGGGCTTTAGAGAGTGGGGGGAGAATCGAGATGGACTGGTAGTTGTTTGGGAGGGAGCTGTCATCACATTACTACTTAAGGAAAAGATTGTTCAACACCTGGAAACCAGCGGAGCACCAGTCCTGACAGTAAGGCTTCACAGTAGAAGGACATGTCAGACCAATATAATTGATATGTTTGACTAGGTGAAAAGGGAAGTGGATGGAGGGGGGGAGCAGTGGATAACACCTACCTTGATTTCAGTAAGACCTTGAATGCCACTGCACATAAAAGAGTACTGAACAAGCTGGGCAGCCAGGGAGTGGGTCATAAGGTGGTAAACCGAGTTAGGAACTGGTTGAGCTATAAAAGACAGAGGGTGGTGGTAAATTGAGGTCAATCTAAGCAAAGTAGGGTAAGCAGCGGGGGTGCCACTGTTATCTCTTCTGGGGACAGTTCTATTTCATGGCTTCTTAAGTGACATTTTGGGGAAGGGGCTGGAAGGGAAGGTGTGCCTCTTTGAAGATGGCAGTAATATCTGCAAGCAGGTGCACACCCCATGAATGGGGGACAAATTAGAGGGACCTAGGTAAACTGGAGTGATTGAGTACAGTGCTGCATCTGAGATTTCATGCACAAAAGTGCTATATCATGAAATTGGGGTGCAAGAAATAGGAGGATTACATGATGGGGGGTGATACTGATGGTCACCAAGCAGGAAAGGGATTTGGAGATAATCACACCTGATGACCTAACAGCAACCAAACCATACTGCAAGTCAGCAGGGAGAGCCAGTGTGATGATGGGATGCATAGGGATCAGTATCCCCAGCAGAAGAAAAGAGGTGGTGATGCCACTGTACAGATCATTCGTGATGCCTCATTTGGAGTACTGTGTCTAGTTCTGGAGGTCACATCTCCTACTAAGTCCAGTTCTGGAGGCTACATCTCTATAAGGAGTTAGACAGTGTGGACGCAATTCCAATAGGGTCAACAAGGATGGCGCAAGGATTAAAACAAAATTCATAATAAAAGAGACTAAGAAACCTCCCTATGTATACCCTGGAGGAGAGGAGAAACAGAGGAGACGTAATAGAAACCTGTCAGTATCTAATGGTCATAAATAGTGTATCGGAGGATAGTATCTTCATAAGGTACATGTTCATGAAGGGGGAGCATGACATGAGTTTGGTAGGGGTAGTCTCAGGGGTAACATCAGGAAGTATTTCTTAGAGAAAGGGTGGTGGATACCTAGAATGAACTAACTCTTAGTTGAGGAAGTGGGGGACAACACAGTGGGGGAATTTAATAAAGCATGGGACAGGCAAACGGGAACAGTAGCAACAGGAAAGAGACGGTAAAGCCAGATATTAAGTAGGGTATGCAACTTTTACAGTAAGCAGAGAGAATGGACACATTGTACAACGCTATTGGTCCTCGTCTGCAGTCAATTTCTATGATTCTAGGACACCAGTCTATGTAATAATGTGCACATCGCAGGACCACTGTATCATACTTGGCATGTGGTTGACAGCATTCCTGATAGGCCAATGGAAGCATACATAACTACTGAGGTAATAATGCCTGCATTGACACGTAATTGCAATACAATCAGACTTTGTTGGAAGGGGTGTCTTGTCAAAAGGGCAAACCAAAATGAGTGACTGATAAATGGGCATATCATTTTGCTTGCTTTCAGGTTTAGAAAAATAGAAACATAGAAGTTAACGGCAGATAAGGACCGCAAGGCCCATCCAGTCTGCCCATTTCTTTTTCTACCTTGTGAATGTGCCATCGGCCTTTGCTCTGTCAATGGCCTATCTATTCATACTCATCTGTATTGCTCCCTTATGCCTATCCCATGCCTGTTTGAAGCCCTGCACTGTATTCATATCCACCACTTCTTGAGATATGCCGTTCCATGCATCCACCACCCTTTTTGTGAAAAAGAACTTCCTCACATTACCCTTTAATCGGCCTCCCTCTAATCTCACACTGTGTCCTCTTGTCCTGCTATTTTTCTTATATTGAAACATGTTAGACTCTTTCACCTTATTAATGCCCTTAAGGTGTTTGAATGTTTCGATCATATCACCTCTCTCCCTCCTTTGCTCTAGGGTATACATATTGAGCTCTGTTAATCTGTCCTCATATGTTTTCTGATGCAATCCCTGCGCCATTTTGGTTGCCCTTCTCTGGACTGCCTCAATTTGGTTACCGTCCTTGTGAAGGTGTGGCCTTCAATACTGCATGCACTACTCCAGATGGGGCCTAACCAGTGTCTTGTAAAGAGGGACTATTACCTCCCTCTTCTGACTTGTGACACCCCTACTAATTCACCTCAACATCCCCTAGCCGTACCTACTGCTTTAGTGATCTGCTTGGATGATTTCAGGTCCTCGGTGATGATGATGATGCCCAAGTCTCTTTCTTCCCTTGTGACTGCCAGCAACTCCCCTACCAGTCTACAGGTGGCTTCAGGGTTTCTCTTCCCTATGTGCATGATCTTGCAATTCTTTGCGTTAAACCCCAGTTGCCAATCTTTTTTTTTTTCTGTTTTTGTCCCTCCAGTCGCAATCTGTGGCGCCTCTCTCAGGCATCCTGCCTGTTCCTGCCCAGCCTGAAGTCTTCCTACCTGAGCTTCCTCTCTCCTCCCTCTCAGCCCACACAACTGGCACCCCCAGCTTAACCCCTCTGGGGTAGGGTTGCCCCTCCTCTTGGGCACTCTATACAGTCAATCTCAGACTTGTGGGTGAGAGCCCGGGTGGAGGACACTGAAAGGCCAGGCAGGATAGACCCGGCAGTGGGCATGGGGGCAGGTGCCACTGCCTACCCTGCAGACCGGTGTTTTCCCTGTTCTGGTGTGCACTCCCCCCTCCTGTGCGTGGTGCACATCTCTGACACTACGGCGCACGGCAACCCTGCCAAGCATCAGCCACGCTATGTACGTGCTGCCCTACATGCTGCAGCACCCCAGTCTCCACCAGGAGCCACTGGCATGCCGAGCGATGTCCCATCCTCCCCCCCCACGGGGAGGAGAGCAGCCCAGCTGGTGCTCAATCCTCACCCACCCCAGCTGACTCACAGCACCCGAGCTCACTCCCGAACTCAGGTCGCCGGCATAGCGTGAGGTGTGGCATCCAGCGCCTCAACCCTCAGCACCACCAGGCCGGACTCCCAGTTGCCACTCTTCTGACCATTTTGATAGTTTATCCAGATCTCTTCTTATTCTGCCCCCCCCCATCAGGATCATCTGCTCTGTTGCATATCTTGATGTCATCTGCAAACAGACAAACCTTACCCTCCAGTCCATCTGCAATGTCACTGATGAAGATATTGAAGAGGACTGGCCCCAGGACATATCCCTGAGGTACCCCGCATGTAACTCGCCTTTCTTCTGACTGTATACCATTTACCACCACTTTCTGTTTTCTGCCAGTCAACTAGTTTGCCACCCAGTTGACCAACTTCTTATCCACCCCAAGCCTACCCAGCTTATTAATCAATCTTCTATGTGGAACAGTGTCAAAAGCTTTTCTGAAGTCAAGGTAGGTGACATCAACTGCTCCCCCTTGGTCCACCACTCTGGTTACCCAGTCAAAGAAATCTATGAGATTAGTTTGACAGGACCTTCCTTTGTAAACCCATGCTGTCTTGGATCCTGTGCCCCTATGGATTCCAGGTGTTGCACTATCCTTTCCTTAAAGAGTGCCTCCATAATCTTGCCCACTACTGAGGTAAGACTGACTGGTCTGTAGTTCCCTGCCTCTTTCCTGCTACCACTCTTGTGGAGCGGGATCACATGAGCCCTTCTCCAGTCTTCTGGGATCTCTCCTGTAATTAGAGACTCACTTCGAGCTCTTGTAGGACCCTTTCTTTTGTGAAGGGACTAGTGCACACCTCCCTCCCCCTGTGTCCATGGTGCTGAGCTGTGGACCCTGCCCTACCTTCTCTTCGGTAAATACTGAGCAGAAGTATCTATTTAGGATAGATGCTTTTACATGGTCCTTCTCCTCACATGCCCCCTTATCCCCTTTGGTGTTAGCAATACCCCCTCTGGACTTTCTCCTTTCACTAATGTATATATAGAAAGTCTAGTCACCTTCTTTTACTGTTTGTGCTAGTGTTTCCTCGGTTTGGGCCTTTGCCTGCCTTACTTCCTTCCCTGCTTCCCTTAGGGAAGTTTGGTGTGCCTCCCTATCTTCATCCTGCTGTGTTCCCTTATATTTCCTGAGGCCAGCCTTTTGGCTCTGACCTTTTCTGCTACTGTTTTTGAGAACCAATGTGGTTTCCTTCTTCTTTTGCACTTCCCTTTCTCTCTGACACAATGGGATGTTGCTTCAAGTATTGCTTCCTTAATGCTTGCCCACTTTGACTGTACACCCTCACCTGTATTTCTTTTTTGCCAGGGCTAGCTTAACTTTTGGCCATCTTATCAAAGTCAGCTCCTGTGAAGTCTCATATTTTTGCCTTGGAATGGGATGATTTACTTTGGCTGCTGTGGAGGGATAGCGAAGGACAGAATAGCAAGGGAGGATTGGAAAAAATGGTGAGGGAAGGGACTAGCAATGGGATGGAAGAGGGAGAAAAGGGATGAGCTAACTAGGGATGTGGAGCATGATGCCACCGAGCTACTAGCATAGCGGGTAAGGATACCGGCTGCAGTGGTGGTGGTCCCAGGCTCAGGACTTCAGACAGGAATGTCATTTTATTTTTGGCAAGTTATTGCTGTCCTCGGTCCCTCATCTTTCCTCCTGTGTTCACCCCTCCCGGACATGGTTTTTAAAGTTCGGGGGGGTGGGGGCATGAACCCCACAAAGGAATGTGGGGGAGCCTAACACCTGCATTAAACATGTAATCAGATGTCGCCAATTTAGTATTTGACGTACATGGCTGTGTGCTGTATTTGTGTTCACCACGATGTACTTGCTCTTGTGCGAGTCGCTGAAAAAGATTCACTCTAGCGACATGGAACCGTTGGAGGGTGGAGATAACAACATTAACAACATACTGCTCTGTATATTGCATAGGACACATGCAGCTTGCACAACAGTGTAAAACACAGAGTTATAATGTTAATGTGAAACTCCTAATCAGTTACACTGTCTGTAAATAGCTGCAGTTCAAGAACGTGAACTACTGAGAGTCCAAAATAGAATCTCCCTGACCCTCATGCAACTCGGAATGCTAATGGGGGAGGGGGATTGTTTCCTTTAGCCCATCAGCTGCCAAAGTCCAGATTTCAGAAATAAAGCACATCATGGTAGTACAGGTTAAGCCACTTTATTCAAACACTTCACTGAAAAGATTTAATTCACAAACTGTTATGAGCACCACTAACGAGTGGCGATGCCATGGAGCTGCACCATACAGTACCCACATACAACTGGGAATGCTGTTGGGGTGGGGGAAGGTTCCTTCAGCCCATCTGTTAGAAAAATTAAAACTTTTCCAACTAAAAACACAACACAGTCGGTATGGGGTAAGATACTATTTTCACAAGGCACAATAAAAATATTTTAAATAAGAAATGACAGAGTGCAGTACTAAGAAAAACATCACTCTTCAGTGAAACATGTGGGGAAGCCATGGAGCTGCTCCATTTATACGGACATCAGCCCAGCACCCGCAGCATGTAAACATTAGAAAACTATGCAGCCCCTGAAGCGCACCATAAAATGAGTAAAAAGCTCAAAAACGGGACACAATTCTCGATCAGGAAGGCATGCAAATGAAGAACAAAATCACAGCAGATAGCAAGTTTTTTTTTTTAACAGACTACAGAGGATTCAGTGGCCAAGCACCCAAGAACAAGCATAAATTGAACATAAAAAACTTATGATACATTTTGACAGCTGCAGAGTATAGAGTATAGGGTAAAGAGTACCCCATAGGCACCCTCTCCGTATACCACAACTGTAGCACAATACCTCAATAGGCTTCACAACAGAGATTGTAATAGTCACCAAACGAGGCGCTCAGTTTCTCAAATAAGCACTTGCATCCACTGTATATAATTTATATCGGAGGCAGTATAGCGCAGTGGGTTAAGGCTCTGAACTACAAATCTGGAGACCTGGGTTTGAATCCCACAGCCACATAGATGCATACTGTGTGATCCTGAGCAAGTCACTTAACTTCCTTGTGCTCCCAGGTTGCAACTGGAAACAAGCTTCAGTATAGTGTGCTACTCCTGGTTAAACAATGTTCCCCCTATACTGCTTAACAGAATAATATGTAGTAGTTCTGACATTTGACAGGTGCTACAGTACTTACAGTAGCTATTATGACTACCTATAAGACATAAAGTGCATACCACACAGGTTCGCTCAAATATAGGGCAAAATGATATAAGGTACACGATATGTACAGTACAGTATATAGACAGTATCCTTATTCCTTACCCTACTCACATATGAATAAAAGAACACTTAATACCTTGATCTTCTAAGGAAACGTTTTACGCATTAATTGGGACACAGGGTGGGGTGTCAGGATTTCCTTTATTTTTTTAATGAGAAACACTACAACAAGACTAGCACATGCACACACACACACACACACACACACACACACACAAGACTCAGGTTTTAACAGTGAACTCAGATTACAGAGAAAGGTGATGCTGAAAACATAAAAACAGTAATCTTAAGTACCCAAATTTAGTAAACCAAAATGAGTCTGCATTGAAAAATCAGATCACTATTACAATATATTGCATGCTATAAGGATTAAATTAGCATTTGAGTACAGGATACTGTACCATTTCCTTTGATTGTCATCGAACATAAGCAGACTAAAACTGAGTTTATCCATCATGCCCGATGATCATTCAAAAGACAGAGGGGACGATATACAGATTTTGTTTAAAAACTTATGCCACACTTGCAGGGTTTCATCTTTTGTACAAATTTTTAATGACCACCTGCCAGAGTTTTTCCCCTGGACTTTGCTGTCAGAATTTGCTACCCTCTGACTATTGCAGTGCGCATGCATGATGTTAATATGCATGCGCAGTTGACAAGGGTAGCAAATTCTGATGGGTAGTATGATTTGATACTACACCTGGAACACGTCTGCACTCTTCAAAGCCATCTGCGAACTGAGGAAATGCGGTTAAGCTATATAATGGCATAAATAGTTTTTTTTTTCAACTTTGGTGCATATCGCAGCCATTTTTGGGAATTTGGGCACCAAATTTTCAACATGGGGTTATTAGGACCTCTTCTCAAGAATTCAGTCACTGTCATGGCGTTATTCAGTCCTGAAAGATGATTTCCCGGTCACTGTACGGAATCACCTTTCAGGACCAACTACTGAAACAACAGTGCCACTATTCATGAGGGGGGCTCTCAAAAAGCCTATGTTGCAAATTTGGTGAAAAAAATCCCAAAAATTGCAGTTTTATGAGCATGCGTTGCACAGTTTCCACGCACGCTCGTAACTTCATGAATTTGTAATATTCTCACTCCAGATTTTCAACATTGCCATTTTCCCACACCTCCTTATGAACAGTACAGCTGTCATTTTACATATCCTGGCTGAAATGTGTTTTTGCACTTCCGGCGCAGAATAGCATGGTCGCTGTGGGAAATCCATTTTAGGGACAGATTAACAAAATGACAATGACACTGTTCATGAGTAGAGGTCCTAAAATGCCTGTGTTGAAAATTTGGTGATGAACATCCATAAAATGACTGTGTTACAAGCATGCATTGCGCAGTTTCCATGTGCACCTGTAACTTTGCAAATCTGCAATATTTTCATGCCAGATTTTCAACACTGACATTTTTTCACACCTTCTTATGAACGGTACAGCTGTCATTTTTCACATCCTGCCCAAAATGTATTTTCACACCTGTGGCATACAATCGTGTGGTCGCTGTGGGAAATCAACTTTTGGGACAGATTAGCAAACTCACAGTGCCACTCTTCTTGAGGGGAGGTCCCTAAATGCCTATGTTGAAAATGTGGTTAAAAAAATCCAAAAAATAATTGGGTTACGGATGTGTGTTACACAGTTTCTATGCATGCTCATAACTTCACCAATTTTTCATTTTTCATATTTTCACTCCAGATTTTCAGCGTTGCCATTTTTTTACACCTCCTCATGAACAATACAGTTGTCATTTTCCACATCCTGCCCAAAATGTGTTTCTGTACCTGTGGTGCCAAATGGCACAGTCTCTGTGCAAAATCACCTTTCGGCTAACAAACTGAGAGTGCCGCTCTTCCTGAGGTGGGGTCACAAAAAGCCCATGTTTATAATTTGGAGTGAAAATACCAACAAACACCAATGGTGTTAGGGTTTCCAACTGTAACACCCCACCCTGTAGAGACTGACAGGCATCGGGGGTGTGACTTGGGATCATCAGCTGTAATGCTCCCGCCATTCCACCCCCGCCCTCCAGCCAGTGACAGGCATCGAGGTGTGCCTTGGAGTGTTTGGCCCCAAAGTTCACCCCAGTCTCCTATACTGCACCCACCTCAGTGTATTTCCTTATGGAATGGAGTAAGTATAAGGCCCAAAGACACCAAAGCACACCACGACACTTGTCAGTGTCTACAGGGTAGAGTGAGGTAAAATTGCATGAGCGTTATAGCTGACTACCCAAAGGCACAGCCCAATGCCTGTCAGCCTCTGCAGGGTGGGGGTGGGGTTGGCATCAGTTCAATACTTCATTGCCATTTGTATTATGCGTCTCTAACTCCTGCACTGCCAGTGCCAATGCCTGCAAGACAACATTCAGCATTGACAAATGCTTGTTTCATCTTGACATGCTACCCAGCAGGTCCCCAGAAGGTCTCTGTCACCTCTTTGACAGTTGCATTCAGTTGTCATTCTCTTACAGCCTTTAGACTGTCCCCCTGTAGCAAATCCACTAATCACTTGAGAAATGCCAGCGCCCAGTTAAACCTCTCCCTCCCACACCATAGTGCTAATGATTGCTGTTAGTTTTCAGTTCTGATTAGCTCACAGAGGGTAATGGACTGATGGCAAAGAGTCTGACTTCAAAATTCATACTGCTCACTGAAAGCTGCATTCACTCTCACTTTCACTCTCACTTGCTACAGCAGAAGTGGGTCAGCATCAGTGAGTGTTCAGTTCAGCAAAAAAAAATTATGTGCTATGGTAAAGGCTGTCATGTCTCATATTACTTAAAATAACATTTAACAGCACTTAAGATGGCTTAGATGTATTTGTGAGGATCTGAGTTATGTTTGTAAATGGATCCCCACTGATTTCAATATGCTCCCATTCATTTCTGTGGCATACTGGTTGTATGCACATTCCGGTTGTATGCACAAATTCAACTTGTCCCAGGCATGTGCATATGTCAGGAATTTACTGTACTGCCAAAAGTCCCTCTGGGGACAATCCCCTTTAAAGGGTGATAGCTGACCATCTCAAGGAAGGGACTCTCAGAGGGGGGCCCCAAATGAGAAGTCCAGCGTTCAATGATTAGACCAAGCAACTTGAACAATCTTGAGGTTTGTGACCTCAAGCCCCAGTGAGAAAACCAAATTCAATGTGTGGCCATGGTGATGGGTCACAGAAGCAACTGCTTGTGTAAGGCCCAGTGATGACATCAACTGGAGGAGGTTCTGACCAAATTTCCAGGATTCATTGTTGACCCAAGCATTGAAGTCCTCCAGAATTAACCATCTGGGGGACTCCAACACCCCGTTGACAACGAAATCTGTGACCTCCTGCAGGAAGTCTCCCCAAGCCCCAGAGGACAGTATATGAGGAGAATCTTGCAACCTACACCTGGACCCCCATGCACAGCCATATATTCAAAGGACAAAGCAGAGCCCACTGGGTGCATGGTGAAGTTCAAGCTGGATCTAAAACAGATGGCCACACCCCTGTCCCTGCATTCCCTCCTTGGGCAGTGCACTACAGAGTACCCAGCTGGGACTGCCACCTCCAGAATGCCTCCATCATACGCTCTTTTTGTTGTAGAGCCATAGGTGCATTCAACATAGGGCCAGGGCCTGTTTACACTCCCATTCTCCAATAGGCCCATGTCTGAACCAGAAGGAGGGTCATGGGTTAGCTCAGTGGGGAATGGTTCTATCCATCTTGGTCACCAGGGGTGGATGCTACTAACTTACTAGTTGCAATTCCATCAGCAGAGGCATCTCTTGGGTAGCCTTTTATTCTCTACCAGCCTGGCTAGTTTCAGGATTCAAGAAACTGACGTCCGATGCCTCACATGAAAGGCACTAGACTGATAGGCCAGTCAGAAGGAATGTGTAATTTTCTGGTGATTAATTGCTTTTCTGCAATTCCCAAACTAGGACATAGATTATTTCTGTACTTTTAGACTGTCCGTCCTGTGGAAAGGTTCCTAGCAATAGGTTGTCTGGTAAATTGCCTAGTTGTATTCCTAAAATCTCCACGATGTCCTCCACTAGCTCCTCCCAAATTATTCCCAGTTTGACAGTTCCAAAATATGGTTAATGTGTAATGCCTAGTGTCTGGTTTCCCATTTTGTCACTAGCAGCCTCAGTGTTCCCTGCCAGGTACCATGTCTCTTGTGCTCTATGGAATTAAAAGAAATACAGCACTGGGAGGATATTTAGATTTTCAAACTTCCCACAGAAAAAAGTGTGGCTGTTCTTTGGTTGTTTTTCTTCATTTAATTGCAGCCTGCTTTTGTATCAGAATCTAGGCATTTAAAATAGAATTTCCACCCCACCCCCCCATGGAACATGATGGAAACACTAGAAATGGCCTGACACCGCCACGTTTTAGTGTGTGTGAAAATAGTATTCTTTTGGGCTCTTGGGAAAGTCATTGGGCAGCATGGGCTATTGATAGAGATGCCATTTAACATCCAGGATGTGGCATGGGCTTCCAAGCGGAAACATTAGCAAGGTAGGTGGTAGTAGCCACATAAGCGTGGAGAATATAAAGGACAAGCTGAGAAAAATAAGTGATTACCTGATTGTCTGGCAGCCAGTGGTTACTGCGGTATTTACCTGTCTTTCTCCTGCGGTGTGTTTTCATCCTGTGTGGCCATGGCCGTAACATTTCTGGTGGTTGGATGTTTAGTTTGGTCACAGTGGGTTCTCTATTGCGACAAGGTAGGGCTATGTTGCAGAGGTGGAGCACACAGTCAGTGCAGCAGCAAAAATCTTGGCAGATCTTCCTCCTCACCACACCAGTTCCCTGGTCAGTGGCAGTGAGTGCAGCAATAGCACTAAGGAAGGGTGCTGCTTACATAGTTTTTTCTTTTTTTTCAGTGTTTCTCCACCTTCAGTCCCTGGTCTTGGTAGAATCCCCCCAGTCCCATCACTGATCATCTTGTGGACATAGGGGTTAACCACCACTAACACAGAACTATATTGGTAGGTGGCCTGCGACATAGGGTGTGTTTGGTGCCTGTGGGGGATGCAAAGCACTGCTGTGTCTGCAGTTGAAACATTACAGATTGAGGATCTTCGATCGAAGTCAGGAGGTGATCAATTTGGATCCAAATTAGTTCTTGGGGAGTAACCCATCTCTGGTCTAACAGTTTTTGTAGAATGACTTCCATTCTCAGAACGTAGGCTGACAACAGCTCTCCAGGTTGTTGGTGCATGGCCTTGAATTCCCACATTAACATCTCCATGCCCTTATGTGGATTGAAGACAGAGGTTGAGGCATTCAGGTCCCACTGCACGGATGTGGTGGGCTCAGCGGATTGAAGCCCCTGAATGACATTTAGGGTGGGTCCCCAGAGAGTTGCTATAATCTCCTGCCACTTCTGTTCCTTGGTCCCTGGCCAGTTATGCACCATCCAGGCAGCATGGGCTTTCCAAGTTTCTTAATCCTTTTCCCCACTAGGGGTGGGGACAGTCTCAAAGAATAAACCATCCATGTTCCGGGGTAACAGCAGGAAACACTTTGCCACCAGATTTTTTCGTGATTTCCAGACATTTAGTAGTTAAGCCACTAGGGGGCGCTAATCTCAGTAGTACCTCCAAGATGTAACCCCTAGGTGGTGCTATTGTGAGGGCTACTACCCCTGCCTGTATGGCAATACACAGGTTGAGGGGCCTGAGTTCTGTGAACTGGTGCCTCCACCCCGAGGAATGGTATTGGGGTAGCTTAACTGCTTTGGTATAGCCCTCTGGGATGCTATAACCACCCACCCACCAACCCTTTTAGTGGCCTAACTATCGACAAAATGGAACATACACATTCAGTAGATTACAGTACTATAATGCTCACACCCCTTTCACTTACCACACGGGCTGGATCTGCTGCAAATCCCCTTGAGACCCCCTTGAATATAAGATCAGCAATACAACAGTACAATATCACCACTGTAACCCAACTAATAATATGCACATTAGCCAGATTAAATGAGACAAAAGACAATCAGATTTATTTAGGCGAAGTGAACAAGGGAGAGGCATGAATCTAGCAAAATGATTTGCACTCTGATTAAATTCAGGTTGGTTAAACATGAACTGTAAGTCCCTTTCAAACAGTTCCACAACCCTAGGTAACCAGAATGTTATGCAGCCTAGCCTGAGGCATTGTCCGGGGTGACTGGCATTGCAGCTGTTGTTGGGGCCCTTAGGAAAGAAAACAGTTAACATGCACACAACCCAAGTATTTGTAATTCCGAGCCGGATGACTCAGTTCATTTGCAATAACCCAGAACAAAGCAATCAGATGACACACAATGATTTGCAGCTGTTGCTGCAGGGAGCTACCCTGATTTGTACTCTTGCTATGCAGACCAGGGTGTAGAACTGGTGAGACGAAGACCTTGTGGTGATAATCTGGAAGGCCGGGGGTAGCAGAGCCTACACGACTCAGCTCCTGGTGGTCGCTACCTGTTCGATGGTGTGCTGTTCGGATAAAGTCTGGTTGCAGATTACAGAGTCTCTGTGCTAACTTTTCAATCCAAGTCTATTTTCTCTCATTCAGTTAGGCCGCTCGGTTTTGGAGCAAGTCTTTGGTCCCAGTTGCAAAAACAGTAACACACCTTTCTCTCTTCTGCTGCAGATCTCAACCAGCAATCGGAAAAAGTCTGAACTTTCACACAAGGTGATACCTTAGGTTAGAGAACGTGACAGGCGTGCCAACAGTGCCTTCCATCCGATTCTCCTATGTTCTTACCAGGAGCAGCTGCTTGATGGCTCGAGCTGTTCACTCTTCAACCTCTAACTTTTGACTGACTCTGCTTCAGGCAGTTCTTGGTATTTCCTCTCAGATCCAAAGGGTTCGGTTGTCAGAGGGAACTGTCTGTCACAGCAAGGGCTCCCTCTCCAGGTCCATTTAGGAACCAAACCCTCAAAACTACAAATACTACAACATTTCCTTCCCACAAGACGTCTGGGGACAGTCTCCATTTTGGGTCCCCTGAGGTTCGATTGGTCCACACTGAAAGTCCAGAATCAAAATGGTGGCTCCTATTCAAAAGTTCAAGCTGCAATTTAAAGCAGGTTAGACAAACTCCTCTATCATTATTATTATAACAGTTAAACAGTAAATAATCACTTTCCCTAAGAGACCTCCCTCTGCGCAAGTAGCGTCTGCAGAATGGAGCAGAATAACGGACTGTCTGGCTGGTCATGAGCCTTAAATCACTTGGACCCAGCCCAGACTAATTTTCTTACAGAGGCTAAATGTTCCCTTGAAGAGACAGGCATGGAGGCGTATTAAAGCACCCTCATGCATACAAACAGAACTACTGCAGACACAACACCATCCCGACAGTGGGCATTTTAGGAGCCCAGGAACACACCTTAGTAAACCCCAGTTTGTAGGCTGGTTACATAAGCTTCATGACACAGCCTTAAAACATGACAGAGGGATGGTATTAGGTCTAGTGGTTAGGTCACAGACTTGGGAACCTGCACATTTAGGTTCAACTCCCACCAGAGCCACTTACTATATATTAATGCATATAGTGAGGGGTGTCTCTTATGGGATAAGAAGGTTATCTCATGCTGTTTTGGGTGAGAGGAGAGCAAAGTGAAATTGAACAGTTCTGTCAGCCAAAAACAGCACAAGATAACCTTCTTATGCCATAAGAGACACCCCTCACTATATGTATTAATATATTTTGAAGCAGTGGAACTGCCTCCAACCAAAACAAACAGTTTACAATTCAGATTTTAGTGAAAATGTCTGCTTTATTTCTTATCTTATTTGTGGTCTCCCCTGCTCTTTAGGTACCTTGTGATACGTTCCATTAGTGGACACTACACACAACGTGTGATGATAGCAAGCAGGGCTAACTGAGGGTGCAAGATAGTTTATTTATTTATTTAAATATTAAGATATTTTATTTATTGCCAACATATTTTAGCTTGGTACTACTATCAGAAATGGAGCATATCTTTTGTCAATGTGTTTAACCTTTGTAGTAGCATTGGAAACAGAGCATCTGTTTTATGGTGGCGGCAGGGACAAATTGTGGCTAAAAGATTTTCATTGCCTGTAAACTTTTGTGCCTGAAGAACTGCTCATATGGTAGAATTCCCTGACATTTGACTGTAAAGTTGTATGGCTAAAGAGATTGCTGTTTTCCAAGTGAATTCCTCTCACAAACTGATTCTGCCATGATGATTCTGAACTGTGACCATAGAGGGAATCAGCTGTGTGGAGGAGCGCGAGGCAGCAACTGTATACTGAGTAAGAGGTACTGTAGTGCTGGCCTCTGATTGGTGGAGGCAGTTCCACTGCTTTATAATCACTGTTATATGGAGCAAGCTGCATTAGCCAAGTGTAAGAGCAAGGTTCATGAGGTATCAGGACTTATTATGGTGTTTTTCAACAAGTTAAACAGGGGTTTGCACTGCCTCTTTTAAGAAGGAGGTGCTGAAGTGCACTTTCCCCAAGATAACTACTGCAGTCATGGTTTTTATCCTTTCTTGAACCCTCTCCCATCGCCATTAGTCTCTGAAGAAGACATTTTATATAACAATGTGGATCTAGTTTGGTCTACTCTGATGGAGAAATGTGGCAACTGTGCAGTACCGTAGGAAGGGTGGAGCAGCCGCCCCAGGCGCAAGCCTCCTAGGGGCGCAGTTTGATCTGAAGCTCACTCTATTATTAATTTGAAAAAGTGAGCACTGCAACTTTAATTTTTTTTTTTTTTTTACTTTCTTTAGGTAACTACTATTTGCTGCCAGCAGGGTGCATCCGCAGACCAGCAAGTTGGGGTGATCACATAATATATTGCTGCAGCAAGAAGAACAATCATGTGGTATACCGAGAAGACAGTTTGTCTGTGGGGGCAGGCGCCAAGTGAAGTATATAAGGTAACATAAACAGCAGACTCCAGAGCGTTGTTACAGTGGCAGAGCAGTGGAGCAGAGGCGGTTAGAGGAGAGCTGGAGTAAAGGAGAGAGCGAGAGAGTGACTAGTATAATAGAGAGAGAGAGCATGGAGTGTTTAAATTGATTTTGTGAAGCAGCATGTAGCAGACAAGAGAACAAAGCTTCCTTCCATGTCTGTAATCCGTCTAATTAAATAAATGATGATCTGTTTGTTGCGGGGAAGGGGGTTGAAAAAAAAGTAAAAACTACTTACTGATTGTCCCTGGTTCAAAGAAGGCAAAGGGTTAGCCTAGGATATATAGGATTAAATAATTTGGCTCAGGGCTGGCTGCTGTGTATAACTTATCCGTTTTACTTTGCTTTTGGAGTGGACCCTTGTGCTGACTGACTGGCCAGCGCAGCCTTGTTCTCCCTAATTCCCACCCCATCCCCCTGATTCATTTGTCCTCCCTCTGAGGCAGGCTGATTGATCATTTGTTAATGATGAGATTCCTTCTGGTCTAGCCCTGGATCCCAGTCCCTTGCCCCTCTTGCTGACTCCCGAGGTGATTTTTTATTTTTACAAGACAGAAAACAACATCTTGTTCGCCACATCCATGGTCCCAGACTTCCATCTCGCAAAAGTTGATTCAATGATTCTTGATTCCCCGGTCCCAGGTCCCTGCCAGCTGCCACACCCACCTGTTTTGCCAACTCCTGCCAACTCCTGATTAAGCCTGGAGGCTGCTTGGCCTGGCTGCCCCCGCCAGCTGCCCGCCCCACACTTGCTGCTTTCCTAACCCTGTCCGGGTGTCCCAGCAGTAGTTACTTAGTTTGTGCTGCTCAGTGCTGCCAGCTGCGCTGCCTTTGTAACCAAGTCTGCTGGCTGGGACCTAGGCTGGCTGCATTCTTTAAAATAAAAGCCCGGTGCCTCACACCTCCCGATTCAGTCCTGAGTCTGACTCAGACCCTACTACAAAATCAGCAGGCAACAGTATTTACAGAAACAAAAATTATTCTGTGTGTGTGGTGGTGGTGGTGGGGGGGCGGATTAGCAGTAAAAAAAAAAAGTAAAACAAAGTAGTTGAAACTCAAGTCTTCGTTTGTGTGTCAGTCTGGGGGGGTATTAGTGGTATTAAAAATAAAATAATTAATCTGCAGGGAGTCTGAAGGGGATTATGCTTAAAAAGATCAAGGGACAGAAGTGAGACACGGGATCCTCTTACTGAAGGAGCTTTGCTATACATGCTTGGGCATCCTGTGGGAATGCAGGAAGGGACTGAAACTGTGATTTCTGTGTGCTGGTGCCAGCAAACAAAATAATCTGAGGGACAGGGTGGGATTAAAGGAGGGTAAGGAAATATCCAGAATAGTGGTAGAGTGGGTGAAGATTATGGGTTTTTAAGTGACTGCTAGAGAAATCCTGTCTGGGATACCCCCTGATAAAAGGGTCTCTGTCCATGAAACAACTTCAGCAGCACTAGTGAAGCACTAGGGATGGGGATCCTATGTCAATAGGTAAAGCAGGGGCATAAGGGAGTCATTCGAGAGGATATGGAGAGCTATAGGAGGATAGGTTAGGAAGGAGACATTACAGGCCGCAGCACCCGTAGTACAGTCATCTTCACGAAAGTCCTTGGGAGGCAGTGATGTTGCCTGATATGCAGCAGATCTGCAGCACTCACTGTGGAGCTGGGTGCAGTAAAGGATGAACTTAACCTTTTTACAGTGAGTCCCAGTGGACACTGGTGCAAGCAGCCACTACTCCTTTCCACTGCACACTGTGCCACACCTACTGTAGGTAGGGGCGACGGGGGAAGAAGGGTCTATACAGACTGAGGCCCTGAGGTGGCAACCGCAAACAGATTCCAGTTGTACAACAGGATGCAAAGGGTAATAGTAAACGGAGTCCACAGTGAAGAAAGGGGGGTAACTAGCTGGGTACCGCAGGGTTTGAATGGGACCAGTCCTCTTCAATATCTTTATAAGTGACATTGGAGAGCACCTGGAAGGAAAGGTATGCCTCTTTGCAGATGACACAAAGATCTGCTACAGGGTTGATACACAAGGTGGGGTGAAAAGAATGAAAAGGGACTTAGCAAAGTTGGAGGAATGGTCAAATACGTGGCAGCTCAGATTAAATGCAAAGAAGTGCAAGGTAATGCATCTGGGAAACAAAAACCTAGGGGAAGAGTACACAGTGGGGGGTGAGTTAATTACAACAACAAAAATCGAAAGAGACCTAGGAGTTATTATATCAGATGACCTAAAGGTGGGCAATGAATGTGAGAAGGCAGTATGGAGGGCTGGGGGGGATACTGGGATGCATAGGGAGAGGCATCAACAGTAGAAAACAGGAAGTTGTTATCCATCTCTATAGACAGTTAGTGAGACCCCATCTGGAGTACTGCATGCAATTCTGGAGACCCCATCACCGCAAAGACATAGACAGAGTGGAGGCTGTCCAGAGGAGGGCAACCAAAATGGTGCAAGGTCTGCACCAGAAGACATATGAGGAGAGACTAAAGCAGCTTAATATGTATACCCCTGAGGAAAGGAGGGGGGGACATGATAGAAACTTTCAAGTATCTCAAGGAAATTAACAAGGTACAAGAGGGTAGTATCTTTCAGAAGAAGAGATATGCAAGAACAAGAGGGCACAATTTGAAGATAGAGGGGGGACGGCTCAGAGGTAATGTTAGAAAGTATTTTTTCACAGAGAGAGTTGTGGATGCATGGAACAGCCTTTCTGAAGAGGTTGTGGAGTCAGAAACAGTGGGAGAATTCAAGAATGCATGGGACAGACATAAGGCAATTCTAGTGGGAGGGGCAGGAAGAAATAAGCTGTTGATTAACTAGAATCTGCAGCTTATCCGTCAGGTAGGGAAATGGGCAGACTGGGTGGGCCAAGTGGTCCTTATCTGCCATCAAATTCTATGTTTCTATGTTTCTATTCACCCCTCATGTGCAATTTGGTTCATCTAGTCCCCCATGTGAAAAGGCCGTACCCTGCAGGCATGCAAGAGATCAGGTCTGTGCTTAAGAGTACACCTTACATGCGATTGGAGTCTGATCGGAGTCCAAGAGGCAAGACAGTGCTAGGAAAGAGCTTGTGATAGACAATTCTATCATAAAGAGGACAGAGGGGGTAGTGTGTGCAGAGAAGCAGGGGACAGGAAGGTTAGATGCCTTCTGGGGCTTTGGTTGGATGGGATGTAAACAGGGTAGAAAGAATTGTTAATAGAGTGGACAGCAGTCCTAGTAGCCACCGATAACCTGGTTTGCAGACTCCTAGAGGAGGTTAAGAACAGCTTTAGAAATTCTGTGGGGGGATATCCAAGCTGGCAGCTGCCTCACTGACTTCTGAGTTTTTTCAGCCAGTTTGCGCCGAAGGAAGACCTAGAAGAGGGTTCATCCAATTGCTCACTTCACCTCATGTCTGATGGAGTGGTATAGGCAGGAGGGATTGGGTGCCTTGGATATTGGAGCCACTCTTGGATGGATTGAAAGCTATTCAAGCTGGATGGCCCTCAACACTCTGAGGAGGGCATTAGGATACCAGGGAGCAAGTTTAAAGAATTATTTAAAAAAATTAGGCAGCTTTAAACCAGCAGAGAGAGATGCTGTGCAGATGCAGACAACAAATACACCTACTAAACTGCTAAAAAACATGGAAGGAACACTATGGCATAACAAATGTGGAGAAAGAGTGAGGTTGGAACAAGCTGGAGGAAAGGTGTTGTAATACTGGATCAGGGTATCTAGGAAGGAGGAGGTAGGCAGGGCCAAGGCTTGAGAAGAGAATTCGATTTTAGTTTTCCCTTTGTTTACACACTTCTTAAATATTGTCTCTGTCTGCTCATACTCAAAGATGGTATTTTGTTAGATTTTACTTTTCTGTATTAAAAGTATGTTTTTCTTCAGAAAAGCCCCCACACCCACCAAAGAGCATGTAAACCCCCAGAGCTTCTGGGGCTTTGCAACCCCCAGACCCCCGGCTCTTTTCTGGAAGGGGTGCAAATTTAGTCTCTTGCCCAGGGCACCAAAATGCCTTCCTACGGCTCTGCAACTGTGTTAATTCAGTCTATTATGTACAGCAGAAGAAAAATTAAAAATATATAGCAGGTGATAACTTGTATTGAACTAACAAAATTGTTTTTGAAACTAGCTTTCAAGAGTTAAAAGTTCAATAAATGGTATTACCCGCCTGTAACATATGTGTTTTTTTATCTATTCTGATACAAAGCAGTGTAATTTGTTTATTTATTTAATACACAGGATCCTTTAGGCAGTGCTTATTTTCACAGGCTCTAGGGTCAGGATTAAAAATATATACAAAAATAGATCCCAGCATTGATCCATAGTAGGGAAATGGCACATAGGTAGAGGAGCAGGTTACAACTGAATATTGCACAGGTTACCTCTGATTTGGTACAGGTTTCAGGATTGCATTATTACAGATTAGCATAGGAAACAGGATTGAGTATAACATTTCAGTTGGTAAAAAAAAACAATTGGAATCAACCATTTTAGCTAGTGAGTTATAGTAGAGGTTTAAGAGAGGTCGGACAAGTGGGGGAAAAACAGACTTGAGCTAGGGTGCTCATTTCAAGCAGCTACAGGGGTATGGTTGTACACGTGTGGCACATAGCTGTGACTTAAACCAGGGGAGGGAGTCGGCAGATTTTAAGGGAGTTGGGATGGAGTTCCAAAGTTTAGGAAAACTAAATGAGAAACAGGATTGGCCCAACACAGTTTTACTGAAGGGGAGAATAAAGGAGTTTTGCTCCGCACTTCTAGTGGTGTAAGTTGAGGTCGTCGGGATCAGAAGGGAGAGGATCTCTGGGGTAAGATGTCCGAGCATGGCTTTTTTGGAAGTGACAAGCGAGGTGTATTGGAGTTGGGAATCAAGGGTTAACCACCCAAGGTCATTGTACAGTGACCATTTGAGGGGGTCATGGCTTTTTGAGAGGACAAAGTGGCAGGCTCTTGTCACGAGTCCTCGCACTCTATTGAGGGTCTTGCTAGAGTCAGCCCCATATACTACCAGTCTATAGTCAGTAAGGCTTAGTATGTAGCCTCTGATGAGGAGTTGCTTGATTTCAGGAACGAATGAGTTCTTGTGCCAACATAGCAGCCCTAGTCTTGCATCAGTGGTTTTTAGTAGCACTTCAACGTGAGCAGCATAGGTCAGTCATGAGTCTAGGGTCACCCCCAAGTATTTGAATGTCTGTACCTGTTAGACGAAAGTGCCTGTTCCTGTGGTGATGTGAAGGGTGATATGGCAAAGGTTTTGTTGTTAGAGTAGTATAGCATGACTTTAGTTTTCTTTGTGTTGAGGACTAGTAGGTTGTTGGTGAACCAATTACAGATCGTCAGAAAGTAGGACTGGATGTTGCGCTGTATGGTCTTTGGGTTCTGTTGTAAAAAGGTGATTACTGCATCATCCACATTGAGAAGGAGTTTAGTGGAAGGGCAAACTTGGAGGAGGTCGTTCATAAATAAGTTGAATAGAAGGGGCCCAAGAATAGAGCCTTGGGAGACCCAACCATTACAGGAAGGAAGTCCAGGAGAGATTGATGGCATTTAACAGCCTGCTGTCGACCTGAGAGGTAGTTTCAAACCCAGTGTGTAGCTTCATCTGATAGACCGAGGCAGGACAGTTTGGTGCAAAATAGATTGTGAGTTACAAGGTCAAATGCCTTGGTGAAGTCAATACAAATTGATCCAGCAAGGTCTCCTCTTTCAAAAGCGCAGTGTAATTGAACATCGTATTCTATGAGGGCAGTTTAGGTGCTGTGGTTTTCTTTGGAAACTATGTTGTGCCTGGGAGAGTCTGTTATCATTGTCCAAATACTGGGGTAGTTGGTAGCTGACTATTTTTTTCAAGAATTTTTGAGAGTGGAGATAAGATTGAGATGGGGCAGTAGTTGGTGGGGCTGTCAGTGGCTCCTCGCTTGTGTACTGGAGTAATGTGTGCTATTTTCCAGATACTGGGCGTGTGGCCTATAGTGAGAGATAAGTTGAAAATCAACTGGATAGGTCATGTTACCTCCCGGATGACACTTGTATTGTAGCATTGGATTGGTACAGTGCTTTGAAGATAGGAATCACGGTCCCAGATCACAGTTCTAATTCACCAACATTAGTTCTAAATGGTAGTGTTCCTTGCTGATCGCCTAGGTGGCAGAGGAATCCAGAGCTCAGATTTCAATTTGCATTGCCACTCTGCTTATCTATGTAAACTACAGTCATCAGCTTAATGACCAACTGCCTACCTCAGTCTCCATCATTTGACTGTTCTGTCAGTACAGTCCGTACTATGGAGGTAAAAAAAAACCCACTGTTTCTGCAATGCAGATCTACATTAGTTGATTATAGAATTGGTCTTCAGTCACTGACAGTTGCACCTCCTGTGTTAAGTATTTGTGTGTAGTCAGTAGCATTCTTCCAACTGTAGAGGTGGCACAGATAACAGAAAAAGTGCCACAACCATAGATTCATGAGTCCACTTTATTCATAGATTCATGAATAAGATAGATCTGGATAGAGTAAGAGAAGGGGGAGGGAAATAGGAGGCACAGACACAGAAGAGCAGGGATCTCATGCATACAAATCAGGTGATGAAACTCCACTGTGGAAGTAGAAGGTAATATACATCTGTTCCTGTTTGTCCTACTCTCTCTCTCCTCTTTTTATCAATACATTGTATAACTATTGTTATGCAGCCATAAAAACTAGAAGGTCATCACATGACCTTCCACTCATTTGCATAGTATGTCCATTGACATAGCCACCTTTCACCAGCATAACAGCATGGAGACACCTACACTATGACTGCCTTTACTGTACCTGGCCCTTGAATAAACAGTGGACTTTGGTTCCTGGAGCAGGTAATCCCTTTCATTAAATATAGAAACATAGAATCTGTTGGCAGAAAAAGACTGCTTGGCCCACCCAGTCTACCCAGATGGTCCCTGCTAGTCTGCCTCCACAGATACTAACTAGACTCCAGCGACCCTCCCTTCCTCCTCCCTGCCTATTTACTAATATTCCTCATTACTAATGTTTACTCCTCGCCCTTTTAAGCCCCCCCCTTCTTCCATGGTACACCCTTTCACACCTACCCCTCACTACACTCTTCGACTATTTTTACCCCATCCTTTCATCCCTACCACTGCCCTGACAAAGCCACCTGGCTGCAAACTTTTCCCTCCTCTCATTCCTTTCTTCTCCTGCAACCTTTACCTATTTCCAGCCTAGCTTATACCACTCTAATTAACTGAAAATGCAACTGAAAATGTTCTGTTGTTCATGTAATATGATGTTTCACTTGTATCTGTAAAATGTTTTATTATCCTCTGTCTGTCTATGTCTACCCCACACCATCACTGACATGGAATCTTTGTAAAGGAGCACCTCGGTGCTCAAAGGTATTTGTAACCTGAGAATGAATTAAAAATAAATATAAGTCTATCCCATGCATGTTTGAAGCCCCTTACTGTTTTTACCGCAAACACTTCCACTGGCAGTTTGTTCCGGGATCTACAACTCTTCCAACTCTTAAACCTTAGGACAAAATCCTGGTTTCTGTTTAGACCACAGCCAGTCAGATGACATAAGGTTTTTGAACTATCACCTAGTTAAAAACAGAGAACCAGGCTTCCTCACCTTTCTTCCCAGTCCCCGGCTTCATATTGTAACAAATTGTCCTTGAGCACCTTTTCCTTTGGGAATGCTCCTTCCTGTACCATGTTTATTCCTGTGAGGTACTTGAATGTCTCTATCATATCGTCCCTGTTCCCTCCTGTCTTCCAGGCAGTATATATTTAAATCCTTAAGCTTTTCTCTGTAGGGCTTCTGATGCAGGCCCTGCACCATTGTGGTTGCTCTCCTTTGCACGGTCTACACCCTATCTATATCCCTTCAGGGACGGAGCCTCCAGAACCGTACACAATACTTGAGGTGGGGTCTCACCAGAGAACTATACAGGGATCTTATTGCCTCCCTCTTTCTGTTGGTGATACCCGTCCCTCTGCATCCAAGCATTCTGCTAGCCTTCCCCACTGCCTTGTCACACTGTTTAGCTACCTTCTGGTCATCAGAAAAGATAACCCAAGGTCTATTTGCTGTTTTGTGACTGCTAATACTTCCCCTTCCCAGTTGGTACATTGCGTTTTTGTGCCCTAGATGAATGATTTTGCACTTTTTTGCATTGAATCTAAGGGCACGGGGTTATAATGTCGTTGTCACAAGCAGCGCATAAATATACCACACTGTCAGTACAGTGGGTACATTGCCAGCTCTTGGTAATAACACCGAGAAGGAACATAAGTGAAGAAACTACATAAATTATTTATTTTTGCTGTGTCCCCAGAATCCCAACATATTTTAATAATCACCTCTGAGGGGAGGCAACTCTGGGATGGGGAGAAACACGGGCAGGGGGGAAATCGTCAAAAGCACACTTCAGTAAAAAAACAAGCATTTGTCAATGCCGAATGTTGATTGCATTGGTGTGTTGAGCTCGCTCACTGCCCCTCTGTCACTCGCTCAGACTGTGTCTCCCTGTGTCTCCCTGTGCTGCAGGCTGCTGTTTTGTACTGGGCTCCTGCCTGCATTGGCACCTTGTTCTGCCCACTAAGAAATCTGCAGCTGTCCCAACAGAGCTCCGTTGAGGTGGCTCACTCCCCCCTCTCTCACTCGCTCATTCTGGTTCTCCTAGCACTGCAGGCTACCCTTTTGTACTGGGCTCCTGCCTCTGTTGGTGGCTTTTTCTGCCCACAAAGAAATCTGCAGCAGTCCTGACACAGGTCTGTTGAGCCTGCTGACTCCCCCTCTCTCACTCGCTCATTCCGTTTCTGCCGGCGCTGCAGGCTGCCCTTTTCTATTGGGCTCCTGCCTGCGTTGCCACCTTTGTCTGCCCATGAAGAAATTTGCAGCAGTTACAGTAGAGCTCCATTGAGTTCGCTCTCTCCCCCTCTCTCACTCGCTCATTCTGGTTTTCCCGCCACTGCAGGCTGCCCTTTTGTACTGGGCCCCTGCATGCATTGCTGTCTTTTTCTGCCCACAAACAAATCTGCAGCAATCCCAACAGAGCTCCGTTGAGCTCACTCACTCGCCATCCCTCACTCACTCGTTCTGTGTCTCCTGCCGCTACAGGCTGCCCTTTTGTACTGGGCTCCTGCCTGCATTGGCGACTTGGTCTGGCCAGAAAGAAATCTGAAGCAGTCCCGACACAGCTCCATTGAGCTTGCTCTCTGCCCCTCTCTCACTCACTTATTCCGTTTCTGCTAGTGCTGCAAGCTGGCCTTTTGTACTGGGCTCCTGCCTGCATTGCCGCATTTTCTGCCACAAAGAAATCCACAGTAGGCACAATACAGCTCTGTTGAGCTCACTCACTACCACACTGTCACTCACTCACTCATTCTGTTTCTCTTGGTGCTGCAGGCTGTGCTTATGTACGGGGCTCCTGGCTGCATTGGCACCTTTGTCTGTCCACAAAGAAATCCACAGCTGTCCTGACAGAGCTCCATTGAGGTCGCTCAGTCTCCCTCTGTCACGCGCTCATTCTGTTTGTCCTACCGCTGCAGGCTGGCCTTTTCTACTGGGCCCCTGCCTGCTCTGATGCCTTTTTCTGCCCACAAAGAAATCTGCAGCAGTCCTGACAGTGCTCCAGTGAGTTCACTCACTCCCCCTCCCTCACTTGCTCTCTCGTTCTGGTTCTCCCAGTGCTGCAAGCTGCTCTTTTGTACTGGGCTCATGTGCTGGGACCTTTTTCTGCCCACAAACAAATCCGCAGCAGTCCTGACAGAGCTCAGTTGAGCACGGTCACTCCCCCTCTCACTCATTCAGTCTTAATCTGTCCCAAACACTGATTTCCTACAGCGACCGTGCTATTCTCCGGCAGAGGTGCAAAAACATATTTTAGCCAGGATGTGAAAAATGACAGTTGTACTGTTCATAAGGAGGTGTGAAAAAGTGCCACTGTTGAAAATGTGGTGTGAAAATATTACAAATGTGCGAAAGTACAAGGATGCATGGAAATAGTTCAATGCACGCTTGTAACACAGTCATGTTGTAGAGTTTCATCACCAAATTTTCAACATAGGGCTTTTAGGACCTCTGCTCATGAACAGTGCCACTGTCATTTTCTTAATCTGACCCGAACACTGATTTCCCACAGCAACAGCGTTATTCTGCACCACAACTGTGAAACCACATTTCAGTCAGGATGTGAAAAATGACAGTTGTACTGCTCATAAGGAGGTGTGAAAAAATGCCACTGTTGAAAATCTGGCATGACTATATTACAAATCTGCGAAGTTACAAGGGTATGTGGAAAGTGTGCAATGCACACTTGTATCACAGTCATTTGATGGGCTATCATCACCAAATTTTCAACATAGGCATTTTAGGACCTCTGTTCATGAACAGTATCACTGTCATTTTCTTAATCTGTCCCGGACAGTGATTTCCCACAGTGAACGCTCTATTCTGCGCCGGAAGTGCGAAAGTATATTTCAGCCAGGATGGGAAAAATGACAGCTGCACTGTTTATAAGCAGATGTGGGGATAATGGCAATGTTGAAAATCTGGAGTGAAAATATTATAAAGTCGTGAAGTTACGAGCGTTCATGCAAACTGCAATGCAGGCTTGTAACACAGTCATTTTATGGAGTATCGTTACCAAATTTTCAACACAGCCATTTCAGGACCTCTACTCATGAACAGTGTCACTGTCATTTTCTTAATCTGTCTCAAACACTGATTTCCCACAACGACCACGCTATTCTGTGCCAGAAGTGTGAAAACACATTTACGCCAGGATGTGAACAATGACAGCTGTACTGTTCACAAGGAGGTGTGAAAAAATACCATTGTTGAATATCTGGTGTGAAAATATTGCAAATTCATGAAGCTATGAGCGTGCATAGCAACTGCGCATCCCACGCTCGTAAAACAGTCATGTT
Organism: Neoceratodus forsteri; assembly: GCA_016271365.2. Classification (NCBI taxonomy): domain Eukaryota; kingdom Metazoa; phylum Chordata; order Ceratodontiformes; family Ceratodontidae; genus Neoceratodus; species Neoceratodus forsteri. The sequence goes on along the minus strand of CM057452.1, from coordinate 592,073,551 downwards.
TTGGATTTTTTCCACCAAATTTGCAACATAGGCTTTTTGAGAGCCCACCTCATGAACACTGGCACTGTCATTTCATTAATTGGCCTCAAAAGATGATTGAGAAATCACCTTTCAGGGCCAATTAATGCCATGACAGTTCAAGAATTCATGAGGAGGGTCCCAAAACCCATGTTGAAAATTTGGTGAAAAAGTCCCAAAATGCCCGAGATATGTACTAAAGTTGAAAAACCCTATTTATTCGTTATACAGCTTACCGCATTTCCTCAGTTCAGGGTCGGCTTTGAAGAGTGCAGACGTGTTCCTGGTCCACCGAAGATCGTCGTCCCAAGCTCCGGAGGTAAGTATGGGGGGGGGTGTGGAGGCAGGGTGCGCAGTGGGTGGGTGTGGGTTGTGGGTGGAGGCCAGAGAAACTATGAGGGACTGTTTCCTTTTTTGCGGGTAAAAAAAACCCAAAAGACTTTGCAGGACCGTTTTTCCCTTTGCAGTGGCATGTGGCACGCTGGGGTGGGCTCCCAGCATGCCACTGATGACTTTCTTTTGGGGGGCCAGCAGTAGCCAATGGGGGAGTGGGCACCCCAGTTGGCACCCAAAGGGGGGGAGGGAGATTCATTATGCCGATGGGGATTGGGCACCCCGTCGGCAGGAATAAAAGTGTGGGGGGGTGTTACAGAATGCCGACGGGGAGTGGGATCCCCTGTTGGCGCCAGAAACAATGGGGCACCAAGGCCAATGGGGTTTGGGGCCCCCGTCGGCACATAAACACAGTGGGGGGTTATATTGTTTGTGAACACGGCTGCAACCCGCTGCCATGTTCATAAACAATATCAGGGTTTTTACATCCCGCCCTGCAATGACGGGTCACTCCGTCGTTGCAGCAGATGGCTGACACTGCAATGATGAGGTGGCCCCTGATTGCAGTTGTGAAATTGTCAGTAGTTGGTGTGAACGTTCCTAACTACTGTCACCAGCAGCCTGCAACAGCATTGGGGGAAGCGGGACAAGCATTTGCAGGCTGTGGGGGCATTGGCCACAACAGTGCCATGCCTCCACAGCCTGCTACTGAGAAAGCAGCCACAATATGTTGTTTGCGCTGCGCGCAGTCAACATAAAAAAAACATAAATGCACACCAGTACTCTGGGACAGGGATTCGAACCCCAGTCCACAGTCACTTCTCTTCCCTCCACTGCCAGTGGCTGTCCTTTGAGCCACAGCAGCTGTTTGGTAGACCACCACCCAGGGGAGGTCTTATCCTCTGCATCACTTCCTCCCAGCCATCAGCTACAGGGGGTACAATACCCCTCCTTCACCATTTTGTCCTAGCGGTATTTTGTACTCTGTAGCTGTTTTCCCCTACGCTCTTTCTGCTGCGTGGTTTTGACTCTGGCATTACAGAAATGACATATTGACCAGGTACCAATTCTTAGCTGCCAAACTCATGACCATTCTTCTAACTTCTTCAGATCTTCCCTCATTCTTTCAACCCCCTTGGTGTGTCCACTCTGTTGCAGATTTTTGTGTCATCCGTGAATAGGCACACCTTCCCGTCCAGTCCTTATGCAACATCACTTATAAAGATATTAAAGAGGACTGGGCCTAATACTGACCCCTGAGGCATCCCACTAGTCACCTTGCCCTCCCCAGAGTGTACCCCATTTACAGTATGTCCACTCTTTGGCTAGTATCACTAAGGCATCTCTCCACCCATTTTACTATTTTAGGACCTACTCCTAGGCTACTCAGTTTGTTTACCAGCCTTCTATGTGGAACAGTGTTGAAGGCCTTGCTAATTAATTAGTATTTAATTAATAAATATGATCCCTGAATTAACAAGAGCATTGCCACAACAGGCCATGCCACCTTCTGTCCTAACTAGTGTTGTACAAAATTGTGAAATTTCACTTCCCCCCCCAAATTCTGTGAAATTTTGGAAGTTCTGCAGATTTCCATATTATTAGGCCTTTATCCACTGTGAAATATCTGGAATTTCACCAACTGCTGTGAGATTCCGCATAGCATAGCAATATTCCACAGATTTTACAGTTTTCCACAGAACGTGTTTCAACTATTTAATAAAAAATGCTGCAGTTTACAATTAAAACCTGTGGTTTACTGTACAAAAATTGCACTTTACCTGGCAGAATTCTGTGGAATTTACCACAAAATTCCACTAAGCTTTACAGACGTGGAATTGCGCTTCTGTTTGTGGAATTCAACATTCAGCACATCTTTAGTTCTAACCTATGCAATTTAATGTAATTACTGAATAGTCTTCACCTACAGTTAATGGAAATAAAATTATTGTTGCCAATAGGTCTTCCTGGACAAGTTGAAGGAGGCGTAAAAAGGAGAAAAAGGTGATGAAGGAATTCCTGGTCTCCCTGGAAAGGTGGGTCCGATGGGCCCCCCAGGGTCTGAAGGAATCCAAGGTCCTCCAGGCCAGCAGGGCCCCAAGGGTGATTCAGGAGATTACAAAACCAGCCAGAAGTCTGCTTTTTCAGTGGGTCGATCAACCAGCTCTCCTCCTCGGCCAGGTGTTGCAATCAGATTTGATAAAGTCTTCTACAATGAACAAAATGACTACAATCAGCGAGCAGGCACCTTCACCTGCCGGATCCCTGGCCTGTATTACTTTAGCTTCCACACCAGCTCCAGGGGAAATCTGTGCCTCATCTTCAAGAAGGGCATCAATGTCTCACGAGGAGAGAGGGTCGTGGGCTTCTGCGATTATGTCAGCAATGTGTTCCAGGTCAGCTCAGGCAGTGTGGTGCTCCACATGGAAAATGGGGAGTCAGTGTGGCTAGAACCAAATGACAAGAATGCCTTGATGGGAACAGAAGGGGCAGACAGCATTTTTTCTGGGTTTCTTCTCTTTCCTGATCCCTGATCCCTTGATATCAGATTATATGTAAAACACATTTTGATAACTTGTTTTCTTGCTTGCTACACCCTAATTTAACATTTTGTATAGTGACCCCTGCAGAGGAAGACAAGCAGATATAGCTTTTGTTCCCTAAAAGGCAAACCCACCTGTACTGTCTTCCAATCATCAGGCAGTTTCTCTGATCACCAAACACATGCATGCTGACCATGTTCGGCAAAAGCCAAAATTGTCTGTCTGCAATCAGTAGCCATGTAACCCTATAACAGGGAGCAGTGACCCCGATCAGCCACAGGGATTCAAAACTCCACTGCATCCCGTCATCTTGCCTCCTTAGTTCCAACCACCATTGTCGAAGCTGTAAATCAAGCCTCATAGACACACACAAATGCACACACGCACGCATACAAGTACACATACACTGACAGAGGAATAGCAGTGAGGGTCGTCCATCCATGATACTAGCTCACTTGTTCTTTTTAAACACCATAACACGTTGGAAGAAATAGAAGTATTTCAACCACTCTCATCTGCACCCTGCCCAACAGACGCCATGCTCCATCCACCCTTTTTTGTCCAAGACTCCATATTAAGGTTAACACAGAATAAATCACACATGTCTAAATCGGGCAGAAAATTGGCAGCGATGAACACAGCTTAAACATTAATGTACTGAAATTGTTTCACCAGGTAAACATGCAGAGATTAAGTAAAAATCTAGTTTTTAAATGCAACTTGGGGATGGGGGCAAGGAATAGTCAGGATACAGTAAAAATTACTAAACATATTATAGGAATTATTCAGTTACAACAGTAGTAGTAGCTGTACAAATAATAAGTTAACTTTGCACAGTATAGGCAGTATTAAGGCCCAATACATGATGAAGGTCCAAATAATTCTAATTGTTACAGAAAATTAATTTTGGGAGAGACCAGGGATTGGGGGGTAGGGCGCTAAACTACTAGGATAGATATTTAACAGTTCTGGGGAATATCGGGGGTCTGCTAGTCCACCATATGTTATTATTTACAGGGGACATCAAGATCAGGGGGGACTGCCAGACCACCAGGGATGATAACTATGCTGTACATACAGTACAATGAATATACTGTACATATGGTACAATGCAAACGCACCCTGCCTGGTGCCATCACTCCTGCTGCTGCCCAACTGACTCCCCGACCCCTCCATGACACCTCCTATGTCCCTTCTGCACCCGGCAGCCCATTGTTGCATTTCCTCCCAATGGCACAAGCCACTTAGACTACCTCCTTGCTGGTCTATGTCGTGCCCTTTGCTGTGTCAACAGTGAGGCTTGTAAAATCTCCCAAAAGGGGATGTTGCAGCCCTGCCTTGGTGCAAGCTCCCTTGTGACCTGGTGCACCTGGTTGTTTGCTGCAACCATAGCACCTGGGGGCTTTTTCTCGGTGGTGTCAGGTTTGATGCAGGCTGCTTTAGAAAATCGCATTTGGCATAAGTTGTGATGCAAGTCACCACTTGCGTCAAACTCTTTTGGTGCAAGTCCCTTGAGTCATTCTATCAAGTTTAAAAATCAGGCCCCATATATCATCTGTATATTTCTTCTCGCCATTATTTATTACTGAAATAATTTGCATGACCACCTAATCTTTATCCATCAGAGTTCGTCTGCCTCTATAGCCTGTTGCCTGCTTCTTGTCATGATCTTCGGTTTCGATGTCACCACCTGTTGCCATGGGAGTAACTGTGATGTCACAAGTAGTGCAATGTGACCTCAGATAGGGAAAATGCAACAGAAATAAATGAACTCTTCAGAAGCAAAGACTTTGTTTTCAGTAACAACTAATGGGGAGGAGAAATACTGAACTAAGATGAAGTACAAGCTGAAGTGGGTCTAAATATTATGTTTGTTAAAGTTATCTAGAAGGTGTTGGCTGCTTTTTAAACATAAATGATCAGTCTTAGGTAACAGGCTAAAGTGCCCAGCAATTGTTAAACATGTAAAGAGCAACTGAAACCTTAGAAGCAGGCAACCCATAAAAAGAAGTTGCCTACACCAGGATCTAAAGGAGCCCCCCAATTTTTCTTTTTTGGTCTGTCATTATTTAATTATTTACTTTACAAGACCATGATTTAGCTTCCTGATTCAAATCCAACCTCTGAGTGCTTGATGCAGCCCCACCCACAAAATAATGTTTTAATGATGCCAAGTATGGAATGGGCTACAAGGCTATAGATAGCATCATAATGATATCAGAGGCAGTGGTGACCTTTATGTGTAACATGTACTTATGACAGGTATTTGTACATATTTATTAAGAAGGGTAGTATTACATGTACTATGAATCAGAAAGAGAGGTTGTGGTTCTTGTAAGGTAAATAACTAAATAATATCCGATGACAGAAAGTATTTTGGGGGCTCAGTTAGGTCCTGGGGAGGCAGTTCCTTGCCATGAGTTCTTGCCCTAAGGAGAAAAATAACCATGACAGCAGCTCTTTAAATATGATTTTCACAGTTATAAATGTCTATTGGCCAGTTTTAAGCTGTTCACGATGGCTAGGAACTATGTTCCACAGATACCATAACAGCAGCAAGCTTTTTGGCATTCTCCATGCTTGCATCTTGAGTGTTCCGCATCATAGCATGACTGCATCATTACGTCCGTTGCATCACCATATCCCAACCTGAAAATCAATAGCATCACCTCTTGTTTCAGCCAATAGATGGACTGTATTCTGCACCACAAATGGATTATCCCTGCCACAAGAATGCACAAATGCTGCCACAGAAACCTGGGAATGCTGTCATAGAAAACAGGACTTCAAACAACATGAAGTCTTGCTGTATTCTGACAAAATGCAGTTAGCCCCAGCGCTTGAACAGCCCCGGAGAGAAAAGGGTTAACTCTATGCCAGATCATAGAATGTTGCGCTCGAGCTCGGTTTTCAAACCTCTGTCCCTGGTACATTCTAATGTAACCATCAGATTCTTTACTCCGCGTAACTGTGAAGACGTTCCGGAGATTTCTCCTTGCTGCTTCGGTTCGGTAGTAAAGATCGCTCGGTTTTTCCAACTGTTATTGTTTTTCTATCATCAAATCTCTGTCTACAGTACAAGAAGTGTAGTTAGTAGATAGTGATAAGAAATTATTTCTTTCTGTTCTTCATCGGTCGGTCCGGTGTAGAACCGAATACTTTTCTGTGGTAAATTGTAAAGTTTTTCTCTGGTAGTGGGTTCCGGTATCTTTTGGTCTCAAAAAACTGAGTTTTTTTTCCATTTTTTTCCACAACCCTTGATCCAGTTGGTGACCAAAAGATTTGGTGTTACTCGGCTTGAATGCCTTCATAGAGTAACTTGGCAGAAACAAAAAAGCACAATGTCTGAGAACCCCAAGAAGAAAAATGGTCCCACTGGGTTTCAGCACTGCACGGAGTGTGGGGGAGCTTTTGCTAAAGCTGATCCCCACCTCATCTATGTTTATTGTCTGGGGATTGACTACCTGGAATCAGACTGCCAAATTTGTGCAAATTTTTCTAAAGCCACACTGGATAAGCGATTGAACCGGCTGTAGGAAAAAGCGGCCAAAAAATCTGCTGACCCGGATGGCCAGCCCAGTTCGGTTCCGACTGAACCTGAGGAGGTGCCTTCTAACCAGGGCGATACCTCCTCAGGCAAAAGGAAAGCCAATTCTGAGGGATCAGTTCCGGCAAAAAGAAAGTTGGCCGGCTGGGATCCGAATCTGCAGATCCCAACCGCTGAGGAGATTGTGAAAGTGATAAGAATAGTACGATCACTGCAATGTGTTCTGTCCGAACCGACGACTTCTACAAGATGGTGGGTTGCGTCAGTTCAGGTGCAATCTGAATATGATCCAGAGGCCTTTTATGAATTAGGCTGGGAGGGAGAAGAAGAGTAAAAAGAAGAAGAAGAAGAAGATTTTGAAGGCCTAGATGATCCAGTGGAGCCTGGGATCTCCTCAGACAGGCCTAATTCAGTTTCTCCTCCCAAACTTTCTGAGTATCCCTTCCCACTTTTTGTTCTACAAAAAGGTGCCAGAAACCCTTCAGCTTCCCACTGTGTTAGCCTCTGAAGAGGAAGAGGAACCTGACTTTGTGGAGATGATGGATGTCCCACTGTCAAAGACACCGTCTATCCCCTTGCATAAATCTTTGGGGAAACAGAAACAAAAAATTCTTCAATTACCCACCTCTATACCTCCTGTGGATAGAAAGATGGACAGGAGGTATATGTTGTTAGGTTCTGGGACATAATTCCTTTATAATCATTGCAGCCATGTTGGGGTAGTGCAGGCTGCAGCCTGTGACAAGGCTAATATCCCCTTGGCTTCACCCCCCCCCCCAGATAAGGACTCCAGGAAGCTGGATGCTATGGCTAAGAAGCAGTCCCTAGCATCCTCCTTGGGACTCAGGCAGGCCTCCTATATGGCTTATGGGGCTAGGTACCAGAAGTCTAGGTGGGATACTATTCTGGATCTAGCAAAGAATGCCCCAGCCCAGCTGGCCAAGGAGCTGGAACAGGTAGCTGCAGATGGGATTGAGGCATCCAAGGTTCAATTTCATTCTGCAGTTGACTCTAATGATGTTTCATCACGAGTCATGTCTACATCTGTCTCCTTGAGGAGATTTGCATGGCTCAGATGTACCAGCCTTTCTCGGGATACCCAGGCTAAGGCCATGGATTTTCCTGTGGTACAGAACTCTCTGTTTGGGGAGCAGACAGAGATGTATATGAAGAAAATGGACAAATACAGGACCACCTATAGGAGTGCAGTGGCCAAGGAAAGGTCTGCTACTTCTCAGAAGCAGCAGTTAAGGCTGGCGGGGTAGGTCTTTTCAGAAGCCTTTTTACCAAGCACAGGCCTCCTCTACCTTTCAGCAGAGGGGTTTCTTCAGAGGGAGAGGCAGAAAGGGGAGATGAGTAAGGCTGCATCCACCTCCCAACCTAGAACCCCTGCCAAGCAGACATCCTGATGTGTCAGACCAGGTCACCTCCCCTATTCCAGTAGGGGGCAGGCTGGCTCATTTCTCCTAAGCCTGAAAGTCTGTTACCTCAGACAAATGGGTCCTAGAAGTGGTGAGCCAGGGGCTTGCTCTCAGTTTCAAAAAATTTCCCCAAATCAGAGCAAGGTCCTTTAAGCCTGCCACACCTTTGGAAACAGCTGCCTTAGAGGCAGAGGTTTCTTCTTTGTTGCTTCAAAAAGCTGTGTAGCAAGTTCCTCTGTTGCACAAGGGAAAAGGGTTTTGCTCAAGGTACTTTGTTACCCCAAAAAAGACAGGGGAGTGGTGACCTATCCTAGACTTAAGATACCTGAACAGACATCTTACAAAACCAAAATTCAGAATGGCGACTCTGGGAATTATGCTTCCTTCTCTGAGGCCAGGAGACTGGCTAGCCTCTCTGGACCTCAAGGATGCCTATTTTCACATGCCAATCAGATGCTCTCACAGAAAGTACCTCAGGTTCCAGTTGCCCTCAGGTCATTATCAGTTCAGAGCTATGCCCTTCAGCCTCACCTCTGCACCCAGAGTTTTTACAAAATGCCTGGCAGTAGTGGTAGCCTTCCTCAGGAGGCAGAGCATCTCTGTGTTCCCCTATCTAGATGACTGGCTCATTGTAGGCCAGTCTCCAGATCAAGTAAGTTCAGCTCTGGCCATTATCCAGAGGCTTCTGGGTTCCCTAGGATTTCTTCTCAATCTCTCCAAGTCAGTGCTGAAGCCAGTCCAGCTTCTCACCTTCACAGGAGCAGAGCTGGATACTATTCAAGCAAAGGCCTTTCTTCCCCTTCAAAGGGTAAGAGCCCTAACAGATCTGGCAGCCTCTTTCAGACCTCAAGTGTCTCATCTGGCCAGGCACACTTTCTAGCTTCTAGGCCACATGGCAGCTTCCACTGCAGTGGTTTAGGGAGCCACTGGTTCCAAATGAGGGACATTCAGTTTCACCTCAGGTCCTTCTGGTCTCAGAAAAAGGATTTGCTTACCAAGTAAATTCCAGTAACTCAAACTTTTGTCCAGTCTCTCCAATGATGGTTGGAGGAAGACTATCTCAGGCAGGGGGTTCCCTTCCTTCACCAGTCTCCCTCATTGATTCTAACCACAGACACATCCCTTCTGGGTTGGGGAGCCTCACTGCTTAAGGCACATGGTCACAGCAGGAGTCTCTCCTTCACATCAACCTATGGGAACTCAGGGCAGTGCTTCTAGCCCTTCAGGCATTTTCAGAATTGGTACAAGGGAAGGTGGTGCAAGTCAGGACAGACAACAAAACCACCACTATGTACTACATAAACAAGCAAGGGGTCACTCGGTCCTCAGCCTTGTGCACAGAAGCCATGAAGGTTTGGACTCTGGCTTACTCTCTCTCCAGACCTCCCTGGTAGCAGTGCATCTCCCAGGGAAGGACAATGTACTGGCAGATGCTCTCAGCAGGATTTCTCAGGGTCACCATGAGTGGTCACTAAATCACCAAGTTCTTCACATCATTTTCAGGAGGTGGGGCAGTCCAGAGATAGATCTCTTTGCAGCCCCAGACAATCATCAGCTCCCCCTGTTCTGCTACAGACCTCCACTCCTGGGGTCTGTTCCTCAGGATGCTCTACTGCTGGATTGGACAAACAGGTTCCTGTATGCCTTCCCCTTCCTTCCCTCTGATATTCAGAGTACTGATAAAAATTAGGTTTCAGCCCTGTACAGTGATATTGGTGCCACCGGATTGGGCCAGGAAACCTTGGTACCCTTTGAGACTGTCCCTAGCAGTCACAATTCACCTCTGCCTCCGCAGGAGGCACTACCTCCTGATCTCCTCTCAGGGAGGAGATTTGGTATCCAATCTATTTCTCCCAGGCTCAAGGCCTGGCTCTTGAGAAGTTAGAGTATGCAGGACTGCATCTCTCACAAGGGGTCTTGGATGTTCTGAAGGTCTCTAGGAAGCCTTCCACCAGAAAGTCTTACAATTCTAAGTGGAAGAGATTCAGCATTTGGTGCTCTCAGAGAAATGTGCAGCCAGATTTGTCTGGTCTATCCACAATTCTGGACTATTTGGTCAATTTAAATGGCCTAGGCCTCAGGCCTGCCACTGTTAAGGTTCATTTAGCAGCTGTGTCTGCTTTTCTTTCTGCAGGGAAGGGATCTTCCTTTGCATCTCACCCTGTCTTTAGTAAATTCTTCAAAGATTTGGTACATCTTAATCCTCCTTTTAAGGAACCAACTCCAGCTTTGGATCTGAATATCTGTATTGCACAGCTTATGCAGCCCCCCTTGAACCATTGGCTTCAGCTGAGCTAAAGTACTTGACTCGGAAGACTGTCTTTCTGGTGGCCATTACCTCTGCCAGGAGGATCAATCAATCAATCAATCAAAGTCTTTATTTAACCAGGCGATCACCGTTGAACAAGCTCATCTTCGAGGTGGACCTGGGTTTGTTAACAAGGAACAAGGGACAATATACATGGGATGCAACACACAAGAAAATAGTAATAATACAAATAAAGTGAGATACAATAATACAGTATATACAAAGTATCAGTGAGTTATAGGCCCTGTCTATAGAGCCTGACTTTATCGCCTTTCACAAGGATAAGGTGGTGCTCGGGACAAATAGGAAATTTCTCCCCCAAAGTGGTTTCAGATTTTCATCTTAACCAGTCTATGTCCCTACCAGTGTTTTTCACTGATCATTCTTCTTCAAGTGAGAGAAGGCTGCACAGTCTGGATGTAAAAAGGGCATTAAGCTACTATATGGACCATACTAAGGCCCATAGAAATGATTGTTCTCAGCTGTTTCTCACTTATGGAGAAGTGAGAAAGAGTAAACCTGCCACCAAGAGAACAATAACCAGGTGGATTGTCTCTTGAATTCAGTTCTGTTACGCAAAATTGGACACGGAGCCTCCCTCAGGCTTGAGGACTCACTTGACCAGGAGTACAGCTGCCTCTGTGGCAGCAGCTGGAGATATTCCCCTTTTGGAAATTTGTAAAGCAGCCACCTGGAAAACTGTTCACACATTTACCGAGCATTACTGTCTGGATACCCAAGCCAGAAGTGATGCTAGGTTTGACACAGCAGTACTGCAGAGCCTTTTTCCAAAGTAGGTTCTATAGATTCTTCCTCTAGGAGGTTACTGCTTGGTAGTCTACATTTTGTCAGAATACAGCAAGACTTCATGTTGTTTGAAGAAAAAAATACTCACCGTAGTATTGTTGTTTCTTCTAATGGAGTCTTGCTGTATTTTGACCTCGCTCCCTATCTCCCCTCTCAGAACCTTTTTTTTGGGATGTGGGAATTGGCAGGCACAGTGCTGCACCCCAGAGGTGTACCTCTTTAATTTCATCCTGGCCAGGATGAGTGTTATTAATACTTTTTAATTTATTATAATTATTAATATAGTTATTACCACTATCAGGATAAAGGTTTTGTTCTTGGGTTCTCAACTTGAGTCTTTTTGACCCAAGTTCTTGTTGGCCTGTGGCTTAATTTTTCAAAATTTTAGAGCTAGGCTAGTTAGCATTAGTGCTCATAAGAATCTGACAGTTACATTAGAATGTACAAGGGACAGAGGTTTGAAAATCAAGCTCAAGTTTAACGATCTAAGCTCTGGCATAGAGTTAACCCTTTTTCTCTCCAGGGAAGTTCAAGTGCTGGGGCTATCTGCATTTTGTCAGAATACAGCAAGACACCATTAGAAGAAACAACATTATCATACAGAGTAATATGTTCATATGTGCCACAAAGAATTAGTGGACCTGTATATGACCCTCTAACAGCTTGTGAAAAGCCACAGTTTGCCCATAGAAGTATTTCAGTCAATATTAAAGCTAGAAATTAATGTTTATTTGTGGATCAAACATTTACAAACCACTCCAGCCCCCCCCCCGAAACAACTGCCCAAGGGATCTGTAACTGATTTAAAGAACAGTTGATGCCTTTAGTGAAATATTGGTAATCATAATACTCGCAGTAGCCCCAGCTCAGATTATGTGTAACTGAGGTCCTCAGGGGGGGATGTTATCCTTTTGAGACCTCCGAAATGTCCCAAAGTGCTGGGGAAACATGTTTTTACTTTAAACAGTTTGGAGGGCTACCCAGGTGAATCGGTAAATCATCAGTTATGTTTTGTGAAGGTTATTTATGATTAATATTGTCAACCATCAAGAACCCAATACAAAGTTGCAGGGTGTATTATGGGAATATGGGGTATACAAGCCATCCCATTTCTGCCATCATGCTTTTCTGTTTTACACAAAGCCAGCAATCAGATCAAAGTGATTTCCCTGTCCCACAGCCCATATATACAGTACCAATGCCTTCAAGTGCTCCATTATTATAATCAAACCAACAGAACAACAGAGGGCATGCACTTAGTGTAGGGGGTCAGTGCACATAGCCCTCCCAAGCACAGTCACTAAACCCAACAAAAGGTAACCACACTCACCAAAATCAAAACACTGCACTAGAAAGATATACATTACTATCCACCTCCTTAATTAGAGGAGGGTCCAAAGCAACTTGTGGCAGATGACTCAGGGATCTTCCTTGCAAAGTTGAGAAATTTGATAGTAGTGAAGGTAACTGACACCCATGGTAAATACAGCCCAAACACCCATGGGTCCCGACCTGAAGAGCAACCACATGGCATGGCTTCACTGGAATTCCCCTCCCCTCACCAGTGTTTACCAACTTTATTATGCAATGGGATATTCCAGCTGTTAGGTGTGCAAATAGGGTGCGAGGAAACTTTGCACCACCTAATATGGTGGAATGCACCAAGCACAGGGTCTGGTTCATGGCACAGCACCAACTGCATGGAGTTAAGCCATGTACAGAGCCCTGGCTACATGGTGCCACCTCCATAGTGATCACCCACTCCACCCCCCACTCCCATACTGTAAGACTCACTTGGTGATCACTCCATCATCCAAATTATTAGTCTCACACCAGTCTTCTCTTGTGACTCAATAGCCTTTAAAATGTAATGCAATTATAAAATAACTCCCCAGTGTCCCATGTATCCCGCATCCCTATCCTCCCCTGTATAGAGTCTGGTGACCTGTTCCCCCAATGGAACATGCATTCTATCTTGAAAGCCAGCATCCTCCTCTGGAACTAATTTCAAATGCTCTTCCTGTGTCAGGGATGGCTGTGACTTATGACAAGAGGTGAGGATTCTGGTGAGTCCCTGTGTATGGGCAGTGGCTCATTTTATTCTGACTCATTAATTTCCCTGGTTGCCCTCTACCCGTTCCCTTTGCCAGCACACTACTCATTGTGCCTACTCTGAGACAGGCTTAAAACACCATTGTGCATAGCACAAAGGGTTGCAAGGATGAACAGTGGTGCAACATGATCCTTATGACAACTTTGTGCTACCATTTTTTTTCTGGCAGTATATTGGGCCATAAATGTCACCATATAATCAGCAAAGAAGATCATGAGCTAAGATCATCATCCAAATCAGAATTCAGTTATCAAAAAATAGGGATGATTGTTGGCCCGGTGGTGCTGAGGGTTGAGGCGCTGGACGCCACACCTCGCGCTGCACTGACGACCCTGGTTCGGGAGTGATCCCGGGTGCTGGGGGTTGGCAGGGGAGGGAGGGAGATGGATTGAGCTTCCAGAGGACTGCTCTCCTCTCCCAGGGAGGGATCCAGAAGTTTCCTGGTGCATTAGTGGCCCCCAGCGGAGACTGGGGGTACTACATGCGGGAGACTGGAAATTGGGGCACAAGCATGGCAGGCATTTATGGTGATAGCCTGTGTGCTGACGCCATTGCACACCACGCTTGTGAGGGGAAAAAAGTCAAGAAAAAAGCCTTCTACACCATTGGTAAGATGATGGTGACCCTGGAGGAATTGCCCACATCCCAAATGCCAGCCCAGATGCACCCGGATCTCCCTTCAGAGCTGACCGTCAACAGCAGGTAAGGCTCTTCACACTTAGGAGCCACCTGCCGAGGGAGGGCAGAATCCACCCCGGAGATGGTACCGGGGGTCAAGCTTGTCTGTGGTCATTCAGGGGAGGGGATCAAGGGAGATGTGGGGGTTCATGCTGGGAGTAGGGCAAGATTCTGTGTGGGCACTCCTGAAGGATGCCCGGGGGTGTAGCTGCATAAAGAAAGTTAAAATAAAATAAAAAAATAGGGATGATTGGATAACAGATATCAGATCTGAATATATCTGATTCCAATCCTAAAGTTAAGATTTATAATTTAAAGATATAGTTTCTGAAAATCTTAAATCCTATTATTTTACATTCTGAAACCAATGGCAAAGTTGAAATTTTCCATTTTCATAGAATTCTGAATTTCTCAGATCGGGCTCAGATTTCAGATTAGAATAATCCAAACATCCAGAAATGGACTGATAAATTTGATTCCAAGATATCAGATCACACTTAATCGAAACAAAACTTTCAAATAACCAACTGATGATTATTGATTTTCTTTATGCTTAAATCAGCATGATGGGTTTTGCTGATATGTAAAGGATCAAGTGAAGATTACTGAAGATTATATAATCCCATGATGTGAGTTTCTAAGACACACGGGAATATTAACATGTTATGTGTGATAAATAGAAAAATAAGAATGCGTAAAATATCTGCAAAATGAATGTAATACAAAAATGAATTATGCAAGGAAAATGTTTAAACATTTTTAAGTAGAGTAAATACAAAGTTTTGTAAAGTGTCTGTGTTTGCATATCTTATTAAGCAATAAGGCATGACCAAGGGTTATGTTAATGGTCTGTTAATCACCTTCTAGGGGTGTACTGTGGCACAAGGTGTAGCCAAGTGCCACATGCCCCTGGAGGGTGATTAACTGACCATTAACATAATCCCTGGGAGTGTCTTATTGCTATTATAATAAAACATGTTTTTGAACAGTGTTAAACCTTGCTCAGCATATGGTTAAGCTCTACATGTATGTTAATTAATCAATAATGCATGACAGGGTGTGGGTTGTGCTGAGATAATCTCACACCTGGGTGGTTGGGCATGAGGCCACAGGCCGGGTGCTTCCAACATCCCAGAAGTGAGGTTATTCCAGCAAAACCCACACCCTGGAGTGCATTATTGCTATTATACAATAGCTCAATGTTATATATAAAATAAAAAAAAAATTAAAGAATGTTGTTATTACTGTGGAAAAATATTTTTGTTTCTTAAGAGGAGATGCAAAAAAAAGAAGAGAGCCATAATGGCCATAATGATGACAGTAGACCTGTGAGGTTGTGCTGAGATAACCTCATGGTTCCAGCCAAAGACTGACCAATCAGAATCCAGGATTTTTTCTTGCCATTGTATAATAAAATATTAACATAAGGGTGTTAGAATGTTTGCAGCCAATCAGACAGCTCCATTTCTCAGACCTTTTTTATAATTTACATTAAAAGCACAGTTTAGGGGAAAAAAGTGGTAATGTCTATTTTTTTTTTCAATATTAGTTTATAGACTGTGAGGTAAGGTTCTGAGCATGAATTAAATACTTGTAGGAATATCCAAGAACCACAACCATACAACTGTATCAATATGTTGTAAAATACAGCCTCTGACTGAAAGCCAGTGTGGCTTTCACTCCAGGAGGTTTGCAGACACTGCCCTTGTTGACTTTAATGACCTAGTATCCAAATATTTGGATGCAGGTCTACTTAAGAGAGCAGTGTTTGTGGACCTCAGCAAGGTCTTTGACCTGGTGGAAACTCCATCCTAATGAAAAAAGTTGATTGAATTGGGGATCAACCCAGGACCATTTAATTGGTTCTGTTCTTATCTGGCCAATGAAAATGGTGTGTATCCCAGGGTAACACAGCACCACATATAATACACAGAGGTTTCCCACAGGGATCAATTTTGGTCCTGTTACTTTTTAATATTTACATAAACAACCTCCAAAGAGTCCTGGTAATTAATGGGGAGAACATTGAAGTCAAGACTGGACTTGATTTATCCTGGGACATGACATAAATAAGGGATATACAATGGTGAGCTGTCAGATAAATGATTTATCTACACAAGTGCTGTTTGACCACGTGTAACCTCATGAGTGGCATAAACCATGAGTGAGGTGTCTGAGGTCAAACAGCACAAGTGTAGATAAATCATTTATCTGACAGCTCACCGTTGTATATTTCATTTATGCAATAGGGATACTTTCTGTCAGTGTGGGAACATTTGCTTTTGACTAAATCATTTTTTTTAAATTATCATTTCTGGGACTTTCAGTTATCTTTCCTAGTGTTTGTCCACCTAGCATAGTGGATGCTATTAAATGAAACACCACGCATTTTGTAGAAAACATCTTGCTGAACAAATGCCATGCTCACAGTACCATGCTACCTTTTTCATTTTAAAGTTTTTCACATTTGTTTGTAGAAAAAGTGAAAGAAAAACTGAATAATTTTCTGCTGTGTTTTGCTAATTATAAAAAATCTAAAAGGTTTCTATAGATGAAACACCACTCATTTTGTAGTTATACTTGTGCTAAACAACTTCCATGCTCACAGTACCAGGATATCATTTTCTTTTTAATGTTATTTGCATTTGTTTGTCAGAAAAAGTGAACAAAAAAGTTTCTTCTGTTTTTTTTTGCTAATTATAAAAAATCTATAAGGTATCTATAAATGAAATGCCAGGTAGATAATTTTGTGCTGAACAATTTTCATGCTCACTGTACCATGCTATCTTTTTTTTGGTTTTTAGTTATTCAAATTTAAATATGGTTAGTGTGGATAAATGAGTAACTGTGTGGATAAATGAGTAACTGTGTGGATAAATTAAATTTATAAAATGGGTCCATAAAATGCCTTAAACTGATTGGCTGAAAGGACCTTTCACCCATGTCCTTATCAGCCGATATCTATGCCAACCGGCACTTTCTTCCCTGGGTGACCTCACAACAGAAATATCAATAATCTGTGATAGCTTCAAACTGCTTTCACAGGTAAGCAAACACTGCACAGGAGCTGTACTGGCCTGGTGACTAAGCAGAGGGAGGTTAGTGAGCCCAAGGAAGAGCCAGAAAGGAGGTGTGGAGAAAAAAATAAAAAAAAACCATAAAAAAAGGCCCTAGTGGCGATTTGGTATAGGTTGCTAGTGGAGAAGTGGGCTCATAGGATTACAGACTCAGCCACACCCTATAAAAGGTTAAGTCCACCAAGGGTGGTGGCGGGAGCAGTGGGGAGCTGACGATGAGCATCTGCGGGGTCAATCTCAGCAAGTTCCCCAAGTGAGGAGTGGAGCTCCGGTTCTGTTGCTGGTGCTGGATTCCTGTACCTTGATTTTTGGTGCTTTTGTGGGGGGGGACAACCTGTCCATATGCCCTCATGACCTCCGCAGACCCTCACAGGCAGGATCCAAAACTGGACTGTAGAGAAATGGGAGAAATCAAGGTAAGATAATATAGTCAAAGGGGACGGGGGGTACAGTATTCAACAGGGGTTTAGTTTGGTTTGAAATCAGAGTCAGACTGAGACACAGGTTGAAATGGGAGAAAACAGTTTTAGCTCAGCTACTCCTAATGTATTAAATGCAATGCTGCCTGCTCTTCGTTGTTCTAATCTATTTTTGCAATAACAACAGTCTTAGCTCTGAATACTCCTAGTTTATTAATATTGCAATGCTGGCTGAACTTAGTTGTAATTTACAACTAATTCGGAGTGAGCACAGGGAAGTATCTGATTATAAATATGCAGAGTCCTGCAGGGACAGTGCAAGTCGATTGCTACTACTGTAGAGCAAACAGGTTCAAAGAACAGGCTACGCAGCAGGGTGACTTTAAATGCGAAGCATGCAGAAGCACTAATTCTGAAATCATATAAGCTTTAAACCAACATACATTCGTGGTGTTTGCCTATACAAATTAAAGTTACATTGACAATTAGAGAATTTGGGCAGAGAGAGTAAGAACATAGGGGACAAAAAACTATCTCCACTTGCACGCCGACAAGAAATTCAAACGAAGAAAATGGCGCCAACACAATTTAAAATTAAAATGGCGCCAAGTAAGCTAAATTATCTAATCTCAGCAAGCCAATCTCAGCAGGTTTCCCAAGTGAGGAGTGGAGCTCCTGTTCTGTTGCTGGCGCTGGATTTCTGTACCTTAATTTTTGGTGGTTTCAGGGGGGGC
Organism: Neoceratodus forsteri; assembly: GCA_016271365.2. Classification (NCBI taxonomy): domain Eukaryota; kingdom Metazoa; phylum Chordata; order Ceratodontiformes; family Ceratodontidae; genus Neoceratodus; species Neoceratodus forsteri. The sequence goes on along the minus strand of CM057452.1, from coordinate 592,055,553 downwards.
GACCCGTCCGTATGCCCTCATGACCTCCGCAGACCCTCACAGGCAGGATCCAAAACTGGACTTGATTTTTGGTGGTTTTGGGGGGCAGGGCGTCCCGTCCATATGTCCACACAACTTCAGGATCCAAAACTGGACTATTACTTCCAGGGCAATCTACCCATGACTGGTTAGGAAGTTTGTTGGTTATGGTTTAATTATTACTAAAGACATTTTCAGCTTGAGGAGTGTTATGTATTAACTAAGCACTGCTGAATATTTTTTTGCCAAACTGTGTTTATGGTTGTAAGTAAGCATTTTCGTCACTAGAGGGTGTGCATTTCCTGGTTATTTATGTGCTAGCTGCCTTACTACTCTGCAGCAGTAGAATGTTTTGGGAGCCTCCAAGGAGTTGTTGAAAATGGTTATAAACTATTATCCAGTATCATCCATCTAAGATACTACAGGCTCTTTCAGAGGTGTACGACCCGCTGAGTGACAGCTGATTAAACTTGCCACTGAAGCTGCAGAAAGTTTCACTCAAGTTGAGGCCTGGTTCTTCTCACAGAAATAAAGCTACCAACTTTCCGAGGCCTAAAACTGGGACGGTCCATCCTGATCATGACCCCTCTCCCTCGCCACCATGTCATTCCCACGGGCACCGCCGCAGACAATGCTGCACACAATCAATTAAATTTTGCTGCTTGTCTCGGCCATGCCGCCCCACACTAACACTAGTAACAAACATCCAGATTAAAACAATGCATCATTCTGCTGCAGCAAGTTCCAAATCATGATTTACAGAAGTTCATTAGAAGCAAATCTGCGTTAAATTGTGATCAGAGATTCGAGCTACATGTATTGTCCCTCCTGATAGTCCCATCCAACCCACTTACACTCACCTCATTTACTGAGTAAACTTCGCTTTAGTGACTCCCACCACACCAGATTGTTTTCATACACATTTCCCTACAGCTGATTAGGTTCAGGTACCTTAGTTCACTGCTGCTCATCTTCTCTGTCTGGAGTCCCTCTTAGCTGCTGGCAGGCAGACGTTCACATGTGCTTGTCTGCACTACTGCCCAGTTCAATCTAACAGGAAGGAACATGTTATACTGTTTTCCCAGTGACATGCTTGCGGTGCAACACAGGCACAGGGGTTGAAGTTGCAAACTGCTTTCCAGCCCAAGCAGCGCCCCAGTGATGCTGAAATAGCTGTCACTCATGGTTTAGCAGTGAGGAAAAAAAAAAGGGGACAAAACTGGGACAAGTATGTAAAATCCAGGACAAAAGTGACATTTTGCAAAACTTGTGGGGACCTTGGGACATGCAGCCTAAAATAGGGACTGTCCTGGGAAAATAGGGACTGTTGGTAGCTTTACACAGAAACTTCTGCTAAATTACAAAAATTAAAGACTGTGCTATTCCACGGCACACATAACAAACATAAACACCAACAGTTAGCTATCAAAAACAGCTTGGGTGTGACACTAAACCAGATGCAAACTTTCAAATATCTTGTAACCCTGGACCCTACTCTGTCCTTCTCCAGCCATATCGATTCAGTTGCAAAATCCTTAATATCCATATAGGCCTTCTCTATAAACATAGACACTGCCAGACACCTGATACCCTTAAACTAGCAATACACCGCCCTATTGTCTCCATCATTGATTATGGGCTTGTTATCTACAGAGCAGCCACAGCTACAGCACTACGGCGAATCATTACAGCACTGAATATGGCCTGCAGACTCCTCACTGGTGCTGCCCACCATACTCATACCTGCAACCTCTAAGAACAATCAAACTGGCTGCAACTTCAGGGAAGCTTTACTTTCCAAACCTGCCTACTAGCAAAAAAGTCATTGATGGGACTCATGCCCCCTGGGGTTCAGTCTCTCTTAAGCCCAGCCAGCTCCTCCCATTACACAAGAAGTTCTGACAACTATTCTCTGTCTGTTGCCCACTGTCACACCTCCCAAGGCCAACAGTCTTTTGCAGGTAGAGCCCGTAAGATGCTTAACTCCCTGGGCAATGAACTCTTCAACTTAGGCACCCTCTGCTCATTCAAACACAAGCTACGTCAAACGCTTGTGTCCAGAGCCACCTGTGACTGTTTCTCCTAACCTCCCTGGCAGTCGCTCCTGTTCTTCGCACCTCTCTACTATCCCCACTTCTGCCTGCCACCACCCTCCCTCCCGTCCCCTTTATGCCCCTGCCTCTCTCCCAAGCCCTGGTCCACCACCTTCATCGCTTATCCTCCTTCAACTCCCTTCCCCTCTCCCTTTTCTAATCTGTTCGCCCCACCCACTGTTGCATAAATTCACCAATCCTTGCCTCCCACCCACCTCTCCTTCGACCTCCCTCCCAGTTACCCCTCTACTCCCACTCTCTCTTCCCACTTTCCTACACTACCTGGCATAACTGGCAGCAACTCAATTTTTCCACTCCACCTTTCCCTTTGACAGTGCCCTTCTGGCAGCTTTAATTCATGTAAATATTGTTTACTGTGACTCATCATTATTAAATGTATGCTTGGTTGTGTTGTTCTGACTATTAATAGCTTTTAGACCATGTATACTTTGTACTGAAATTTGTATTCCAACTGCTTGCCTGCTAATCTCACACAAATTGTACTTCTATTCTTTGTATATTGACGTGGATACTTTGTATTTATCTGAAATTCTAATAAATAAATAAAATAAATGAATAGTGTGAGACGAGAGAAAAAGAAAGACTGGTCTGCATAGCTGACTCCAGACCTACTAAGAAACTACCTGAGTTTGGACACTGCTACTCTCTCTAGATTTATTGTTAGGGAAGCTGGACAGGACTATGTCTGTGACTTTGATTGGCCTACAGTGAAGACCTGAAAATATCTAATTTTTGCTGGATAACAAATAGTGCACTTGAAATATTTGCTTTCATAGTTGTTTCACAAGTGCCAATGGAAGTGATGATTTCTTTTCAACTCATGTAAAGGCCTCTAACACATTGACTGACCAGCTGTGTGGCATCACTCATCTATGTACAAAGCTCCTAGGGTTTCTAAGGTAAAAGTCTGGTGCACCAGCAATATGGGGAGCCTGTGAGTGTCTGCAGATTGTGTAGGGGAAATTTTCCTTTGAGCATATTATTAGTGTAATCCCCTAGGTGGCACTATCCAAAGGGCTACTACCCCTGCCTGCTTGGCTAGTAGCAGGTTAAGGGGCCTGGGTACTGAAACGGGTGCCTCCACCCAGACGTCAGGGTTGTAAGTGGTCAAGCTAACCTGGGCACAGCCCTCCGGGACACTGTAACCCCCCTCTTTCCCTTCTAGTGTCCTGAACAATATACAATAATCACTTTCACAATAACCCTTATTTACCATGCAACTACCCACACTGTTTGCACTTACCCCCAGGGCGGGTTCCTCTAGCTCGACCCTGGGGACCCCCTGTAAAACAAGGTTATGCACAGCAAATAGCAACAGTACAGTACTCTTGGCACAAACTGGAACCACCGTCAGGTTAAATGCAGAAAGAGTTTGATCTGATTTATTCACGGGACTTGAACAAGGGAGGGGCATAATCATGTTCATTTGCTTAAAGACTATATCAATCAGACAGTTATGTATGCACTTCAGAGTCCCTACACAGTCACACACTCTGGGTATCCTGGTAGGAAGATGGTGGGCTAGCCAGGAATGTTGCCTGGGATAGGCCGGCTTGCAGCTGGTTGGGGCCCTGTGATGGAAGAAAGCAAAGTGCACAACACACACTATTCATAATCCGGAGCAAGAGGGCTCAGTTCATGACAGAAAAGACAACAAAGCAATCAGATGAAAACACTTTAGATTTAGCTGTTGTTGCAGGGAGCTACCCAGATGTTTACTCATGATACCCAATACAGGACACAGGCAGGACAAAATCGAGACAGCAGGTTGTTGAACTGGAGTGCCAAGAGAAGCAGGGCCCACACGAATCACCGAGGCATCATTCCTGTTCAAAGCATGAGCAGAGGGCTGATCCCTGGCAGGTCTCTTGTCGATGGCTTTCTCTGTGCAGCGGGTAGTCTGGCTGGGCCAATGTGGCAAAGCCCAGGCCCAATGGAGATGAACACGGATTCAGTCCGTGGGAGCTGGATGCAGCCTCCAGCAAGCAGAACACAGTTCAGCACACAGTGGGGAACCAAATCATGACTCACTAACAGCACACAGCACATTTACATGTAAAAAATTCTACTGTACCAGGCAGATTGCTATCCGGTTGCAATTACAGAGTCTCTGCACAAACCGGGAGTTCAAAGGTGGCTAGAAATCCTAACAGGCCGATCACATTCAGCAAATCTTCGGTCTTCTTCAGGTTAAAGCCCGGTCACAGTTCTGTGGCTTAAATCATCCTCAGAATTCGGATTCAGTCTGAATAAACTTCAATTTCCCTCTCAGGGACAGCAGGCAGACAGGCAGGTCAAAACTCAGCCCTTTCACAGTTTTCCTGCGCAAGTTACATAGAGGCTGCTGCTTGAATCACTCAAGCTGTTACCACGTTCACTTCTCAGTTCAGACTGACTCTAGGTGCAAGCAGCCTAGGACTTTCCCCAGGATCCAAAAGGTTCGGTTGGCTGATTTATCTGTCAGTCACAACAAGGGCTCCACCTCCAGGATCATTTATGCGCAAAAAAACAGAATTACAATTCCTACAGAATTTTGCTCCCACTAAGCCCCTGGGGACAGACTCCATTTTAAAGTCCTCAAAGGTACTGGTTGGCCCATTTCAGCAGTCCAGGAACAAGATGGTGGAGATAAATAGAAATGTCCATGCTGCAAAGAAGGCAGGTTAGACAAACTGCAATATTATTACTATTCTAATAAATGATCAGCAAACAAGTACATCTTCCAACAGAGCTCCCTCTGAGCTAATAGCGATGGCAGAACGGAGCAATTATTTGGCAGCCTGAGCTGGACTCGAGCATAGAAACACTCAGCCCCCTCCCAGATTAATTATGACTGCAACCCAGGCAGCTCTTAAAGAGACAGTACACAGAGGCTATACAGGCAATCTCTGACAATAACGTTTAAACTGCTAAAACGCAGGACACCAGCCTGGTAGTGAGCATTTAAGCAAGCTCAAGGAAGACTTTTTGGGAACCCCCATTTGGAGGGGGGTTACATTAGCACTGCAAGCAAAGTGATATTATTTATCTAACCTTACCCTTCCCTAATTCATAACCCATTTCCCCTAATAGATCTTTCGCCCTGTTTTACATTGTAGTTCTGTGTGCAGGGTATTATTGCTTAGCAGTTTCATTTGTTATAGGGAGGGTCTGTACAGGAACAGGGTATTATATTATTTCCTGGGGGTCAAATAGCCCTGAGCAGAAGCCATCACTCATCCTCAATTGCTACCCCAGGCGGAGGCACCACTTCATTAAAAATATGAAGTACCCAGAAAAAAAACAGCTCAAGGCCACAGGCCAGCCCCTTGGTTTAAAGGGATGCTTTCCTTGAGGGACTCATATGGACCACCTACACTGCTTTCTAACATTGTGTTGTTTTTTTTCACTAACTTTTTATTTGTTCTGTTTTGACTGCAGTGCAGTTCATACTCTGATGCAATTTTATTGCACATCTGTAAAGAATTTTGAGATTTTTTGCATGAATAAAGCTATGAAAAAATAAATGCTATTGTGTTGTATTGTATTATATTGTATTGTATTGTATTGTATTGTGAAATGGGTAGAAAGAATATTGAGTCCTGATTGTTCAAGAGGTACCTTCAGCTGGACCATTATCCCAGCACAACAGCATGTCTGAAAGTAGTTCAACAAAAATATAATTAGAAAATACATCAACTTTACTAAAAAAGACCCATTTCATAATCACAAGAAGGCACTCCTCCAGGAGGTGTGGTATGGTGAGGTAATGGCCCTTCTTGGGTTTGCCTTAAGTTTCAATCCACTAGAGGTGGACTGTTATCCTACCATAAGGCACCCCTGGTCATGCCTTTTTGCTTAATGGCAAAAGACAAGGCAAGGCAAAATTTATTTAGAAGATGCCCAATCCCAGAGGCTCTGGGTGCCGTACAAATAATTATAGTATATGCTCAACCCTTGCCATTCATGGATAGCCACTACTCTTTTTTGCCAAGATCCACAGCTGTGACATTAGAAATCCTGTAATTCACAGTTTTGATGTCAGAACTACAAACGTTGGCTTTTTTTAGAATGTATGTGTCCCTCAAACTGTCTAAAACATTCCACATTCTCTAGAACATTCTGAGGTGAACAACTAAGCAATATACCATGACAGAGAGTGGATATATTGGTGGATTTACCACGCCTGGTGTGGTTCAGTTACAAGGCGCAGCCGAGTGACTTAACCACACCAGAAGTATACCCACTCTGTCATGGTATATTTCCATTATACAATGTTCAACTTGTTTTCTGTTTTTACAGTGATATAAAACTTTTACAGTGAGTATACAGGAGGATTTATCACGGTCATGTGATGTGTTTTTTACCAATGAGATTACAGGATTTTCATACCCCATTGTATAATACTGCTTAATTCACAATCTACTGACAAGAAAACAGCTTTATTAATATGACAACTTTAAACCTTTTTAACAGTGTTTTGTCCTATAGTATATAAAACATCAGACTAAATACCAGACCCTTTGCAACGCTCAGACCAAACCTGCCAGGCTTGCAAAATACAAGTGTTTTGCATCCACACTCCAGAACAACCTCAACCACCCCTCCAAGTTCTGGAGGATTATCCACTCCTTTTTCTCCCCTCCATTCCCCTGGTCCTCAAGGAAGGTAACCCCAATCTCTGACCCTGTTGCTGTTGCCTCTTATTTCAACTCTTTAGCTCCTGTGCTCAATCCCTCCTCTCCTCCTCTCTCTCTCCATGCCCCCTCCTCCCTTATGTATTTTATCCACCCTGCCATCACCCATGCACTCCTCCTTTTCTCCCACCACTCCTGTGGCTCTCTCAGGGCCCTAACCCTCACAAGGGTGTGAGCCCTGATGGTCTCAATCCAAACTTCTTCATCTCTCTGTTCCTGCCACCTCCATCCCTATTACCCAGCTCATCAACCTCTACTTCTCCTTATCTATTATCCCTGACACTTGGAAACAGGCATCTATCATCCACTTCCTTAAAGGTGGTGATCTCCTTTCACTTGGTAACTACTGCACAGTCTCCCTCTCCCCACCCTGGCTAAGCTGCATGAACACCTTCTAATCTAGCTGGTTTCCCCATTTTTTGACTCCTCCTCCTCCTCCTTCTTCACGCCTTTCCAGTCTGCCTTCAGAATGTCCCACTCCAGATCCACTTCTATCCTCTGGCTCACTGATTCCATCCTTTCTGATATGGACCGGGGCCAGTTCACATCCACCATCTTTGTCAACTTGGCCAAAGTCTTTGTCATTGTTGCCTACTCCCTCCTCCTGGACAAGCATCAGGAAGTAGGGCTCTATACCTTTTCAGTCAGTTGGCTCTATTCTGCTTCAACCTTGAGGGCAGGTTTCCAGCTGTCCCTATCAGTGACACCTAATCACCCCCACTTCCTACCTGCTCAGGTGTGCCCCAAGGGTTCATCTTTGGCCCTTTTCTTTTCTCCATCTTCTTGAATGACCTCCCTGCAACCTGTTTCTCTGTCTCCAGCCACATGTATCCAAATGATGCAGTTCTCTTTACCTCCTGTTTCTCTGTCCCTGACCTCACTGCCCTGCTCCAACTGGACTTTGATAATATCCAGTGCTGGTTCCAGGCAAGTCATCTGTCCCTCAATGCCATGAAAATGGTCTCTATAACTTTGGCTCCAGGCTCACTAGGCTCTCCCTTCTCCCCTTTTCCTTACCTTTGATGGCACTGTGATTGAGGAGGTCTCCTCCTTTAAGTACCTCAGGGTCTGGCATGACTACCATCTTGATTTTTCTGTGCATGTGGATGCTATCAACTATAAGCCCCAGGGGCCAGCCCAGTGGTGCTGATGGTTGAGGAGCTTGATGCCACACCTCGTGCCTCACCGGTGACCTAGGTTCGGGAATGAGCTCGGGTTGTCAGGGGTCAGCAGGGGCAGGAGAGGATTGAGCATCCACAGGACTGCTCTCCTTTCCTCTCCTGGGGGGTGAGTGGGTGTTGTCACTGAGGTACCAGTGGCTCCTGGTGGTGACCAGGGGCAGCACAATGTACGGTGCACTCTATCAGGTTTGGGAGTGTTGGAGGACACCTTACGCATGGGTGCGGAAGTGTGACCATCGCATGCAGGGTGTAGTGCATGTCTTCACACCGGGGAGGGTGACAGGACAAAAAAAGAGTGGAAACCCCTGGAGGACCCAAGGGAGGTGACAGTGACCCCAGGAGATGACTCCCACACCCCACCACTGGACCATCTTCCACCAAGCTCCCAGGCCCTTGAACCAGCTGCGGACTGTCCATATAGATTCCAGACAGTTTGCCAGGTAGGACTGGTGGTCCAGCCTGGGGAGGCTTAGATCTTGGGGCCAGCCAAGTCTGTGAGCTGGGGATGGGAAGCACCCCTGGTGGACGGGGTTTCAGGCAGGGAGTAGAGGCCGACAAGCTGAGTGGGTACACCTGAAAGATGGCCTGGGGGTCCCAGTGTAGAAACAGAGTTAAAAAAGAAAAAGAAACCTATAAGCTCCACCCCAAACTTGGAGCACTCTACGGCAATAGAGGGAATATCCCTCTTCCTGCCATAGAGAGATCGTCTCTCAAGATGATCCTCCCCATGTTCCAACTACAGCAACGTCATTTACAATACAGCCCACCCCTTTCCAAACTGGACCCCCTCTATTGCTCCTGCCTTTTTTGCCCTGGACTGTCCCCCTTGCACTCACCACTGCTCCCTATACTCTTCCTTCTCCCTCCTCTCCCTCAAAGCCAGGCACCTTGCCAACTGTGCCTTCTACATATCCAAATTCAGGCTTGGCTCCCATCCTCCCAACCATACCTCTCTCCTCCCAGTCCACCTACTGTACTTCCTCATACTCACACTGTAACACTAACTCCCATTCCACCTCTCACCCCTAGAAATCTACTGCTGGCCAAGTTGCTTTCTGTTATCATTTCTCTAACCTCTGGTCCTCTCTTCCCTCACTCCTGCTGCTGTTCATGACCTCAGCTCTTAAACTTCTGCCTTCCATCCCCCAAGCTATGGTTCCCTAAGCCTTGCTTTTATACTGTGATTCCTCCTGCTTCCGCTGCCTTCCCTTCTCAACTCATGGTTTCACCACTGCTCTTGTTCAGTTGCTCATTTACTTTACCATAGGCACCAGCTGTATTGCATTATTCTGCTCCAAATATTTGGTTGTTTGCCAAACTATTTATTTATTTTACTGTGTACTCTCTTGCACCCCCTCCCCCCCGGCAGGATGCATCTGGAAACAAGCTGTAACCAGCTCACTGTCTTTCCTGGTATAACTTTCAAAATTAATAAATAAAAAACAGCCTAACTGTAAATGACAAGGCTTGTAATTCAATCTCTCATTTCTGGTGACAGTTACAAACCTTTTCAGTTTCATTTGCTTGGTTTATGATGTCATCAGAAACCCTTGATGGAATTACGGCCTTGTAATTTTACAGTTGCCTAATGTTTATTCTATATCCATATATAATACAGGGATGAGAGGATGGTACTTTTCCTGTAGAAGTGTGTAGCAGTTATTTTCCTGTACACCCCTCCCTGTATACACAATTATAATTAAAACTAAGAGTTACCATCCAAATGTATTACTGTATATAAAATAAAAGATGAGTAAATATACTATACTAAAACCTATTGCGGGGGCTAGCCAGACCATAAAACCACTTGCTCTGAAGGCTTGTGGATTTATGATTTGGTTTGCCTCCTTGATGGGATTGTTTCCTTGTATACTATACTACACTTACCCATCATTTATTCTATATATGTATGTGTGTGTGTATATATATATATATATATATATATATATTAGAGCAAAAAACTCCATTTAATGCATCAGTTAGGGTTTCCACAGTGACAAAAGTGAGAAGTTCGGTGTTGGGGTTCATGCCTTTGCCCCAGCCCACAACCCCAACCGCCAATGTGGTGTGCATTGGGGTCATCGGCCCTAACTCTCACCCCATCACATGTGTAAACAAGCTGAGGTATAGGAGAATGGGGTGAGAGCTAGGACCGACAACCCCAATGCACACCATGTTGGCGGTTGAGGTTGCGGACTGGGGGGTGCAAGGGGGGGCTTTGAACCCTAACACCAAATTTCCTCACTTTTGTCATTGTGGAAAAACCCTAATTGATGCATTAAACAGATTTTTTTGCCTCTAATTTCCCTTCTTTTTGAGAATGTGCAGTGGAAATAGTGAGTGGAATGTGGTGGTGGGAGCGTGGGGTCCCACCATGTGATTTTTTGTGACATAGTAATGGTAAGTGCAAGGTAAACAAAACCGCTAATGGTTGTGCACATGGTGACTGAAACATAAATGCAAAAGCAAACATTACTAGAAAAGCAAATGCAAGGTGACGCCATCACGAATAGTAACGCAAAAGGAGATGCAAGCGCATAAGGAAACGCAAACCGTGACATGCACAGTAATGTTACCACAATCAGAAACACAAATGCTAATGTTAACAGCAGAAATAATGCCAAACGGAACAGAAATGGAAAGGCAAATGTAAGTGTGTAAGGAAACACAAAGCGTAATGCGCACTGTCATGGTACCGCAATTGCAAACGCAAATGGTAATGGTAACAGCAAAAGTAATGCTAAAGGAAACAGAAATGGAAAGGCAAATGCAAGTGCATATGGAAACGCAAACCGTAACATGCATGGTCACAGTACCGTAACTGGAAATGCAAACAGTAATGGTAACAAGTAAAATAATGCCAAAGAAAACAGAAACATGAATGTAAGCAAGTACAGAAATGCAAACCGTTATGCGCATGGTCACGGTACTGCAATTGTAAATGCAAATGGTAATGGTAACAGCAACAATAACCTCAAAGGGAACAGAAACACAAAAGCAAGCTCATTATGGAAATGCAAACCGTACTTGGCATACCGGTGGCGATCGTCAGTGGAAAGCATAAATGGGAAAGTTAACAGCAGAAATAACGCCAAAGGAAACAGAAACGCGAATGCAAGCGCATATGAAAACAAGAACACAAAGGGTAAAGCACACGGTGGCATACACAGTAACGGTAACTCAAACGGGTACGGAAACGGAAGTGGTACCGCTAACTGTAACAGCATCGGAAGCACACATCCTGTTTTTGCCCAACAGCTGCATAAAGAAACACAGTGTGTACAAAGAATGTATGCATAATAATGGGCCTCAGAGCAGAAAATGAGCTGCTGGAATACTAAATTGCTTATTTCTCAGGAACCGTATGACGTAGAAAAAAATGTAAATTTCACATGATTCATGATTTTCCGGGCTAGGTTTTCACTGAATGCATAGCCCAGAGGGCTACTCATCGTCATGATGAAAATTCCACATCTTGCACCATTTCTGAGATATGAACCCCGAAAGGTGTGGCGGACGCCACCATGTTAGTCTATGGGGAAAAACATCAACTTCGGAGTACCGTAACTTGGCATCCATGCAATATTTTGTCACCAAACCACCAAAAGGCACATCTGTGAGATGTTGGCTGCCTTCCCTTCAAATTTGAGCCCAAAAGCCCAAACCGTTCTTTTGCAGCAGGGTGGCAAATAACTGCTGCCATTTTGGCCATAGTCTGGAAAAGTAGTATCTCAATTTGTGAAAGCTTTCGCAAAAATTTGTGAAAGTGTCACACGTGCGACACTGCTTTGCAGCAGTACTTTTCCCAAATATCTGGAAAACATATTTCTGGGGGATTTAACCCCAAAATAAAGACATGGCTAGCATCCTCAGGGTCTGTCTAGGTGAACACAAAAGTAATTGTGTTCCTAGAGGGTCCCAATTTTAAATGGCAAGCATTTTTCTGATCACCAACTGAAAAAAAAATGGTGGATTTGCGACACTACTAGGGTCATTTGCAACACTAAAAAGTGCATTTGCGAAAGTGTTGAACTTTTTGTTAACTTTTCCCATTGACTTATAATGGGAACTAGTTTTTTAAATAACTTTTGAACCATTTAATATTTTTTCACAAAATCTTCAAAAGGCACATTGGGGACCCCAGCCACATGTTCCCTGAGTTTTGGACTAAGTCGTAAACCATGCGACCACGCGGTAGTAACAAAAATTTACAAAAAGCACTTGTGCACATGGATGTCGCTTAATAACTCCGCAGCCATATATCCAACTAGTATGAAAGTTGGCAGATTCAAGATCTATGGTATCCTCCTGCCTGCCAAATTTAAACAGTGGCAAAGTTATTAAGGTGCAAAGTTTCACTCTTAAACCTTAAAACTACTCAACCCTAACTATGGTAGCACTACAGTGCTACCATTATATATATATATATATATATACACACATATATATATATATATATATATATATAAATATATATATACATAGAGAGAGAGAGAGAGATGTACTGCATTGTACTATGGTGTATAATGCACTGTAACAGATTGCTGTTATATAGTTATGAGCCCCATGTACCACTGGAGGGCAGGCAACACCATCTAAACTCACCACATCAGAACTAAACTAATTCACTCTCTCTTTTGGAGACATGTATATCTTTAAACTGTTCACCTCCCAAGTGAGGGAACCTGATGTTTAATATTTGTGGGGGCAGGGGAGACATGACATGCATACCTCTCAACTGTCCCTGATTTTCAGGGATATCCCTGATTTTGCCTCAAAATTTTACTCTGTCCCTCCTAACATTTGTGTTTCCGTGGCTAAACAGTGGATTTTGTAAGCACAAAATAATGTCAAGTATTAAAGTTACAGACTTGTTCTTCATTAGAAAATGCATTTTGCACTAAGCCCCATATTCTACCAACTTTCTGGGTGGATATCTTTAATTTTGAAGATGTGTCCCTGATTTTGGTCCTTTGTCCCTGATTTTTTTAAGCCTTGTCCCTGATTTGTGAGGCAGGAGGTTGAGAGGTATGATGACATGTGAGACTTCAGGTCTATTATTAAACTATGAATTGAGAATTTTAAATGTGAATTACTGGACACATGCAGTAAATGACTGGTGAATGCCCACCTGAGCTGCCTGTATTTAAATCTGTTTGTTACAGTGTTTGACATGGAACCTTTGCAAATCAGCACTTATCTCAAAGATTGACTGATGTAGAAATAAATAAATTAAAAATAATGGAGTATGTGGCAGACGTGGAGTACATGTCTCATTCAATATCTCTCAGTGCATGCCTTCTCTATGCGGGATGTGAAGCACTCTCTTTAGGAAAATGACTGAGAGGAATTCTGCTCCTATATTGAACTGTTAATAGATTATTGAGTCCCTCTTTACAAATTGATAGATTCAACAGTCTCTCTATGTGGAACAGAGGGATCATGGAATTCTATAAATGCAGGGGGAGCCCACTTAATGAGGAACAATTGAGATGTATGAATCCCACTGTACAAAGTGGAATATGCAACATTCTATCTGTGTGGAGTGCATGGAAACTGGAGTGGTCTAAATGGAGGGACATGCCACCAAATGAGAAACTGTATAGAGGTATAACTAATTTCCTTAGACAAAGTAGGAGAGTGTACTCTATGTGTGGGTTAGAACTGCAGAGTTTGAAATTAAGTTCTGCAGCCACTAGCCAGCATGGCTACCGACTGGGAAAATTCAGTGACCCCCCTCCCCCCAGACTTATCCACTTGGCCATCTGGTGCAGATACTTAAATACTACTTTCTCCAAGGAATGACAGCAGGGCTATTTGAAGGAAAATTGTACTAGTGCAATACAAAATCTACTAACATTTGGTTAGTTGTCCAGTGCCAGTTTCAGCCTCTAGGACTGAGGTTAATATTCAGATGGAGAGTCCCACTTAGCTCATTGTACTCTGGGCAGCCATTTTGTATCAGGTTAAGCAGTGGATGGTTTGGGCTTCATGAAAAATGGTTGAAAGGTAAGAAGGACCTAAGGTACATGAACCCCAATGCCCAGTGTGGGAGGGAAAGGGCCATGATTTACATAAAGGGTAGGTGCCTGTAGCAGTTTTGTTTGGAAGTAACATTTTTTCACTCCTCCCCCAGTTGTAGAATGTTTCTTTTCAAAACTGAAGCAGCTGCCACTTGCTGGCCGAAACAGAGCATTAGTTAACTATGTAGCTGGATCAACGAAAGTCAGCAAGGTTTTGGTAAGCATACCTCTCAACCTCCTGCCTCATAAATCAGGGACAAGGCCTAAAATATCAGGGACAAATGACCAAAATCAGGGACACTTCTTCAAAATTGGAGATATCCATTCAGGAAGCTGGTAGAATAAAGGGCTTAGTGTAAAATGCATTTTCTAAAGAAAAACAAGCCTGTAACTTTAATGTTTGACATTAGTTTGTGCTTATAACTCCCGCTGTTTGGTCACGGAAACACAACTTTTAGGAGGAACAGAGTAAAATTATGAGGCAAAATCAGGGACATCCCTGAAAATCAGGGACAGTTGAGAGGTATGTTGGTAAGTTAGGGCCAAACACTAATAGTAATGTCAGATTGGGTTCATGGCTTGCTGAGTTAAGGCACACTAGTAACATGACAAAACCAAATGAAGGTCAAAGCCTTCAGGCTACGAGTTGGTGAGTTCCCTGATGGCTAAGAAAGGAAGTGCTTCCCTCCTTAGAAGGGCCCAGGGCTTTTTGAAGCCAAGTTGCTGATTCCAACATAGTAATATTTTAGAAGGGCTTTGAGCTGAACTCCAGAGAGCTGTAATAGGAACCAGAAGGGCTCTAGTCATAGGCTGCTAATAAAATCTACTCTGCATTTTAGCTAACACAGAGTCCAATTTACCAGCAGATATATGTTTCTGGAAACATAACTCCAGCAGAAAATCTCATTTGGCACTTGAAGCTCAGGAAGAACTGTCATGGAGGGGGCGGGGAATGAATGGCTCTGTGGATTAGCAAATGGGCCATGGAGCTGTCTAGGTCATTGGTTCAAATCTGGCCCAGGTTGATAGTAGCTAAAAACAATTATCTCAGATAGCTGCTTAGTTGCCCATCTTGGCTTCAGAGGTTTCAGTCCAGCTCCAGTTGAACAGATATCCACATCACAAATCAACATTTAAGTACTTCATTGCAGAATTAGTATCAGCACACCCACACTATAGCTCATACCAAAAATTAGGTTTCCACATGACTTCATTTTAAAGTTATACACTATTTTGTAACATTGATTTCACTCACTGTTTAAAAAAGCCAGTTTCAGTGAAGAGCCACTGATGATGTCATCACCAAAACTTACAGCATAGTCCTCCATGTCAGCAAAATTATAGGGCCTATTTCTCTAAGTTTAAGAAACTATAGCTGCAGAAATCATTAAAAGAAAAACTGGCATATGTTTGGCTGCAGTGCTTGCATTTTCAGAATGTTCAGACGCATGATATTTTACTTTAGAATGCATCATGAGGTAGTTTTGGAATGCAGCGCTGCACCAAGGTATAGAATTTAAAGGTAGTACACAATTTTAGAAATGGGGGGGGGGGCATGCAGTCTCAGAATATGACAGGGATGCACCTTCTCGAAATGTGGTGGGACACTCAGTCACGAAATGGGACAGAGACACACATTGAGGACTTTGGTGGGGACTGGCAATTTCAAAATATAGTGGGGACGTACACTGTCGGAATGTAATAGGACTCACCATTTTATTTTGAAATTGCTTGTCCCTGCCACATTCCAAAACTCTATGCACCCACCACATTTCAAAACTGTGCATTCCCAACACATTCTAAAGTTGTGTTTAAATGCCACATTCTGGAATTGTGTCACCACTACATTCCAAAATTGTGCATCACTACTACATTCTGAAATTGTGCATCACCGCCACATTCCTAAATTGTGCACCACTGCCACATTCCTAAATTGTGCACCACTGCCACATTCTGAAACTGTGCAGCACAACCACATTCCAAAATTGTGCATCGCCATTTTCCAAAACTGTATGTCACAGCCACATTCTGAAATTGTGCTTCACTGCCACATTTCAAAATTGTATACCACTGCCACATTCTGAAAATGAGCATCACTGCCAGATTCAAATTGTGAATCCCAGCTACTTTCTGAGATTGTGTTATTGTTGTATTCCACAGTTGCAGCCTAGTGGCATTTTGAAATCTCTTCCCTGCAGTATTCTAAAAAGTGCACACAACTTTGTCATTCTGATGACATGTTTACTGGTGCATCCACCCCCCCCCCCACACACACACATTCTTAAGTACTGCGCCTTGCATCTGCACATGATGAATATGCATGCTGTGACCCACCCAGTGTCAGCTTTTCTTCTTTAGATGTTTACTACAGCTACAGTTTTATGTAACATGGGATAAATAAGTTCTATAAGGTAGCTTGCAGGGAAGACTAGACTGCAAGTTCTGGCTGTGACATCATCTGTAGCTCTTCACTTACACTGGCTTTTTTGAACAGGTAGTGAATTTAGGGTTACAAAATTACTTGTAACATTTAAACAAACTAACTTGGAGATCTCATTTTTGGCACGAGGCTAATTGGGAATATGCGGATCCAAATTCGGAATTTAGTGATGCTGGAAATGTTGTCTGGACTCTCTTTTTGAAAACCTGGACGGAAGTTTCACACAAGAGCGCGAAGAGTCTGAACCACCCTCTCAACCACCAGGGGTAGTTACTCCAGGGCAGAGTCTAGCACAGGGCCACCAGGCTTATTAGTGGCTTAGGGAGCAAGAGCTATTAGAAGAGATCGTTCAAACTCAAAGTATGCATCCTGAGGAGGGATATGATCACAGACTTGTGAATAATAAAGAAAATGGAGACGGTAGAGTATACACAGATCTCTGAGCCAGTGATTGCAAACTGAATTCCAGATCAGTAGTGTTGTCATAGCCAATCAGAAATCTTGGTTATGAATTGTGTGAAGCACTCTTATAGCCATAAGTGTGCTTCATGCGTATCCAACTTCCAGTATGAATCTCATGCTGCCAAACTGCAGAACAAAGTCCATTCAAATAGCACTTTCCAGTTGCTGTGGCAATTTCAGAAGGAAGCACGCTCCAGATTCACCTTGTGTGATCAGTGTTCCATGTACACAGTTAAGCAATTGGCTCTTCTTGCTTAACTGTGCTTCCCCTAAGACGTGGACATTTGTTGAAATATACAAATATAAAAAAGTAACTGTGACTGTGAATAAAATAACTTTGTAACGTGGCAAGAAATACTATGGTGAAATTCAGAAACTACATTGGTCAAAATAGAACACATGACACAAAATGAAGCGGGCATTAATTCTCTAGAAATGCCCACTTCATAGTGAAATACTGTGTCTAGCCTCATCAGAATCGCCAGTACTATAAAACTAAAACGCATTTTAATTCCCACCAACCCACCCTGCAGTACTCATTCACTTGCAGCAAACTTGTGTTAGAGTGGATCAACGGGAGCAATGAGTGTTGTTAGTAGTCCAGTATCAGAACTATTATTACAGTGTTTAGGAAGGTCACCTTCTTAATCTTCAAATGTTGGTAATTGTTTGAAGTAGTTTAGTTTTTACAGTAAATCCATTCTTGAAAAGCCGATCACTGTACTGATGTTTTGCAGGGCATAGCATGCAAATAATCAATCCCATATTCCAATGCTTGAAAACAGTATCAGCAATGGTTTTAGAGTACTATAGCAAAGCGATTGGTAAAGTTAAGAAAAGTTTGATGTTGATATGGGAATATCATACAATGAGTGAACAATTCCTCGTCTCTGTATTAATAGCAATTTAGAGACGCAATATAAATAAATGTTAAAATGGTGAAACAAGCAGTAAAACCATTGAAATGCTGTACAACTGTCTCTTGTGTTATTCTTTCCTAATAACATGAAATTTTGCACGTAACATCACTCTGTATTACTTTTTATTAGTGCTTGCCATGTTACAAGTGCATTAATCCACTCCAAAGTCGGGCTGTACTAGGGAATTAATGCCCAGTTGGTGGTTAGAGGCACTCAGCCTCATGCCCCAACCCCCCCAACTGGGAATTACTTCCCTAGTAGAGCCCTCCTTTGTCATGGATTAATGCTTATGTGATCATGCACAGCAGTACAGTGACTCCTTATCCCCCCACCCTAAACAGTGCTCACACAGGACATAACCAAAGGTAAAAGCACATAAAAAAGCTTTCTGCACAATGAAAAATGTTGACACATCACACTGATCTACAATACATTACTAGTTTTGCCAAAGGGCTTCTTATGGCTTTAAGACCAGCACCTCTTCCATTCTTAGGATGTCAGACCTGCTCACCTTTGGTTCACAGTTCTCATATATACATACAAAATTGCCAGGAGATACAGGCTGTATGGTCTATCTAGTCTGCTCGAGTGTCCTAAGAATGTGCAAGACAACATTTGTATAGCCACAAGAGGCCCTCCAGCATAATCAATAAACTTATACTAGAGGATATGTGTACAGATTGGGGGAAGGATGGGGCCGGTCCACCGATGCAGTGGTAGCACTACTGCCTGCACCACCAATGACCCATGTTCGGCAGTGAGCTCGGGAGTTAGAGGACCATTTGGGAGAAGGTGAATTGAGCATCTGATGGACTGCTCTCCTCCTCCAGGGAGGATGGGGGGACACAGATCCTGACACTCACCTGACCCTTGCTAAACACCAGGGGCTGGGCATGCCAGGCTGTCAAGACATATGGGAGGTGCAGCAACTGTCGATGTACAGCATGCAAGACTGTGCAGCATACGTCATGATGGAATTGCACATCTGCACTGCCTGAGGCCCCAGAAAAATGGAAAACACAGTGTAAACTGCTAGGATGAATCTGGTCTCCAGCAGGCCCTGTACCTGGCTATCCAGGTGATGTCTGAGCTAATCAGATTCTGCTTCTGATGGGGACTGGGGGGACCCCACTGATAACACCAGGGAAATAAGCCCTAGGGGAACAAGTTGGACAGAGATAAGTCCTAGAGGATAAGAGGGTGATAGGGCTTGGGAAACCAGAGGATGGAGGTCGGTTAGTGCACAGGGGAGAAACCGAATAACTAATAAACAAAACAAAACAAAAAAACTGAGGGGGTGATAAGGGAAACATTAGAAAGCAATATTTCACAATGGTGGAGGTTAACAGGTAAAATAGCCCATCCGGTGAGGTTGTAGACGTTAGCACAGCTCAAGCTGGCAGAGCAGGATTGGACTGATTCCTCAGAGAGAATGGCAATGAGGGTCACACATTATGAGAAGGCTAACATTCTAGCTGAGAAGTTTGGATGTATGTCTATAACCAAAGTTGGTAAAGTCACTGCAGTGTGGCAAGAGGAACAGACAAGGATAAGCACAATTCATGCCTAACCTGACTGCATATCTCCATGCCCAAGTGCTGGTCCACACCAGACAGTATCCACAACCCCTGCCTGCCACTCCTCATGAAACATAGAAACAAAGAATCTGATAGTAGAAGGAGACCAAAGGTCCATCAAGTCTACCCATACTATACTACCTCACCCCACTAACCTACTGTACTGGTGAGTTATCTCCCACTTCCCCTGCTCCCTCTCCCCTCACACCTCTGTTGCCCACCAGACTATGAGTCCCCTTGCCTGTCCCAGCTATGAATAAACCTGTTTAGAATAGCTGCCCCCACCCCACTTCCACTGACTGTTGGTTCCATGGTTCCCTCACTCTGTGAAGTAAAACTTCCTCATGTCTCTCTTGAACTTGCCCCCCACAACCTCCAATCATTCGCCCTGGTGACTGCATCAACATTTCTTACACAGATTCTCACTGTTCACCCTGTTTATACCCCTTATGCATGTTGAACTTTGCATGGCGGCATTGGGTGGAGCTGCAATGAACACTGGGCATCAACTAGTATGCTCCTGTTGACTCCTCAATGGATTCCCTGTTCAGCACAGAGTTGGAAATCAAATGATATGGCAGCCCTCCAAGGACTAGCATATCCTCATATGGGATACTAGCACATATGATACTCAGAACATGATGTTCTGGATCATTCCAGCCCTCTATGCTGGCTCAGAGGGCTGGAGAAATGTAGTGGTGGGCCTTCATGGGCGCAAGTGGAGGCCCCTCTGTGCACAATAGCAGGTGCTTAGGCAGCTGTTATGACAATCCACTGGGCAGCATAATACTGCCAGCCCATGTGTCCCCTGACAGTGAAGGCACTGTGGATCATGCGGCTGTATGTTGCTCTCCCCCTGTGCCTGACCAAAACCAGGCCATATTATAGTATATTAATATAACATGATGCTATTTATTTTATTGTGTCACTGTTCTATTATCATACTATGTAATTATGTATTTTATTGTGTTACTACTGTATTATGTATGCTACTGTGTTACTACTGTCTTATTTTACTCTGCGTTACTGTTTTACTACTGTATTATGTTAGTATCTATGTTACTGTGTTGCACTGTGTGTTACTTTCCTACTGCTGTATTATTGTACTATGTTACTATATATATATTACTGTGTCAATACTGTATTATATTGATGCAGTATGTTATGATGTATGTTATTATGCTACTGCTGTATCATCTTATTTTACTATGTGTGTTACTGTGTTATTACTGTACCATGTTACTATTCTATGAAAGCATTTCTTTTTCTTTGGTTAGACCAAGTCTTTGAAGTTTTCTATTCCCTCAGTCTTCACAAATCTTCCAGAGTTTTGAGCTGTTGAGGTGCTCTTCAAATGTACCTATTTGTTATTAATTTGTATTGGGCTTATTCCTATTTTCTATTGAGAATTTCATATTTTTGTGATGTACAGCACACTGATATTTTAGTGACGTACTTTATAAATAAAAATAATAATATGTTACTGTGTTACTAGTATAAGACTGCGGCATCTTAGTTGACAATAAACTGGAATTTAGAAAGCATCAAACTCAGGCAATAACAAGAGCTAACTTTATGATTAAAAACAACAGAAGGAGTTTTATTAATAAATCTATGAGCTGTTTGTTATCACTGTATAAAATATACGTCAGACTCCATTTGGATTATGGATCTCAGCTGTGGAGTTCCTATAAACTAGAAGATATAGTAAGGGTGGAGAGAGTTCAAAGGAGGTTTACAAAGTTCATAGGTTCTATGAAATCATTAAGTTATGCTGAAGGGTTGAACAGGACAGGTTTGTTCACTCTGGAGCAGAGAAGATCTAGGGATTACCTATTGATGTTGTTCAAAATGATGGGTGATCAGGAGTTAATTAGGGAAATGAACATCATGGTATGGGACAAACCAGTTGGTCTCAGAGGTCATAAAAAGCAAATTAGAATGGACACAGCAAGGAATAACAGTGATCATTTCTTATTTTTAAACAGGAAAGGTAGGATTTGGAACATGCTCCCTTGGGAAATTGTGGACTGCAGGAACTTTAAGGCTGGAACAGATGATTGGCTAATTATGAATAGGACAATGTGGACCCATTGATGTGGGGAGTGGAAGTATGGGCTTCATAGCCTCCTTTCACTCTAAACCCGGTATGAATACCCAGTATGAATTATGTAACTATGTCACTCTGTATGTTACGGTGTTACTGCTGTGTTACGATATATCTTTCTATGTTGCTCTGTATGTTACTGTCTTACAATATCACTAGTGCTGGTCATTAAAAGACCCCTGTTACTATAGCATACTTTACAGTATCTCAAGTTAAATGGGTTAATGTCCCAATGAAAACAATGGAGTTCCTGCAGCATGCAGTACCTCACTTGCAACAGCATTTCACAGCAATGGGGAACTTGCTTGTGGTCAGCACTGTATGTTACTGTGTTACTGTTACTATTTTACTATATTGTTGTGTATGTTATCGGATTACTACTGTATTATGTTAATATTTTACTATGTATGTTACTCTTGCTGCTGTATTATCTTACTGTGTATGTTACAGTAGTATTACTGCATTAGTTTACTGTGTTACTATGTATGTTATTGTGCTACTAGCTTTTATGACTTTAGTTTTTTGTTATTTTTCTGATTTTATATATGTATTTTTTCTGATTTTATTGTTTCTTTGTACAGTGCCTTGGTGCTTGAAAGGCGCTTAATAAATAAAGTGTTATTATTATTATTATTACTACTACAGTACTCGGTTATTATAGTATATAGTTAAGGTATATTGGCCCAGATATTCAAACTGCGCCCAAAAAGTGCACAATAGCAGGAGCAAGCACAAGTCCATTGCGCTCATGTGCAAGAGTGCGATATTCAAAAACTGCACAGGCCAAGATGCGCCTACAGCCAACGACTGAATATTGCACCACCTGCATCACAGCACAACTAGGGAGGTGAAGCTGAGCATATCTGATGTGCCATAGCGTAACAAGGGATGTTCAGCTGAGGAGTCCAGATGCACCATAGTGCAACCAGGGACTCCCCCCAGCAGCAGGGCAGCAATGCAACAGCACAACCAGGGATGCAGGGGCCCACCACCCATGCCACAGATGGGCAAAGGAACACACAACAGAACAGACATCATCCCCCCCCACACCCCATGCACTGCACAACTGGAGGAAAGCTGGAATAACCACTGGCTCATGGAGACCAGCAACCAACCCACAGCTGGGCCATGGTGCCCCATCACACCCCCTGGCAAGCTATGACCGGCACACAAGGAGGGCCACCACCCTGTGCCACATTATCCCACCAATGCAGAGCACACCTGCACCATGACCCTAAACACCCTGCCCAGGGAGCAGCGCCCACCAGTGCAGGATACCCCATGCATGCCACCACCCCCACTGTGACAATGCAACCCTGTGCACCACAGAACCATGCAAGGCAGCCCCACCATGAGCACCCATCAGCAGGTGGCAGCACACAGCAATGCAATGACTGCATACAGTGCCACCATGCACACCCCAGGTACAGCTGAGAGGCCCGGCCATGCGTCGGCACATGAGGTACCCACATGAGAGGGCATGCCCCGGACCCCACCACCAGTGGTACAGCACCCTGCACACCCTCCCAAGGACACACCCTGACCCAGCACTGGCTACAACAGCCAGCACAGACACCCACAGTGGTACATGGAAGCATGCACCACACCGGATGCAACACAATGCATGGACAAACACCCACCCATACCCAAGGGCACACCAACACAGGGACACAGTAGTGGGGCAACCAAGCCCCCAGCGTGTGGCCATGGAAACCGTGTACACACGGCCAGCACTCCTCCATGGCACAGGAGTGCCAGCTACCCTGTGCAGGCACTGTGGAGCTGTACACCACCAGCATTTGACCAGAGCACAAGTGATAGACAGTGGTGCACATCCCCTGCAACACACACAAGCCACAACATGGAGGTGGGACAACAACAGCGGAGGCCACAGTGTCACCCGAGGCAGACAAACACCACACCAGTGACAGGAGGCAACCTGGCATTGTGATGGGTACAGTGGCTGTCCTGCATGGACAGCCACCACTGACATGCCAGTGGACCATGCAGGTCACAGATCTGCAAGGGTGTCAGCTGCACAGGCCATGGATGGGCTGACAGGTGTGCCATGGACACAGATCATGCACCATGGACCACTGCACACAGTCATCCAGTGCACAGGGAACAACATACACACCACAGACAGTGACTGATAGCTACTCCCACACCATAGTCACTTCCCCATGGACACACACACACGGTCATGACTGCACCACCCCTGACACCATGCACACCACTGCAGCTGAGCACCTATAGCCCACTACAAAACAGAAACCACCACATTAGGTATATCAAAGCAAATGTATCGTAAAAAATGCACAAAACTATTTACATATATTTACAAAAGGTTGGGAGGAGGGCCACAAACAAGGTGGGGGTGGGTAAGGAGCCGGGGTGAACAAATGGTAGAGGGAAGGAGGGGTGTGAGGGTGGGTCCAGGGGAGTAGGGAAAATCAGGGGCAATAGTATGCTCATCGGGAGCCCCGCTCCCCGCTCTGGCTGCTCCTCCCGCCATGCCACCGTCTGACTCCCACACAGTCAGTCTGCTCCAATATCTCCAGGGAGGCCCTGGCCACCTGCAGTATCTCCTGCAGCATCCGTTGGATGGCTTGCAACTGCCATCCACCTAGGACAAGGGAGCAGAGTCAATAGGTGTGAATGCACAGCCCCATGCAGCCCACCCACTGTGCATGGCATACGGCCATGGGACATGCCTCTGTGATGGTGTGTGACCACCCACAGTGATCGCGTCCACAAGACCTGCCCACCCAGGTGCACACAGCCATGTGGACTGCTGCACACACCCACCGGCCAAGTCCTGCACAGCACCACCGTGGCTGTTCAGTGACATGGCTATATGGTGCGAAGGCAGTGGCACAGCCAGGAACCTGGTGCACGCATTGATGCACTCCCAGACATGCAGTGCCACTGGACAGTGCTGACTGTGACAAGTTGCGTGCATGGCAGTGGTGTCAATGGATGGTGGCCATGCCCCGCTGCCTGCTCTGTTACACAGCATGCAATAGTTATCATGGATGTAAGGCACTCACCATCATCATGCTGGTCCCTCTGCCTCTGTGGACCTTTGCCCCTCCCGGACTGATGGTCCTCCTGCTGACGCCTCCTTTCCCTCACCAGCCAGCGCTCATCTGGGCCTAAGGTGCAAACATGGAGAGAGGAACATCAGTACAATCCTGTAGCAAAGTCCCCTGCCCCCATGTGTGTGCAATCCCACACAATCAGACCTACCCACCCCACACCCTGATAACACCACCACGGCCAACACCGGACGGTCCCCCCCATGTGCCAGACAATGCAACCATGATACCCGTATGGAAGATAAATGTGTATGGATGTTGCACCTACATGCCGAGGCACCGTGCCCCTCTTGGCATGTGCCCGCAGGCAGGCAAGCAGGTCCAGGTCCCTCCACCTCAGGTTCACATATCTATGGTGGCACTGCTCCGCCATCTGCCCCATACCAGTGGCCTCCTCCAGGGCGTCAGCCACATCCTGCCACACCTGACTCCTGGACCTGTCCAGGGGTGCCTCACCAAATAGTGGGCCAACAAGTGGATCCACAATGGCAACCAAGTTTGCCATCTCTACCTGGCTCCACTGTGCTGCTCTCCTCCGCGCCATCTCTATTGCTAGGTTAAGTCAAAATGGCACTCTGCAGCATGGTTCCACCATGTGCAGATGCTGCGCAGTATAGTGCTTCCATTCCCTATTGTGCTGTCACCGAACAGCGCGATAGTGGTGCATCCATGCCTGACGCATGGCGCCTAGGGGGCAAAAGTCGGGCACAGGGTCAAGGGTCTCTGGCGCATGGACAGCCACAGCGCGATTGGAACCCAATGCGTCTAGCATGATTGGGTGCCTGTGTGCCACCTCCTGTAGTGGCCTACTGCACTGTTGCCCCAGTACGCTACGATGTCCCAGTGCCACAGTGCCAAATAGGTGAACAGCGCTGTAGCACCACTGGCACAATGGTGGCCATGCATTGCCTCCCATGCACAGCACGTCAGCAGCATGGAAGGCACCTGCATCATCAACCCGGGCATGCACAGTTCGGTGTGTACTGTGCATGTCACAGAACTGCGCCCTTGGCTCAGCACGTTGAACACAATTGTGCAAAGCGCAAAAGGGTGATATTCAGCTGTCATATACATAGAAACATAGAAACATTGACTTTGATGGCAGATAAGGACTGCTTGGCCCATCTAGTCTGCCCATTCCCCTACCTACAGGATAGGCCACAGATCCTAGTTAATCAACAGCCTATTTCTTCCTACCCCCCACAAGAATTGCTTTATGTCTGTCCCATGCATTCTTGAATTCTCCCACAGTTTTAGACCCCACAACCTCCTCAGGAAGGCTGTTCCATGCATCCATCACCCTCTCTGTGAAATAATACTTCCTCACATTGCCCCTGAACTGCCACCCCATCCATAAATTGTGCCCCTTGTTCTGCATGTCTCTTTTCTGAAGATGCTACCCTTTGGACTTTGTTGATTCCACTGAGGTACTTAAAAGTTTCAATCATGTCCCCCCTCTCCCTTCTTTCCTCAAGGGTATACATATTAACTCCTTTAGTCTCTCCTCATACAGCTTCTCTTGCAGACCCTGCACCATTTTAGTTGCCCTCTTCTGGACTGCCTCTATCCTGTCTATGTCCTTGCGGAGATGGGGTCTCCAGAACTGGACCCATTACTCCAGATGGGGTCTCACCAACTGTCTGTACAGAGGGATAACAACTTCCTGTTTTCTGCTGCTGATGCCTCTCCCTATGCATCCCAGTATACCCCCTGCCCTCCCTACTGCCTTCTCACATTGCTTGCTAACCTTAAGGTCATCTGATATGATTACCCCCAGGTCCCTTTCCTTTTTTGTTGTTGTTACTACCTCCTCCCCCATTGTGTATTCTTCCCCTAGGTTCTTGTTTCCCAGGTGCATTATTTTGCACTTCTTTGCATTGAATCCTAGCTGCCATACTTCTGACCATTTCTCCAACCTTGCCAAGTCCCTTCTCATCCTTTCCACACCTCCTCGTGTATCAACCCTGTTGCAGATCTTTGTGTCATCTGCAAAGAGGCATACTTTTCCTTCCAGTCCCTCTGCAATGTCACTTATAAAGACATTAAAAAGGACTGGACCCAATACTGAACCCTGCGGTACCTCACCAGTAACCCCTCTTTCTTCAGAGTGGACTCCATTTACAATTACCTTCTGTGTCCTGTTGTCCAGCCAATGTTTTGCCCAGGCTACCACTCTGGGACCCACTCCCAGGCTGGTTAATTTGATTATTAATCTTTTGTGTGGGACTGTGTCAAATGCCTTGTTAAAGTCTAGGTAGGCCATGTCCACAGCCCCTTCCTGGTCAACTACTTTGGTCACCCAGTCAAAGAAATCTATTAGATTCGTCTGACATGACCTTCCTGCTGTGAACCCATGCTGCCTTGGGTCCTGTGCCCCACTGGCCTCTAGGTACCCAATTATTCTTTCCTTCAGAAGTGACTCCATCACTTTCCCTACCACAGAGGTCAAACTGACAGGTCTGTAGTTTCCTGCCTCTGTCTTGGTCCCACTTTAGTGAAGGGGAATCACATTTGCCTTCTTCCAGTCCTCAGGTACCACACCATCCTCCCATGATTTATTAAAAAGAGTAGCCAGTGGTTTCACTAGTTCCCCCCTTAATTCTTTTAGAAATCTGGGGTGAATTCCATCAGGCCCCATTGCTTTGTCCACCTTCAGTTTTAGGAGTTCTTTCAGAACCCTTCCTTCTGTGAAAGGACTGGGATCGACCCCCCTATCAAGAGTGCTTCTGTTAATTGGATTAGGCACTTCCCCCTCTTCTTTTGTGAGTACTTTTTTTTATTTTTTTTATTTTCATCTTTATCCCTCCTTACTGCCTCCGGTGCCCCCTCCTTCCATCCGCTCATGTCCCCCCGGTACCTACCTTCAGGGATCTGCCCCTAGAGTTCCCAACCTCCTCTCCTTGCACATTGGGGTCTGTCCTATCGGTGGTCCGGGCGGACTTAGGGCGGACTTCATCTAGGGCTGCCGGAGGGTATTTCCGGTTTTCTCCCCTGACGTCCCCGCTCCCCCAGGACGCCCTGCGCTAGGGACGTATGTCCCCGAGTGGTAGCATGCTTACGCACGCAGACCCTCATGCGCCAAGACGTCCCCCCTTCCCGGCTCCGACAGGCGGAGCCGCCTCCACCCCTTCCCTCTGCCGGTGCTTCCACTGGCTATGGAAGGAGTGCAGAGCGCGATGCGCTCTTGGTAGCCCACCCCTGAGGGAGGAGAAAATCCGCTGGGATGATCGATCCTTCTCCCTGCCAACCCCGCCACCCAAGTCCGTTCCCAAACCCGGGTCGCCACCGCAGCGCGAGGTGTGGCGTTTAGCGCCTCAACCCTCAGCGCCACTGGGCCGGCTATGAATACTGTGCAGAAATATTTGTTCAGTATCCCTGCTTTTTCACTGTCCCCCTCTGCCCACCCACTGTTCTTTCTATTCAGCCTCACTATCCCTCCCTTTGTCTTTCTATGCTCACTGATGTACCTATAAAAGGTTTTATCCCCCTTCTTAACAAAGTTGGCTATCTTTTCCTCAGTTTGGGCCTTTGCTATTCTGACTTCCCTCCCTGCTTCCTTCTGCCTTAACTGGTACAGCTCTCTGTCCTGCTCTTTCTGTGTTTCTTATACTTCCGGAATGCTATCTTTTTCTTCCTGACTTTCACAGCCACCTCTTTTGAGAACCATAGTGGCTTTTCTTTCGTTTTGATTTGTTTATTTGCTTCACACAAAGGCTTGTTGCCTCTGTGATGGCAGTTTTGATGATTCCCCATTGTATCTCCACACCTCCTTCTAGCCTGTTTGCTAGTGCTTTTCTGAGGCACTCTCCCATCTTGCCAAAGTCAGCCCTCCTGAAGTCCTGTACCCTCACTTTTGTATGGCTTGACTCTGTAGCTGAGTTTAACGTGAACCACACTGTTTGATGGTCACTTGTTCCCAGATGGTAACCCACTTCTAGATCTGAGATCCTCTCACTGCCCCCATTTGAAAGTACGAGGTCTAAGATTGCTCCCTCACGAGTGGGTTCTGAAACTAGCTGTCTGAGGCCTGCCACCTGTAGGTCATCAAGAATGGCTCTGCTCTTGGATGTGTCTGCAGCAAATGTGCTCCAGTTAACATCTAGCATATTCAGGTCTCCCATCAATAGTATATCCCCTTTCTCTGCCATTCTAAGAATGGCTTCTATCATATCCTTGTCCATTTCCTCCCCCTGACATGGGGGTCTGTACCCAACCCTGTATGCGGATTGTGGTGCCCTTTCCAGTCTCAAGGTGACCCACAGTGCCTCCTCTCCTCCCTGTTTACTCTTTTGTTCAGTTGCTTTTATCCCTTCCTTTACATAGAGAGCTACTCCTCCCCCTCTTCTCCCCTGCCTGTCTCTCCTGTAGGTTATGTACCCTGGTATGTTAACATCCCAGTCATGGTTCTCGGTGTACCATGTTTCTGTGACTGCTACAATATCCAGGCATCCCTCTTCCATCAAGGCTACCAGTTCAGGGAGCTTGTTGCCCAGACTATGGGCATTGGTACTCATTACCCTCCATTTCCTGATGGCCTTACTCCTTTTTGCCCCATCCCTGTCCTTCTTGCCTTTGTCACTTTCTCCATTTACCCCTGCCCTTCTCCCTATCGACACCTCTATGTTGGTGTTTACTGCACCTACTACCATGATTTCTTGGGGGGGGCTAGGATTTTCCTGCTCCTTTCCAGTGCCTCCCCTCTTGGCTAGTTTAAATGCTTGCCAATGAAGCATTTAAACCTATCACCTAGGATCCTGGTTCCCTCCTGGACAGATGCAGCCCATCATGCCAGTATAGGCGCATCACTCCAGGTGGACCCCTAGTCCCCAATGAAGCCAAATCCCTGAGCTCCACACAGTTTTTCAACCACTGATTGAATCCTATGGTACGGAACACCTTAGCCTCCTCCTCCTACGCCATAGATGGGCAGCACCTCCGAGAAGGTTACCGTCCGTGCTACTTGTCTAAGGCCCCTTCCCAATTCCACAAACTCTTCCTGCACTTCTCTAATCCCTTTCTTAGCCAGGTCATTTGTCCCTAGGTGGACAATGACAACCAGCTCCATCCCCTGTGCAGCTGCTCTGGCAATACCGAGGATTCGCTCCCTGTTCCTCCAAGCCATGGCGCCAGGCAG
Source organism: Neoceratodus forsteri (assembly GCA_016271365.2). NCBI lineage: Eukaryota > Metazoa > Chordata > Ceratodontiformes > Ceratodontidae > Neoceratodus > Neoceratodus forsteri. Next base: position 592,025,803 of record CM057452.1, on the reverse strand, counting down.
GCACCTTACCTCCATCTCCCCTTCCTCCCCCAGTTCTACCTTCCTAACAATATAGTCCCAGTAGAGAAGTCCAGTCACACAGCAGTCCTTTTTCCTGGTGTCTTCTGCCAAGCTACTAGCAGAACCTTTCTAAGGCAGTCTTTCAATGTAGCTTCCTTCTAGCTAACCTACTCCCCTTACTTACTAGATCTTCCTACAAGTAATTTAAACATCACAGCTATCAAGTCCTTTCAACCACCTGAGATTTACACCTAGATAACTGTTCAGATAACCATTCAGTTCAGTTAACTGAGACAAACACACACTTTTTTTTTGTTTTGTTTGTTAGTTTTTTCCTACCCTAAATTAAAGGTCCAAGTACAAGAGTTCTACTTCTTTAGTCCCAGCAGAGAAGTCCAGTCACACAGCAGTCCTTTCTCCTGGTGTCTTCTGCCAAGCAGCTAATCAGCCATTCAATGGTGCAGTCACTGCATTTGCATCCACTTAAAGATGCGCTTCACCTCATTTGCATGGGTTGCGCTATAAAAGTGCAACATTGGGCTGCACTGGCCATAGTCGGTTACTGCAGTCTATTGGCGAGTTGCATGCTGTTTGGGAGTGTGGACTGTGGATTTTGGGAAATGCATGGGACTGCACAGTCACAGGTAACACCTGTCATTCTCACAGGCTGAATCATGACCAAGCAAGTTGTGGAGGAAGAGGAACACAGTTGTGGGAGGAGGAGGAGTCCAAATTTCAGGAAGACTGAGACGGATGCCCTGTTCAAGGCATACCTAGACCAGGAGCCACTTTTCAGCGGATGCCAGGGAACACCACAGGCCTGTGCTGCTGCATGAGAGGAGGTGGCACGTGCTGTAAACCTGCATGGCAGCAACCAGTGCTCCATGCAGGAGTGTAAGAAGAAGATGGGCACAGACAGGAGGAGGATTAAGGAGAAGGTGGCTGTCATCAGGGCAGCACAGTCTGCGACAGGTGGGGGACAGCCGGAGGTGCTACACCTCACCCCACAGGAGGAGAGGGTTGCTGGCAACATGCAGCATTGTGCCATTGAGGGTGTTCCAGGTGGTGGATTCCAGATGGGTGGTAACCCGTCACTGCATGGTAGGTCATGGTCTGTCTATTGGGGGGGGGACAGGGTAGGTCACATGCAGTAACGTGACTTTGTTTTCCCTTACAGCTCCTGAGCATCTGCATGGGTCAGTGGTTGTGGGCCTGTCCACTGAGGTCAGTCAGATGGAGATGGAGGAGGCCCATCCACCTCCACAGGAATACGTGGCTCAGTGCAACAGTGAGCCCTCCTGGATGTCCAGACTGATGTTGTTGGAGCAGGTGCGGAGGTGGCCCTGCCCATGTCCCAGCGTGCCAGTGTCCATGGATGCCAGCATGCTGGGACTCGGGCTGGTGCCGGATCCATTACCGATGATGATGTCACTAATGTCATGGGCAGTGACACGTGTGTGCCACAGGATGGCCACACAGCAGGTAACATCACAGCCATGGCTGTGGGTGGTGCCACCATGGAGGCCTATGTGTCATCACAGTCCCAGCCTGTGCCTGTCAGCACCAGTGGGGCAGCACTGGTGTGTGTACAGGACAGTGGGACTGTTGCAGCCACTGCGGCAGCACCATTGAGCCCTGGAGAGTGGCAGCCGGAGGGGCAGCATCAGCAGTCAGCCAATGGGCTTGGTGGTACAGTGTCAGGGGATGACATCAGTGCACCACCTGTGGACATGCCCAGGCCTGGCCCTGGTATGCAGTGCCCACCCTCAAGGGGTGCTGAGCATCAGGGCCATGCACACCCTGAGGGACAGAATGCCAGTCAGGCAGACGACCTCTTGGATGAGCACACCCGCGTACTGCAAGCATCAGTCAATCAGCAGATGTGGCTTGTGATGGCAGTGGATGCACTGAGTGCGGCTCTGGAGTGGACAGAGGAGTGTCGCAGCAGAGAAACCGCTCTGCTCCTGGCAGGGATGGACCGGATGAGGAAGGATGTGACCACTGCCATTGACAGGCTGACACATACAATCACAGCTGCCATGGCCACAGGGGACACACAGTTAGTTGCCCATGCTTCGAAGACACAGTGCAGTGCAATGTCCACTCCCCATTCCCGGCATCGTGCGACACCATTCTTGTCAACACCGGGTTCAGCTGTGGGCATCCCGAGCACATCTGGCACAGGCATGTTCGGTGTGCTGCAGACCCCTGCGTGAGCATGGTCACGTTCACACAGAGAAACCCCTGGGGGACCATCTGTGCCACCCCATGAGGCCAGTGGTCTGCCTGTCACTGCTGGTGGGTCTCGACGGGGCCGCCCACGCATCCGTGGCAGCTGGGGCACTATGGTGCATGACTGGCCTGTCTCCCAGCGTGGCTACTGTCTGATGCTGCCCTGTGTGCATTGTGTCATTCAGCGGGCAATGCATGGGTGAGTACTCGGCCCTGCATGCATACACATAGTCCATCTGCACACCCTCCCAGCTGCTGTCCACATTTGTGTGTGCATGATGATGCCTGCATTGCACTGTATGCCAATGTGCAATGGTGCCCAGCGTCTGACACATGCACAATGACAGGCAGTGGGCGTGGTGGTCTGTGGACATGTGTGTGGCTAGGGGTGGCATTCTGGGTCAGTGTGCATCCTACCCTTTGTGCAAGTCTGGTGAGTTGTGTGTGTGTGTGTGTGTGTGTGTGTGTCTGTCCGCATGCCATGTTAGACCTCACCCATCCCTGGTGGTGTGTGTGGTTCCATGCCTGGCCACTTCCCTTGATGGCATGCACCCCTGGTGTGTGTCCATGCATGATTGTGGGTTGTGCCTTTGCCACTCGTGGTTGCACATGGCCCCATGACTTACCTGGGTTGGCTGAAGTGCTCCTCCATGATGGTGTCCTGGTGCAGCTGTGCCAGCCGGAGCAGACGGGGGTCCCATCGCCCAAGGGGGGGCTGCCCATCACCATCATCACCGGCGTCCTCATCGTCCCCATTGCTGTCCCCCTCTTTGACCTGTATGGCTATCCCACATTCATTGGTCATGTTCTGCAGGATGCAACAGGCCATGAATAGCCCGCAGGCCTTTGAGGGGCTGTACTGTAGGGCACTGCTGGAGGTGTCCAGGCAACGGAAATGTGCCTTCGGCATCCCGAACAACCACTCGATGACATTACATGTGGTGGCGTGTGCCTCATTGTAGCGTTGCTGCGATGGGGTCGCAGGCCGCCAGTATGGTGTGAGCAGCCAGGGATGGAGTGGGTATCCACTGTCACCTGTGTGTAGAGGGTGGAGGTTAGTTTGGTGATCAGCATCGCCCTGCCCCAGGCCATGTAGGCCACTACCCATGTCACCTCTGACCATGCCCCTACCAAGCCCTATGTTTGTCCGTGTGGTTTGCATACTCACCCACTAAGTGGCCAGTGGGGATGTCCCCACTCTCAAATCTGTGGCACAGTGCTGACTGGTGCCAGATGAAGGCATCATGTGCTCCCCCAGGGTGCGTGGCACAGACATTGATTATGCGCCCCCTGGCATTGCACATCACCTGGCAGTTGATGCTAGCATAGCCCTTGTGATTCATGTATGCAGCCCCCCTTGGGGCCAGGTGGTGTGAGGATGGCCACATGGGTGCAGTCTAGTGCCCCTAGCACACCAGGCATACGTGCTACCCTGTGGAACTCCTGTATGTTTTCTGTGTGCTCCACCGGTGTGCTGGGGAAATAGATGTACTCCACAACATGTGGCAGCAGTGCGCTGAGGAATTGGGTGAAGTGGCGTGACTCAGCCGACTGGGTTATGCCTGTGGTGTCCCCTGTTGGTCTCTGGAAGGTACCCGTGGTGAGCAAGCACATAGAAGCTGTCATTTTAGTCTCCACTGACAGAGCATGGCTCCGTCATGTGGGTGCCTGCATCACATCACTGCACAGCTCACAGAGCCACCTCAGAATTGCCCAATTCAGGCGGTAGCGGCCCACAATCTCAGTATCACTGTACAGCTCGAAGCTGGTGTGGGCTCGGTACTGCCTGTTGGAGGCATACCGCAGACGGGCCCTTCCATGGCTGTGCCCCCTGCTGCCCGCTTTCTCACCCCCCTCATTACTGCCTCCATCTGGATAGTGGCACTGGCCATGTCCCTGGCTTGTGTTTGCGCCCCCCAGCAGCTGTTTCTGTGTTCCCCCCATTGTCCTGGCTGCTACTTCCCCTGCACCGGGAACACCTGACTGTGCTGGCCTCAGTGCTGTGTGGCACTTCCCCCTTCTGCACTGTTGCTGTGGCTGTGGCTCCCATCTTCCCTGAGTCTGTGCGTTCCAGGTGCCCTTTCACTGTCCTGCCCTGTGTGTGTGTGTGTGTGTTGCCTGTGTGGCTGGCTATAGTTCAGCAACTTGTGGCTTCCTGTAGTTTTTTGCACCTCTCCCTTGTTCCTTTTTATTTTGGCTCATTTCCACTGTGGCGCAACTTCCGCTTGCTCCCCTATTGCGCATGGTGCATGTTGTTGAATATCGCACTGCGCCATTTATGCATGGTTCCTCCCCCTTCAGTTGTGCATACATTCATTATCATTGCACTATTGCTTCGCGTGATTTGGGGGGTACAACTGCCTCCCGCTGAATATTGCAGAATGGCGCATTTTCAGACTTGCGCTGGCACAACCCTTTTGAATATCTGGGCCATTGTGTATGGAAACTGATTGGCTCAACAATCCTGTTGCATCACAACAGTGACATCAGAACTATGGTACAACTTTTGAAAGTTATACTTATTTTCTGAAGTCGCTACTATGGTACAATGACTTTCTGACACCTAAAACCCTTGTGTCAACTGTGCTCATGTTCACCTTTCAGATTCACTTATGGCAAGGAACAGGTGCTCTCGGTGTCTAACAAAAATATGTGCTTGTCTATTCGGCTCCCCACTCCATCCATTATATCCATTGGGGTGGGAGAGCATGGAGCACTTAGTGACTCATTTGCACTGTGAGGATCAGGCAATCTCAGTGTCACAGAGAAACTTGAGCTTAAGAATTTGGCTCCCCACCCCAACTGGCATGTCCATGGGGGTGTGAGAGCACGGAGTACTCAGTGACTCTCTGACCATGGAGATGTGGGTGTGATCAGTGCCAAGGATGTGCTGCTGCTTCCCTAGTAAATGTAAATCCATTTCTGTCTTTGTTATTTGGGCAACCACACACTGTATGGACAACTATCACAACATCTTGGGGATGTTATGACATCATAGGACCTCTCAGTCATTATATAGAGAATAAAGGATGGGGAAGGGGGGGCTATGAGAATTTAAAGCACACCCAAGTTGTGGGATGCTACATAAACCCCAAGGGTGAAGCCCAAGGGGTTTATCAAAGCATCCCACAATGAGGGTGTGCATAAAATTCTCATAGCACCCCCTTCCCCAATCTTTTAATTTTTTATAATACACTGGGCAGCAATTATTTTCAGGCAGGATCAACGGGATATAAAAAAACTATGCTGAAAACTCATGTTGTGGCGGCTCCGCGGTAAGTGAGACACAGAGCCGCCATGTTTTTTAAACTGTTACGCCCGCCCACAAGCAAGACAACAACCAATGAGGGAGTGGCATACTTTGATTGAAATGGCTCGTGAATGCCGTAACAACCAACCGGTTGTGATGGAAAATATCAACTGGTCCAGCCCATAGGAAAAATTGCTGACCAGTTATTATCATGTCATAACAGCAACTCAGCGGGAACACATCCTTTTTGAGTATGGTTGCTCATACATTGTATGTTACTTTATATGCTGCTGTGTTACTGGTGTATCATAGGTCACTCTCCAGGATAAAGCACTCTGTAATTAGATGTTTCCTTCATGGAAATTTGAGTAATTACCATTTCATCACATTGTTTTCTGCAGTGTTCTGCAAGACATCACTGACTAAAACTGTGATATCTGCTTTGTCCGGGGGGGGGGGGCACAACATTTTTATAACATGTTTGTTACTGTGTTACTGCTGTATTATGTTACTGTGTATGTATGTTACTGTGGTATTATATTACTCTGTTACTGTGTATGTTACTGTGTTACTGTTGTATCATCTTACTATGTTGCTATTTATGTTACTGTATTAGTACTGTATTATGTTACTATATCACTATTAATGTAACTCTGTTACTGATATATTATCTTACTATGTTGCTATGTATGATATTGTGGTTCTTCTGTATTTAGTATGTTACTAAGCATGTTACTGTGTTCCTACTGCATTACAGTGCCACCCACCTGGATGAAGCACTATGAAGCACTTGTAATAAAATGTCATAGTTTCCCACATGACAAATTTAGAATCGGATTACATTAGTTCTGGCAGCATCCTGCAACCTATATCTGGCTTAAACTGTGATGATGTACTTTATCCTGGGGGGGGGGGTGGCACAGTATGTTACTACTATATGTGTATTACTGTGTTTGTGCTGTTTCATGTTACTGTGCATGTTACTACTGTATTGTATTATTACTTTTTATAATGCCATCCTCCAGGAGGAAGTTTAGTGTCACAGTCTCAGCCAGTGATATCTTGCATGATACTGCAAGAACCAATGTACTCCAACAGTAATTACTCCAGTTTGTCATGCAAGAAACTGTGGCAGTTAATTACAGAGTGATTCATCCTGGTGGCTGGCACTGTATGTTACTGTGTTACTACTCGATTATGTTACAGTGTTACTCTGCATGTTATTGAGCTACATAGTATTATGTCACTGTTACTACCATCTTATGTTAATGTCTTACTACTGTATTTTATTGCTCTGTTATCACATCAGTCATTGTGTTATTACTGTATTAGAGCAAATAAAGGACATTTTGTTTTTTCAGTACCCTATCCTGTCTGCTCAGAGTGACTCAAAAATAAATTACAAAATATTTAAACATAATAAGGTATCAAATAACTTCAAATAAATACCAAGAAAGATACAGTATGTTATAAAAGGTCACAGTAAGCTAGCTTAAATAAAGGGGGCATCAACAACTATTGAAAGCATCCATCAAGGGGGCAACATGCATATAAGGTGGCAAAGAATTCCAGAGCAGCAGTGCAGGGGTGCAGTCACCACTAAGGTCCTGTCTCCAAGGAACTTCAGCCTAGATTGTGGGACAGAGAGACCCCACCCACCAAGTTGAGCAGAGGGCAGATAGTGATGGATGGGAACAGAAGATCTGTCAGGTAGCAGGAGCCCAAATGATGTAAGGCCTTGTAAGTCAATAAATATATCTTGAAGTTGATGCACAACTGTATTGCAGCCAGTGCAAGTCATGTAACACCAGCATGATGTGCTGTGACTGAAATGCCTCAGCAATCAATCAATCAGGCTGCCACATCCTAAACCAGCTGCAGGTGGTGCACCAGCCTACCAGATAACCCTAGGTAAGGAGCATTGCAGTGCTTGAGTCTTAATGTAACAAAGGCATGGACTATCAGAATCAGGTCCTTAGGTGCTGGACATGACTCAGTCTGGACAATGTTCCATAAATGGAAAATGTCACTTTGAATGACCACTGACACCTGATGGTCTAGAGTCAGCTTGCAGTCCACAATAAAATAACCCATCCATTTGTAACTCTATCCATAGGTCTGAATGTAGTTCCATTTAAAGATGGCTAGGTGGTACCAACACCCATCATAGCTGAGCCATGGGAGCTCGGTCTGACAAGTATCACCTCTGTCATACCCAGTTTCAGGCCAAGCCATCTGGAAGCCATGTAATCACAGATGCCCCCAATGCACTGGCCTAGTGCAGAGAGCACATTATCCCTATTTGGTATGCAAGACAGGTTTAGCTAGGAGTCATCAACACAGCAATTAAACTTCAAGACATGCCATCTTATGATCTCCCCCAAAGGCAGCATGCATACAATGAATAACATGAGGGCAAGGATCAAACCCTGTAGCACTGCACAGGAAAGTGTAGCTGTTGCTGTGATGGGTTTGTCCAGAACCTGCTTTATACTATCTGTGAGGCAGGACTCAAACAAACAAACAAATGTGGTCCCAGTGAGTCCTAAGCACTGCCTCAAGTGATCCATCATAACCCCAGGATCCACTGTGTCAAATGCCAAAAAAGATCGAGGAGGACCAAGATGATTTGATGTATTTTTTCTTTTGCCAAAAGGAGATCATTGAACAACTTAATGAGGGCAGACTCAGTACTGTGACAATGCCTGAAACCCAATTGGAGAGGCTCATAGATGTCATATGTTTCCAGGTGATTTGCCAGCTGCACCATCACAACTTTTTCAACAACCTTCCCCAGAAAGGCAAGGTGTGAAACCCGTCTGTAATTTGCAAGAACATATGAGTCCAAAGATAGCTTCTTTAGTAGAGGTCTCCCCAATGCCCCCTTCAGAAGAGTTGGAAAGATACCCTCCTCCAAGGAGCACCTAATGATATCTGCAATGACTGGGTGCAGGGTCTAGAAAGGTCCAGGGTTTAGAATACAATAAGTGGGGGCTTAACTTCAAGATCACGTGAAGCACATCTACCACCAAAGCTGGCTCAAACTTCCTCCAAGTTGGAGGAATTTGTTAAAATAATGCTACTACAAGAATGCAGCTTACAAGTAGGGAGCTTTATTTCTACCAAATCTGATAAAGGGTACTTAGTATTTAAAAAAATGGATTTGAAAACTTGACAGCCAAAATAAAATGCAATCCTGTTTTTTAATGCTAAACAACCAAGCTTGGAGTACATTAAACAATGATGAGATTGACAGGGACAATCCAGGACAAACCAGCAAACATTATTATAGGTCACAGTGAGCATTTTAAGGTCTCCGACTGAAAGCCTATAATAAAGACTTGCGACATAATCAAAGTGAGGCAAGAGTATTCCCATGGCAATGGACTTTCTAATATCTTCAGAAAAATATTTCTTCATTCTGAATAGAATATCCAACTTTTGGTTAGCTTTTCTGCTTTTCTGAAGTACCTTTTATGAAGATCCCAGCTCTAATGGAGAATACCATGTCAATGGAGAAAAAGTTACACTTCTCACATAATGCTACAGAAAATACTTATCCAGACTGGGGACAAGATGGATTTAACAACCTTTTCACAGGGTGGTGGAGCTGTGCCAGTTAGTTATTCCTTGCAGCAATCACCCTTAACAGGAATGCTGCCTTTTTCAGGGTGATGGCCTTCATTATAATGAGTCTCCACAGTCCATCAACTGAGATCTGTGCCAAACATGTACTAACCTCCATCCATTAGCCTTCAGCCACCTTAGTGCATGACAGTACCATGGTGAGCTGTGGTGAGTGGTCAAGGGACAGACACGGTAGGGTGCCAAGGAGTCCAAGGCAGTCATAGGAGTCACATTATAAATCTCCATAGACATCTTGACTCCTTTGGTCCAAGCTGTTTGTTCCACTCCTGTATTATGTGCCACTCCTGTATTAAGTTACCACATATGCAACTGCTTTACTAGTGAATTACATTACTATGTATGTTACTGTGTTATTATCTATGTCACTGTATTATGTTATTACGTGTGTTACTATGTTATGTAAGAAGTCCAGGAAATATGGGTTCCCGCCCAGTAAAATCTTTGTTATTCGGGGGGCTGGTAGACGGATATGATCCAAAAGTCAAAGAACAACAACCAGCCACGGCTTTCAGTTTTTCAACAAATTTTCTTTTATTTTCTTTTTTCTTTTATTCTTTACAACAGATCCTATATAACCCAATGTTTCACCTCAATAGGCTTATTCAGGGATAGGATCTAAGTTTAAATAATACATAAATCATGTTTAGTGTTTTGATTTCAATAACATCAGTTTCTCACACTGACAACCTCAATTTTTACAAATAGAAATATTTAAAATTATTATAAGTTCATGCCACAATGGTCATGTTGCCATACTCTATCATTCAATATCTAAAGTAGAAAGACTTGTACTATTATTTACAGGGTAAAAGGCAACTTAATTCAGCAGTCCAGTCAACCTCATGGCAGCCTTCACTGAGGAGAAGGGCTGTGTCCATCAAACCCACAGTATCCCACTGTGTGCCGCAGACCTGTGTAATCAGCTAGTCCACATACTTGTTTAAATCAAAGATACTAATTAAATACTATAATGCATGCTTCCTACAGCAGTCGATTACATAATGCATTTATTCTGGTGGGAGGCCCACACACCTTTAGTATCTGCAATATTGAAAAGATACTTTAGACAGTCTTGTGCAGGACTTGAGAGTTCTCGCTGCTGTTTATATAAATTGAAAATGAATCATATTAGGTGTACTCATTCCTATATTTCAAAAAAATAGTGTGAAAATGTTTACTTAAACACAAATAGTGCTGCTGACCTGTGTCCTTTAAGTTCAACAGGAGCTTTTTCTTTTGCTTTGCTAGCTTCACTCTATTCTGACCTGTAACATGGTGTATCTCTATTTGGGCTTGTTGCACCTAACTTTCACAAAATACATAGTACACACAAAAGAAGCTTAAAATGTAGGTCCTCTGACCTTACTAGCAGAGCGCTCCTCCGCATGTTTTAGTAAATTCCTTGCAGCCATTCGTTTCTCAGTTTTCACAACCATAGTTAATACCACATATCTAGCAAAACAGTCTAAATCATAATTCAGTTCAAAATGAGCTTCTCTAGCTGAATTGCAGCTAACAAAACATTTCTGACTTTTGCAGGCTACATCACCCACTTCTGGGTTTTCAAACAAGAGTTCCAGTAGCTGCTTGCACTCTGCCTGCATACAAGGTTCATATTAAGCTTGCTATTAAATACTTTACGTATCTACAATGATTAGACTATAGTTATATGTTCCTATACAATAATTTCTAGCCTAGTTAAGGATGTAAAAGATTTATAGGATATTTCCAGCAGTGTCAAGCACTGCCAGGATTTCAAGTGTCTATTTCATTTGTAGCTAGCACTCTGCCTGCACAGAAAGTTGTATTCAGCGTCCTTTTAAACATTTTGTCTAACAGTAAATAAACCTGTTCTGGGCTGCAAACTAGAGGTTTGCGTTCCTTACCTTCACTGTTCTGCATTACTCTCACAAAAATGGTCCGGTCTTTGTTGCACTGTGCTTGGTTCTGGTAGAGTTTATGTAGGGGAGTGGTCCAAGGGGCGGAACTGCAGCTGTAACCAGAAAGGTCAGATAGGAAAGTGGACCGATCCTGGAGAGGCAAAAGTGCCATGACAGCTGTGAACACATCACCAACAAAACCTGGTGGGTGCTTTCTGCCCCAAGGAACCGCAGTGTATATGGCTTGCTAATGTGTTGTCATTACGCAGAGCAGGACATGCTGACAATAGTTTCACAGACCTGCTTTTCTGTCAAACACCTGCTAACTATTTAAGCTATCATAAGTTACTCACTCACTAATGCTTTTTTCATATAGTGCTCAATAAAAAAGGATTTTGAGTTCTGGATCTAGGTCCTATGCATCCACACCAGGTTTTATTGTGTTTCAATCATGTTATGTTACATCTTAATAAAGGTGGAAGTCAGCTATCCAAGGCACTGTTATGTAAGCAATGTGACACAATATGACACAACAGGCTGTGCATTGTGCTGGCACAATGCATGGCCAGGGGTGTGGTAAGGAATGAGGCAGAAGCACCTTCTGCCCCTAGAAATAACTTGTGCCAGCACAACACTCACCTCAAACTGTCCTATCATGCTTATAAAATGGGTAAAAACCAGAAGCTTTTAAAATTCAAAACAGTATTTTATTGTGTTAAACATAACTAATAAAAAGTAATCCCTGCCCAGCTGTCATGCATCAGTCTATCCACACATTCCATAGACAGATTAGTTGTTTTTTTCATGTAACACAGAAATTCAAACTTCTGCAGAATTCTTCTGGCTGAATGTTCTCCTCTCCCCATAAAAACACATACAACAGAAGGCCTAGGTAAAGTTAATGATTCAATTGTATCTGTGACAGAGCAAGCAGAAAAGATTTTCCTGGTAGCCTGGTAAAGAACAGGAGGGGTGCCATGGTCGAAAAGAACCTCCAAAAAGAAAAACTGTGAGTAATACTTCATTTACTTTTGAGTGTGTGTGTGTGTGTGTGGAGGTAAATATAAGGAAAGCAATATTTAATCAGTTTGAGCTTTTTATTTTGAGTAAGCTTAATTTTAGGGCCCAGGTGATTTTTTTTAGTGCGTAAAGGTGGCAGCTTTGCTTATAATGGCACTCAGGAGTAAAAGGCATTGATATTGTTAGTGCTCTGTGTTCTGATTTGCAGCAACTTTTTTACCCATGCATTCTGCTCTCTCACACAGGTACTAGCCAATTACAATGCAGTATTTTCCCCACCCATTTTATAATACAAATTATGTTACTACAGTATGTCTATTACTGTGTCAATGTGTATGTTACTGTTCTATTACCATATTGTGTATCCAGGCTGATATGTATGCTACTGTGTCGCTAGGTATTTATTTATTTAAGAGTTTAACCAGGCAGGCATACTGAGCGACTAGCCGCTCATTTCCAGATGCGACCTGGGGGAAAACAATGGGGAACATAATGGCAAAACAGACACAGATATTAATGTACAGAACAGGGCACAATTAAGAAGGACTATACATGGTGGTAGCTAAGGTAACTATACAGCTTAGAACAAGATGTGCAGGCCAGGAGACATTGAACATAAGGTATGGTACTAAAGTATTTACTGCTGCATTATGTTACTATATTATCACTGCAATATTCTACTATGCTCATTTGTTTTATGTTACTATTGTTTGTGTGTTTCTGCTTTATTATTTTATTGTGTTACTGTGTTACTACTGGGTTATGTTACTATTTTACTGGGTTACTATGTATATTACTATTTTACTATGTATGTTTCTGTGATAGTACTCTAATATGTTACTATTAATGTAACTGTGTTACTGCTGTATTATTTTACTATGTTACTGTGTTTGCTGTTATTTTACTATGTACATTATTCTGTTACTACAGTATGTGTGGTCAAAACACATTGGCAGGGCAGTGTGGATAAAACATGCACTGGGGCTGTGCCTATCATGTGGAAGACTGTAGTCTCCATTGCACTTTTCACAAGCACTAAAAAAGGAAAGCATTTAAAAAGAAAGAACATTTGAGTTAAATTCATTTTTGTTAATTAGGACCTCATTCTTGAGTCACTGAAGAATTTGTTTAAAGGAAACCAGTCATTGAGGAGGCTTGGCTCCCTGGGCTTGTTTTTCTCTGTGGGGAAAGGGGGGGTATAATGAATTTAGCCTGTCTTTCATTACATTACCCACATGGGGCTCCACCCCTCTGTTTTCCATTTATGTGGAAGCTTGGGGTTTTCAACTGGTGCCAGTCCAGTAAGAAAAGCTCTTTGGGCAAACCACTGTCATGTGATGGGATCCAGTCTCTTGTATCAGGAGCCTGGCTTGGAGGACCGAAGCAGGCGGGGTGGCTGGAGGCCAGGTTGCAGGCTCCGTTTGGATGCTGAGGATTCAATGAAGGAGCTCTCTCAACTTTTTGAGATGATCTGTGACCTTAGCCTCAGTCTGTTTGATGCTCAAAAGCAGTCAGCTCAATAGCCCACCCCCAGAGGTAGGGGAGTGTGGGATCCCTCCCTTATTGCTGTGCAGTCAATGCAATCACCAAAAGAAAAATCTGAAGGCTGTTAAACTGTTATTTAAGAGGCATCTTCAGCAAAGAAAATGCTGCATAGTGAAATGGAATCAAAGTATTTTTTGATTTTTTAATGGATTTATCATTGAGAGTTTAAGGTTTTCATAAATAAATAATCTCGCTTAACAGCATAAAATGGTATTATTTATAAAAAATATAGGGTATGTTATGTTTTGTTTAATATATTTTCTTTTTTTCACTTTCTAACATGACTTGTGTGCTGGTGAAATATGAGGGACTGACAACATTGGAAAATAAATCCTCTGTTTAACCACATGGACAGGTGCAGTGCAGGCTTCCCCACATTGTAATGGATTTCATGCTAGTGAAAGATGAGGGACTGACATCATTAGGGACTAACACCCTCTGTTTATCCACAGGAACAGGTACTGTGAGGGGTAATGAAGGTTGAGCACAGACAGCCTTGCACTGTGATAGAATAAGTTTTAGTGAACGGTGAGGGACTTGCACCACTGGGGGCTGAAGCCTTATGTTTATCCAAATAAAAGGCACTGTGTGGGGTAGGTAGAATGCAGGCTTCACCACATACTGAAATTGATTTAATGTTGCTGAAAGGTGAGGGACTGAGCACTGAAGATGGAAGCCCTCTTTTTACCCACAGAACCCAGTACAGTGTAGGGCAGATAGAATACAGGCTTGCTCACACTGAGATGTAATTATGGCTGGTGAAAGGTGAGGAACTGACAGCAATGGAGGCTAAAGTCCTTTGTTTATCCTCTGGGTCAGGTACAGGGTGGGGCAGATACAGTGTAGGCTTCCCCACACTATGATGTAGTTTGTGTTAATCAAAGGTAAGGGAATGACAGCAATGGAGATTGAAGCCCTCTGTTTATGTACAGGGACAGGTACAGTGTGAGGCAGGTACAGTGCAGGCTTCCCCACACTGTGATAAATCTTAAGGGTGCAGGAAAAGGGTGTGAATTTTATTCTGCAGCTGTTTGTAATGTTCCAGTTTTCAGAAACTGCATTCATAACCCTAAATGGTTATGGCTGTGAGAAACAGACTAGAATATATTCCTAATAATTTGTTTGTGAAAATGCCAGTGTTGTGAGAACACTGCAGTTTTTTTCATAGAAAAAAATGTCATGCAAAAAAGTCTTTTGTCTACACACAGCTGTTGTACAGTGTGGACAGATATAGTCAGTGCAGGCTTTTCCACATTGGGATATACTGTATTTAGTGCTGCTGAAAGGTAAGGGAGTGACAGCACTAGAGACTGAAGCTCTTTGTTTATTCACAGGCCAGGTAGAGTGTGTGCCAGGTATGAAGCTGGCTTCCCCACGCTGAATGCATTTAGTGATGGGGAAACGTAAGGGAGTGACAGCACTAGAGACTGAAGCTCTTTGTTTATTCACAGGTCAGGTACAGTGTGTGCCAGGTATGAAGCTGGCTTCCCAACGCTGAATGTATTTAGTGATGGGGAAAGGTAAGGGAGTGACAGCACTGGAGACTGAAGCTCTCTGTTTATTCACAGGGTCAGATACAGTGTAAGGCACATACAAAGCAGGTTTCCTATACTGGAATGTATCCCGTATTCATGAAATGTTAGGGACTGAAGCTTTCTGTTTATCCACAAGGCCAGGTAAAGTGCACGGCAGGTGCAGAGCAGGATTCCCAATGCTGGAATGCATTTAGTGCTGGTGAAAGGTGAGATAATAAAACCCTCTGTTTATCCACAAGATCAGGTACAATGTGGGGAAGATATAGGGCAGGCTTTCCTACTCTGGGATGTAGTTCATTCTGGTGAAAGGTGAGAAACATTAGCTCTCTTTTTATCCACAAGGTCAGGCATAGTGCAGGGAAGGTACCGAGCAGGCATTCCCATGTTGGGATACACAGTATTTAGTATTTGTGAAAGGTGAGAAACTGACAGCACTAGAGACTGAAGCACTCTGTTTATTCAAAGCCAAAGGAAGCAGGCAGACACTGTACATCATTCCCAACACTACAAGAAATTCATCTGAATGTTTTTAATGGCTATGTTATTAATCAGTGTAAGGCAGCAGTCATAACTTTTAGATAACTATAAATCATACAATCCTTTTTAGTCAATTGGGGCTCCCTGAAGCAAGTTATTGCAAAACTGAAAAATTCATTCATCTGGAACAAATATTCTCAGTATGGGTGTGTTTCTTTCTGCAAAATAAAACATTTAATACTTAAGATGAAAGTTTAATTTTAAAAAGGAATTTGTGATTTATAATACATGACCTTTGACCAAATCTCTTATGGTGTATGCGTGTCAGGACTACTCAGCTTCACCCTATGTTCTCTCATCCAAAGAGCTCTTCATCATGAGAAGACACTCCTAGAACCATAAGATGTCCTGTAACTGTACACAGGACAAAGAGAGTGCCAGAATGCAGGCCTGGGCAAGAGGAAGAGAGGGGGACACATTCTTCTCTAGCATGGCTGCAGAGGCCCTAGATGCATTAACTAAACTACCCCACACTCCTAATGAGAATGCAGGAGATAATATTAAAAGAGAGAACAATTTTGCCATATAAGAAATTGGCACAGAACTTGTCCTGCAGGAATTACTCAGACTAGACACTAGAAAAGCGATAGGGCTAGATGGGTTACCTACAAACCTACTAAAATTTGCTTCTCCTATACTGGCCAAACCTCTCGCATACAACTTTAACCTGTTCCTACAGACAGGGGCGTCATTTCAGAAAAACCATAGGGGTTGCAAGGGAAACTGTAGGCTAGAGGGCTCCTATGCCCCCGTAAAAAATGTTTTAAATTCAGTGCATTTTGGAGGTCATTTGAAACAAATTTTGCTACCTTGTTACCTCCTCCCCATGCCCAGTAATTTGCACCCTTGTCCCTCCACAGAGTCACAATAGTCCAGAATATTGCCCACGCCACCCTCTCCATAGCATTTCACCAAAACCATAAGGGTTCCAAGACTAGTCAATAGCAATGCCCATTCTTATATAAAGTACATAAGTCCCTGGATATTTCTTTTTTTCAACATTAATGCTCAGCTCACTGGACGCCCCCCATTAAGTTGGGTTTACCTTCATTACTCTTAGAAATATTTACTAGTGACATGTCTTACCTTGCTTGGGTCTTGTAAACTAGCCTGGAAGCTGAGTAGAGACACTACCTGCAAACTGGACTGAAAGCTGACTGGAGACACTGTCTGCAAACTGGACTGAAAGCTGACTGGAGACACTGCCTGCAAACTGGACTGAAAGCTGACTGGAGACACTGCCTGCAAACTGGACTGGAAGCTACAAGCTGGCTGGAGACACTGCTGGCAAACTGGACAAGTAGCTGACTGGAAACACTGCTGGAAAACTGGACTGATAGCTAGCAAGCTGACTGGAAACACTGCTGGAAAACTGGACAAGTAGCTGACTGGAGACACTGCTGGCAAACTTGACTGGTAACTAGCTACCGGGCTGTAGACTGCTGGCAAACTGGACTAGTAGCTAATTGGAGACACTGCTGGCAAACTGGACTGGTAGCTGACCTGACTGGACACACTGCTGGACTGGTAGCTGACCTGACTGGACACACTGCTGGTAGCTGACTGGAGACACTGCAGGCAAGGTGGACTGGTAGCTGGCTGCAAACATTGCTGGCAAGCTGAACTGGTAGCTGACTGGAGAAACTGCTGGCAAGCTGGACTGGAGGCTGGCTCGAGACACTGCTGGCAAGCTGGACTGGTAGCTGACTGGAGACACTGCAGGCAAGCTGGACTGTAACTGACTGGAGACACTGCTGGCAAA
Organism: Neoceratodus forsteri; assembly: GCA_016271365.2. NCBI lineage: Eukaryota > Metazoa > Chordata > Ceratodontiformes > Ceratodontidae > Neoceratodus > Neoceratodus forsteri. The sequence goes on along the minus strand of CM057452.1, from coordinate 592,008,394 downwards.
CTAGACTGGTAGCTGACTGAAGAGACTGGTGGCAAATTGGACTGGTAGCTAGCAACCTGGCTGTAGTCACTGCTGGAAAACTGAACTAATAGCTGACTGCAAACACTGCTGGCACGTTGGACTGGTTGCTGACTGCAGACACTGTTGGAAAGCCATACTGGTAGCTGCCTGTTGACACTGCTGACAAGCTGGACTGGTGGCTGACTGGAGACACTGCTGGCAAACTAGACTTGGTAGCTAGCAACCTGACTGGAGACACTGCTGGCAAGCTGGACTGGCAGCTAACTGGAGAGTGCTGGCAAACTGGATTGGTAGCTGACCTGACTTGAGACACTGCTGGCAAGCTGGACTAGTATCTGACAAGAGACATTGCTGGCAAACTGGACTGGAAGCTCACTGAAGACACTGCTGAGAAGCTAGACTGGTCGCTGACTGTAGATCCTGCAGGCAAACTGAACTGGTAGCTGACTGTAGATGCTACTGGCACACTGGACTGGTAGCTGACTGGAGAAACTGTTGGCAAACTGGGTTGGTGGTTGACCTGACTGGAGACACTGCTGGCAAGCTGGACTGGTATCTGAGTAGAGACACTGCTGGCAAGCTGGACTGGTAGCTGACTGGAGAGATTGGTGGCATATTGGACTGGTAGCTAACAAACCTGGCTGTAGACATTGCAGGCAAACTGGACTGGTAGCTGACTGCAGACACTACTAGTAAACTAGATTGGTAGCTGACCTGACTGGAGACACTGCTGGCAAGCTGGACTGGTATCTGACTGGTGAGTGTTAGCAGTGCATTTCAAGCGTCACCTGTGGCTGTGAAGAATTTCCTTTCTTGGCGTAAACACTTGATTAAATACAACATGCTCAAAGCAAACCCATCACCTTACTAAACTGCCAATCTAATGTGGAATAAATGGCTAAAATGTTGGATGCATAGATTTGAATTTCCTCTGTGCCCTGACCACTGAATCATTGACAGGCTATTTTAAATACAGACCAATATATCTCTACAGTTGCAAGCTTCTGGGTATGTTAGTATCCACGATATACCACTTGAGGAAACTCATTAAAGGAACATGTTCTGCACCATGGAAGTACACAGAACAGAGGGTTTGTGGCTGAAAAGTGAAAGGTTCTGAGCATAACCATGTTACAGGCCTCCAGCCTTTCCTCATAACTTTTTTCCCCAATACTTCTGATCATTTTGGTGTCCCTGTTTTGCACTCGTTTAATTTCCTCAATATTTTTTGTATTGTTATATTTCTGTTAATCGATACATATTATATCACACTGTGGTCCCCTTTTGGTATCATGGTACCACTTACTCTGCTTTATAGACTCCAATAATGTTAAAGGGACACTGTCAATCTTTTTTGTATCATATTATTTCAAGGTAAAAAACACACATTTTATGATTGCTTATCTTCTCTAAAATTCATTGATGTTGCTGGTGGTTTAATCTGCTTCCTTGCTTATTAGAACTGAAATGCACAGGAATGTACAGTTATACACAACCTTGTTTTGCTTCAAATTGTTTACATAAGCTTACTGCATACTTCCTGAGCATTAGAAACACCCTTAAACAGTGCAGCCACTCATGATACAATGGTCTCATCTACTCCCAGTGTATAATGAGTAGCTAGATAGTGTTGGAGATGTTCCTGAGTCCAGGAAAGTTTCACTTGTAGTTGGTCAAGAAATGTAAACAAACATGTTTTGGTGTGGTAACAACAGTTTGGTTGACACTCAGTTTACTTTTTAAAAGAAAAAAGGAGTCTGAATCAAGCAACCCGATACATCAGCAGTCTCTATAGAATGAGAACAATCATAAAATGTGTGTTTTTTAACTAGGGGCACTTTGAGGCCAAATGGGGTTGACAGTGTCCCTTTAAGTGGCCTGGGTCATCAAATTCCTGTTGAGGTTCATTATCCAAAGTTGAAAATAAATTATGTAATACAGTTTCTCACTGCCTCCACTCAGGGAAAGGTAAGTGGGCTAGGTGACAAGTGTAGTACTCTCCCCCTGGAAACAATACTATCCCACTATGGCCTCGCAGGCAGGTTCAATCCACCCAGCGCCCACACCATACAATGCAGTGTAAACACAAATGCAAGACAGATTCAGTACAAATGCAGTGAACACCACAGTAAAATGCCTGAAACAATAAGTGAATTTGTTGGGGAACAAGATTCAAGGATCGAGGGTGAGGGAATAAATTGGGCAATGAATTTGAAGGACTGGGTCATTCCAGTTCCTACTGTACTCACACAAAAGAGTGAGCATGGCCATTTCTCATAGCAAAAGGCTTAAGGGATAGCCAGCCTGGAGGCGCTGAGGGTTGAGGCACTGGACACTACACCTCACGCCACGTTGGTGACCTGGGTTCGGGAACGAGCCTGGGTCACTGGGGGTAGGCGGGGGGGGAAGAGCTCAAGCATCCGTAGGACTGCTCTCTCTTCCTGGGAGGACTGGAGAGATGTGATCCCTTCTGGAGCAGCCTCTGGTGGTGATCAGAGGTGCCCAGCATGGCTACATAGCGGATGCATGGGGCAGAGTTGCAGCACAGGGTTGCCTTGTAAACAGCTGCACTCCAAGGGGAACAGAAAAAGAGAAAATGGCCTAGCCTTGGCATGCAATGATGCTGTCTGGGAGCTACCCCTCCCATGCCCAGCAGTCATGTATGCCGGACGATCTCGGAGCTCTCATGGTCCAAGGATGTCCTCACGAAGAGTGGCATTGGTGAGGTGTGGATGCCTGGAGCAAGTTGGAGTTGCCCCCACCGAGTGTCAGGACTGAGTCTCACATGTGGCAGGATGGAGGTAACCTGTGTGCCCCCATCAGAGAGAGTTCAGGGCTGAGAGAGGTGAATAAAAAAAAAAAAAGGCTTAAGGGATGGGAGATGTGGAAGGTATGGTGATAGTGGAGAACATTGGACCACCACGGTCCTATGCTATTAGCATAGCATACCAGTTGTACATTGTGTGGCATAAAGTCTTGACACATGGGTCTGCCTTACAGCTTTTTTTTTTTTTTACAGTTACATGTTTCTGTTATTTTCTTCTGAGTTTATCTGAGTTGGGGTGCTTCACTCCCACATCCCCCGTGTTAAAAGATAGGGTGCGGGGTGGAGCCCCCCTACTCAAACAAACTGACAAAATCTAAGTCAACACCAAACACATGACAAAAGTAGCCTAGCACAGCTACAGCACAGCGCAACAAGCACGCAACACTGTATTCACTTTAGCTATGCTAGTTGCGGTGGTCAGTGTTCCCGCTATATCCAAAGTGATATGGCCCAAAAGCAGTGGATGATGTGTGAAATTTTTGTTAACAAATCTGTTAGGGCAGAAGGGCATTTATTTGTGGAGAAAGGAGAGTAACATGTGCAAACCTCTCAGAACTAGCACAGTGCACATATGCAAAGCCAGGTTTATAGTCCTTAATTCAAGTTTCTGACTGTAATGTTGTTCTCCCCACCAACCATGCAAATGAAACAGTAAGAGCAGGACTTTTTAATGTGACTGTGATGCCTGGTCAACTACATGCCAGTCAATCGGTATATTTTTCCTATTTGTGATCTGGTTTATACAGCAGTTAAGAGAGAGACCTTGGACAAGCAGTAAAAGCTAACTAGGTTGATTGGGAACTAGTTGATGAGCAGGAATTGTAATGAATGACAAATTCTCTGAGGGGAGGTGTCATAAATGGTGTGCCATTGGGTCTGTTCTGTGACTGTTACTTTACATATAAAAGCAACATTAAGGGCTGCAGTGCAATCCCTCCTCAATGTTACTTTATATGTGTAAAACAATAGCAGCCACACTGGAGAGTAATTTTACAGTTATCAGCAGTCTCTGATGATTATACACGAAACTTTGCAGGAAAGAGCTGTTCTAACCAAGTTCAGTCCTACATTTCAAAGACTTTATTTGACTTGTATCATTCATCAGTAAATGGTGGTCCTGCCCTCTTCACTAAGCTCCTCCATGTTACAACACATAAGGTTGCAAGTTAGCTTGCTTGCTATAAGGGTTCGCTTCACTGCTGTCTACTGACCTGACTGACTGACTGCAGAAATGTAGTTCTGGCTCCTGACCCACTGCCTGGACCAGTGCCGACCAGACTGTGTCTACATCCTGACCCGATTCCCGAGTGACAGTCCTCTCTCTCCTTCCGACCCTGCAGCTCCAAATTAAAAAGTTGAACCCGTTCCTCCTCAAGCTGACTGTGACTGCCTTCTGGACAACTAAACTGTCACTACACTACAGCACCGCGCTCACTCTTCAAGGGTCACTCACACATTAAGTGTGAAGCTGCAATGTTATGGAATTGGCACCCTAATGGAGCACACTCACACCATTCAATGAGGTAATGAATGCAAGGGGGAAACATTTTTCAAGACCACGTAATTGGTTGGGACTGGGACAGGAGGGAAGGAGTCTGGATGCCAGCGGGAGCAAGGGGAATTAATGAGGGGGCAGGGGAGGGTCCATGGACCACTAATCAGACAAAAAAAAAACCAAGCTAGAGCAAGGAAAATGTGAGCCAGGAGCGGCAGAAGCCAGCATAGGCAGCAAAAGTACAGAGTTTGCAACAATGTCATAGGGGTCATGAAAAAAAGCATAGGCGACGCAACTGCGACCCCTGGCGGCCCCTAAGTGATGCCTCTGCTTCATACCCTTGACAATTTTCAGCTCTGCATCTGTCTTTGCAGTTCTGCTCACCTTCTTGGTCTCCTTCATCTTACTCTTGTACCCCCCCAACTCCTCCTCCTCCCCTTGATTCTTCTTGTAACTGGACAAGGCTCTGGCTCTCACCTCATCCCCTACTTCTTCTGAGAGCCAGTTAGGTTTCTTATGCTTGTTTCCACATTAAAATGAGGAAGCAGTATAGCGTAGTGGTTAAGTGCACTAAGCTAAAGAACCTTGAGACCAGGGTTTGAATCTCACAGACCCCACTTGTATGATCCTGAGCAAGTCACTTACTTTCTTGTGTTTCCAGGTCACATCTGAAACAAGCTTGACTAATGTGCCGTTCCTGATTAAACAATTTCCCATTTCCCTTAAAATACAATACAAATCTTGCATAATGTGTTGGAGCTATTTCTGGACATGTAAACTGTTGATTAAAACAATTTTATCAAGATAGCACTAAGCTGATAGTCCTCACTATTTTCAATCTTTTGTAGTCCGTGACATAAGAAAATGCTATGCAGCATTGGCACTAGGTCACATTGTAAAGAACAGTGCTAAACATTTTATTACTAGCAGGTTAAAGGAGACTTTATTGATGATCCAAGCTGCAACTAAATCCATTTCCACATGTTTGTCTTCGGAGCGTGTTTGGGATTTTTTTTCCAGGACATTTAGAACTGTAGCCTAACTTCTTTTAGTTGTTTTCCTGAAATCACTAAATGAGAGAATCCAACTGGGAGATAGTGAAGGATTACGGCTAGATCACTTAAGCTCGCTGCTTTCAGAGACTGCTTGGTAATGTGTCTCTTAGAGCTGCTTGCGAGTGAGTGACAAACAGCTGACACGCTATACACACAACATAGACTGGCAGTGAGGCAAAACACACATTTCCTACCTATTATCATTGTTTCTTTGTACTTGAGACAATAAACATGGCTTAAGTCACGCATTGTTCTACATCTTCTAACTACTGTTATCACTGTTTCTTCTGTGGAGCACTGCTCCCACACCCCCTAGGTCCTATGTACTGCATTGCACTTTAATAATTTAGTAATATTTGTTGTTGTAACAACTGTTTGAATATTGCTGTTGCAACCACTGTTTCTTTCTTCTGTGGGGCACTCCACCCCTCCACACACCGGGTCCCTATGTGGTTGTTATTGTTTCCTTCTCCATTGCAGCACTATTAATATTATTATTATTCTGGCTCGGGCATGTCTGTGACTCAGGCATGGACAGGAAGAGGCGTGACTAAGTGGGCGTTGCTTAAGGCAAGTCTGTTACACAAACCTTCGTGTTTGCTTGCGCAACTGTCTGTAATCATTCACTATGACCTCCAACTGCTCCTTTACCTGATCAGACACATGTTCCATGGGCTCACTGGCTTATTCCTTAGTTCCACATGCAACACACAGAAGACACTGTGAAATATTTAATGTCAAGTCCTGCAGAAGATGTATGGATGATATACTGTATCATACTAAAGTAACAGCTACTACAATAACTGTTCACCTATTGTAATAGCTTTGGTGGTGGAGAAACTGATGGAGACCCTGCTGAAAGAGTGAAAGAAGAGACTGGTAGGGTATCTACAGGGTCTGATTGATGACAACCAACATTGATTCATAGGTGGCAGGTCTTGTCAGATCAACCTGATTGAATTCTTTGAGGGGGGTTTCAGAAGTATACAATCGGGGGAGGCAGTGGATGTGGCCTATCTGGATTTCAGGAAGCCGTTTGACTCCATCCCACATAAAAGGTTGGTAAGCAAGTTGAACAGTCTGGGTGTGGGAGCTAGGCTTACAAAGTGGGTGGAGAATTGGGTTGGTGGGAGGATCCAGAGAGTGGTAGTCAATAGGAAGGGAAGCACTCCAGGGAACTAGGGGTTCAGAGTGGGGTGCCACAGGGGTCGTTGTCAGGCCCATACTATTTAATGTGTACATGAGGGACATAACGGAGGGTCTAAATGGAAAGGCGTGTTTGTTTGTGGATGATACGAAGATATATAACAGGGTGGATGCTCCCGGGGGGGAGGAGGCAGGATCTAGCCAGGCAGGAGGAGTGGGCAGAAAAGTAGCAATTGCAACCCAATGCAAAAAAGTACAAAATAATGCACATAGGACGGAATAACCCAAGAGCCACCTACTGCATGGGGGGGCACTGCAGGTCATAGAACAAGAAAAGAACCTGTGGATTTGGATCATGGACACATTAAAAGCTAGGAGTCAGTGTGAATGAGCAGCTGGAAAAGTAACAAGAGTGTTGGCATTCATTGGGAAAGGCTTACTAGTAGGAGGAGGAGGGAGGTGATCATGCCACTATATAAAACATTGGTCAGACCACACCTGGAGTATGGAGTTCCTTTCTGGAGGCCCCATTTGCAGGATGACAAGGGATAGGATGGAAAGTGTACAGAGAAGAGCGACCAAGAGGATCCAGGGGATGCAGGGGAGACCATATGGGGAGATACTGGAGGACTTTGGACTTTATACACTGGAAATGAGACGGGAGAGGGGACATGGTGGAAACCTTCAAGTACATGAAGGGAATAAATAAGATTAAGAGAGATAGCAGGTTCAGACTGAGTGAAAACAAAACCACCAGAGGGCATGCATTTAAGCTGGAGGGGGGGGCAGATTTAAAGGGGAACGTAAGGGGGCATTATTTCTCAGAGAGGGTTATATGGCCATGGAACAAGTTGCCGGAGTGGGTGGTGGAGATGGATACAGTGGAGAAATTCAAAAGAGCATGGGATAACTACATGAGACTAGGAAGGGGAGGGGAGAGAGGGCCGAAGGGAGGGAGGTAAAAGGGAGGTGGGGGGCTATCTTGGGCAGACTCAATGGGTCAAATGGTATTTTTCTGCCAGCATGATTCTAGAATTCTTAGAACATGGGTTTCCCAGGGTGAAGTTATAGTGCCAGATGAATTTTTTGCTGGGTGACAAGGGAGGGGGGCAGGGACTGAGCTATTAATGTGGCCTATATGGACTTCATTAAAGTATTTTACACAATGCCACATGAGAGGTTGCTATAAAAGTTAAGAGGCCTAGTGGTAGGTGACAAAAAAAACAATAGGTGGTAAATTGAAACATAGAAACATAGAAATTATCGGCACAAAGTGCCATCTGGCCACCCAGATTTTACCTGTTATTCTGTCTCTGCAGACCCAGCCTGGTGCCCATCAACCCCCCCCAACCTGTTTATCAATATTCCCCTATGCCTATTCCATGCATGTTTGAAGCCCCCTCTCACACTGTTTTTGATCCCACCAACTTTGCTGGTGGACTATCCCAGGCATCTACTACTCTTTTCGTGAAGTAGTACTTTTTACATCCTTCTTAAACTTCCCCATTCCAGCTTCATTGCATGCCCTCTTGTCCTGGTGTCCTCATTTGAAATAGACTCCCTCTAGTACCCTTTTCACCCCCATGAGGTGCTTGTAGGTCTGTATCATTTCCCTCTCTCCATCCCCTCTTGTAGGGTTATATGTTGAGATCCCTCAGTCTCTCTTCATAGGGCTTTTAATGTAACCACTGCACCATTTTAGTTGCCCTGCTGTGGACTGCTTCTACCTTGTGTCTGTCCTTCTGAGATGTGGCCTCCAGAAATAGATATAGTACTCCAGGTGGGGGTCTCATGAGCTTTCCGATACAGTGGCAATATCACCTCCCTCTTCCTGCTGGTGATGCCTCTCCATATGCACTGCATCATCCAATTAGCTCTGCCCACTGCCTTGTCACACTGCCCTGCCAATTTGAGGTCATCAGATATGATAACCCTAAGGTCTCTTTCCTGCTTAATTTTATTTTATTTTAATTTTTTTCAAATTTTAGTCTTTGGTAACCGGGTAAGGTTAATGACTGTCAGTACTTCCCCCAACCCTCATTTATAACCATCTCCTGGATTTCTATGCCCCATGTGCATGATTTTGCATGTTTTAGCATTGAATCCCAGCTAATAATCATATCAGAGGGTTAGCAAGTTCTACTCCTGCCCATTCATCAGATTTAATCACATTTCTTATAAATTCCTGCATTTCTAGGGGTGTGCTACTGGTTTGTGGCCATATCAAATCGATCATTATAAAATGGGCAAGGAGTTCAAGGAACTTTACTGGTTGTTAGCCATGCATTAGAAGTGTCTAATGCATGGCTAAAACAAAACATATGAGATACACAGACCCATTTATAAGCACAATAAGCCACTCTGGGGATGTGTGTTAGACAGTTCTAGGAGACTGAATGCACTTGGCCTGCAGCTTCGTACCTCACAATGCTCCATAGCCGTGCATTAGAACTGTCTAACACACACCCCATCATATCTTATTGCTTACTCAGTGTTCAATTCAGTTAATTCTCACCAGCTGCCATGCCCCTGACCACTCCTCAAGTTTCCCAAAGTACCTATTCATTCTCTCCTCCCTATTACAGATTTTGATGTCATCTTCAAAAAGGCATACCTTCCCTCCCAGTTCTTCTGCAATGTGACTTATGAAGACATTGAAGAGGACAGATCCCAATGGTGAGCCTGCAACACCCAACTAGTCACTCTCCTCATTAGAATGAATGCCAGTTACCATCACCCTCTGCCACCTATCCTTAACCAATGATCCCTCAGTTGGTTAAGGAATAGAACAGAGGGTTGTACTAAACAGGGAAGTCTTGGGAGATGGGGTCATGAGTCAGTACTTGCCTTGTTCTCTTCAATACATTCATAGGGGACAGAAGGGTGAAGCATGAAGGAATAGTCTATCTATTTGCAGATGTCACCAGGATCTGCAATAGTGTGGACATAATGGAGAGAACGGAGGCTGTGAGCAGGGACCTGGAAAGACTAGAAAAGTGGTCTCGAATTTTACAGCTGGGATTCAATGCCAAAAAAGTGCAAAGTCATGCACATCAGACAAAAAAAAACAAGCCAAGTACAAAACAGGAGGAGAGGTCATGGCATATACCTCGTAGGAAAGGGACCTCAGGGTTATCAATCAGGATGATCTGAAAGTAGTGGCCCAATTTTCAACAGTGGTGGGGAAAGCAAAAGGATGATGGACTGCATAGGGAGGAGGATAGCAAGCAGAAGGAGGTCGATTATACTCGGTAGCATTATTTCAGTAGAATCATAGGGGTTGCAAAGTCCCATTTCAGCAAAATCATAGGGGTTGTAAAACTCCCCCAACAACCACATCTATATAAATAAATGCTAGGGAAACCTTGTTTTAGGGTTCTTAGGGGTTGCAGTGGGCATCATAGGGGTTGCAAAAAAATCATAGGGGTCTCAACCGCAACCCCTGGCTACCCCTAAATGACGCCCCTGCCTACAGACAGGAGAATACCCATCTGACTGGAAAATATAAAATGTTATCCCAGTCTTCAAATCAGGGGATAAAGCTGACACAGGTAACTACAGACCTATTGCTTTACTAACCATCATCTCCAAACTGTTCGAGAAACTGGTTAGTAAACAAATAACAGCCCATGTGGAAATAAACTGTGGAACCCATACCAATCTGGCTTCAGGGTGAATCACAGTACCACATCAACCCTGCTAAAAGTAACTACCAATGTACAAGAAGCATTAGACAAAAGGTTACTGATGAGGGCAGTCTTTATAGACCTGAGGAAAGCATTTGATACACTAAGTCACAACATCCTAATTGACAAACTCGAAGAAACTGGGCTGGACTCAAGGGCATTGACATGGTTTGAGTTACCTTAGTGACAGACTCCAGCAAGTCACCTTACACAAACACAGATCTAACTTGTTGCCATTGGTACTTGGAGTTACCCCAGGCTCTGTATTAGGCCCACTGCTCTTCAACATATACATGAACTCCCTGAAATTCCCTGTCCTTCAAATAAACGTCCACCCCTGCATAGATGATATGGTTATCACATCTGGTAACTCCCTGGGACAAATCCAAGCAGCCTTGCAAGAGGCTTTTAACTACCTGCACAACTTCTTATACGGCCAAAAAGTAGTACTCAATGCGAAAAAAATCAAAAGTTATGATCTTCAGGCCCAACCACAAACCAGAGGTCCCACTGGAGGAGCTGGACATAGTAACCTACGCGGGTAACAAACTTGAAACAGTCAACGCCTTCAAGTACCTGAGCCTGTGGATACACTCAAAGTGCAAATGGAGTGTCCACATAGACCAAATGACCAAAAGCCTCCACAAAATACTAGGGGCACTCTACCAATGTCAAACCGGGATACCAAGAGAAGCCAGAATCAGAATTGTAGAGACAATGGTCCTACCTCTTCTGGACTACGGTGATGTATTGTACAGTGGGGCATCTAGTTACAAACTAAATAAAATTGATGTCCTCTATAACAAATTACATACTGGATGCCCCTTGCACAAGACACCACTGCTTACTATACATAAAGCTAACATGGACAAGCCTGCAGGTCAGGAGGCAAATATATACACTAAATCTCATGTTCAAAATATACAAAAATCATCTCCCGAGGTACATTCTGAACAAAATGGAACCCAAACCCATCAACAGGTCAATTGTTAGATCTGCCCACAGCCTGGAACACAGGATCCAGCAGACATCAACAAACATGAGAAGTTCCTTATTCCTGATTAGGGGTCCCTCAGCCTGGAACTCCCTGCCCATGCCCCTCAGGCTGAATAACAGGCCAATAAGACTAGGCCCCATCAAAAATGGCACTCTAAAGAAGCCATGAAACCCCTAATCTGCTGCCCAGACTTTGACAAGGGATAGTGTCATCCAGAAACATGGCCCAGATGGCCACCCCCCCCCCATTTTGGCCCAGCACTTATACACCCAACAACTGGCACCTACACTAAGCCACTTTCCCAAATACCCAGTCTGTAACTGATGCAACTTGGGTACTCACCTGAATCCTGTCAAACCTGAACCCATTATCTGTATCTGCTGCAACAAGAGTACTTACCTGTAATTGTCAACATTGATCCTGCTGTACCCCAAATGCTTATTTTTCTGTTCTGATATATACTGTCTGACAATATAAGCTGAAACTACCATACCGCTGATGCCTATGTATTACCCTAACATGTAGCGTACACAATGAGATGGAATCCACTGACCCCATTTGTCACCCTGTAACCCTGATATTGTATATTGTAATTTTGTGCTGTTATACCTTGTAACCTAGTCATCTGCCTATGGCACCAATTGACAATGAGCTTCGGCTGAACTGGGGTCTGACTGTTCATATCATGTGACAACGACAGTGAATAAAAATTTTTACTACTACTTACTACTACTACTACACTGGACTGCAATAGTGGTTCCAAAACAGTGTCACATTTTATTGTAAAGTGCCACACAGTGTTGAAGTTTTAAGTAAAATGAACTCACATGCCCTATGGTGATCGACCAGGTTATATGCCAAATGCTGACAATGATAAAATCCAGTTGCTCAGGTAGCGAAAGTCTTCACAGAGTGTTCACTCCAGTGGAACCCCACCCCTCTCTATGTCACCTGATGTATTTCACTTGTGTAGTGCTGTCTCAAAGGTTGACCTATGGTATTCACTGTCTATCTTAAGTACCGTGCTCTTAAAGGTACAGTGACACTGATGTAATGAGCACTTTGGAACTCATAACCACCAAAATAAATTAAAAATGGGATAACACTATTTATAATACTCTCTAGTGTTAAAATCCCATATTTCATTAAAAATACCCCTTGGCATTTATACAGAAACAATCAAAAAGTACTGTGATAAAGTGTTGATGTTAGAAAAATTCAGAACCTACAACTTATTTACTAGTAGATCTTACAGAATCCTTTACGGCCACATCTATTATATTGTGACTATATTCTTGTCTGCAAATGTAAGCACAAAAGACTTATTGAATTGTATGACTTGCATAAAGCTTAAACTCTTGGAGTAAAACTAATAGATGACTGGCAAATGCGGTCGCTGGTGCAGATCCGCAAAGAAAACAGAAGACACACTAATTAGACAACTAAAACAACACAGAAACATACATGCCTACCTACCTTAAAATAATGAAAGTGAGCTGGGGGAATAAATGCATACTTCTCAAAATGATTTCTTCAGAAAAGGCCTAATTTTGATTCTATCATTCAGAGCATTATCTTTCTTTGCGTTCAGAGAATAGATCAAATACTCTTCTCTGCGGAGGTGCAGATTATCATGATTCCCCGCCATGCTCTTAGGCATTATGGTTTTCTCAATGCCCATAAATACAAAATCATGGTCATTTGTATTTCTTGCTTTTGAGATGTGCATTGCTAGGTTTTAACACTAGAAAGTATTGTAAATAGTGTTATTCCATTTTTAATTCATTTTGGTGGTTCTGAGTACCAAAGCACTCATTACATCAGAGTCACTGTGCCCTTAAGAGCACGGTACTTAAGATAGACATTGAATACTATACGTCAGCCTTTGAGAAAGCACTACACAAGCGAAACGCATCAGGTGACGTAGAGAGGAGCTTGGTTCCATTGGAGTGAACACTCCAGAGAGAGTTTTGCTACCTGAGCAACTGCACTTTATCATTGTCAGCGTTTGGTATGTAACCTTGATGTAGTATACAAATTGTAAAAAAACAAAGACAAGGCTCGCTGCTACACCTGCAAATTTATTTCCAGTGTAACTGAGATTCGGGGGCCTACAGGTGTCTTTCACATCACCAAGGAGTTCTCATGTACCTCCACTAATGTAGTGTACTGTATTCTTTGCAGGAGGTGTTCAGCTATTTACATCGGAGAAACTGGTAGGCGTCTTGCTGACCGTTTCAGGGAACATTACAGAGCGGTCAGGAATGGTGAAACTGCTAAACCCATTGTATCCCACTTTATCTCCAGGGACCACAATGTCAATGACCTTTCTGTTTGTGTCCTTCAGCAGGGCTTCCGGGATCCTAACCATAGAAAAACATGGAAGCCAAGCTGATCATCCGCCTTGGCCCTCAGCAGCCTCTGGTTTAAATGATAGACTTATTTTCCACTAACATCTTTCAGCCTCCCCTTTTTTTCCCTAAAGTCAATTTGTTTTTGTACTGATTTATTTTTCATTTTCACCATATGTCTCCATTTCTGTCTCCTTCTCACACATTTGTCACCTTTCAGCCTTCTTACAAGGCCCTGTTAATCAGTCTCTACCTGGGAACTTCCCCAGCTCTTTCTCTCCCATTATGTTTTATCTTTCCCATCATCACCTTTTTGTTTCACAGATTCTCTCTTAATCTTACCATTTATCACTTCTTCTCCCTTTGCCTCCCCCTTCTTCTTTCTCCACATATATATCTCTCTCATTTTACCTCTCCTCTACACTAACTTGTTTTTTTTCTCTTTTAGATATTTCCTGAAGAAGACCTAAGGTCGAAACGTAGATTTTTAACTCTATTTTCTATTTTCAGCGTGCATTTAATATAACCATTTTGTTTTGCTTGATGTAGTATGTAGTCTTCAGGTGAAGCTACCTCTGGCTGCAAGCTGCAACACTGGACTTAAGATTTGCAAGAAAGCGAGTAGTGCTCACAACAGAGGGAGGTAAACCTTACAATCTACAATTGTCTTTGGTTTGAAGCAGATTCCTTAGGAAAGTTAATATTCTTCAGGTGGAGGATACTTCTAACTGAAGGGTGAAATAAGGAACTTAGAATTATCAGAAAAGGCAGTCTTTCAATCAACAGAGGGAGGTGGAGTTTGCTTTACTTGTTACAAGTGTTAAGATTTTACTGTTTTCTGTGTTTCTGCCCTTCTGACTTGATTGGAGTTAGTGATTGTTTGCATTGCAATATTTGTAATACTGTGAGTATTCACTGGGCTAAGAATTTGTCATAAGCCCTGAATTGAGAGCAGGTTACAGGCTGTGTATTGGACCCAGACAGAGCCTAGGGGGTGGAAACTGGTTTTTCTTTTGTTTACCTCAGTGTGCCTTATAAGGCCAAGCCAGACTGTGTCAGGAAGTGCTTACATCACAGCTACTTAACAGCCAATAGCTCTGGAAGAATCTTACAGACCTTGATAAAAGTACTAATTTTAGCAGGCTCATCAGATAACCTCATAGTCTTCAGGTGAAGCTACCTCTGGCTGCAAACTGCAACACTGGACTTAAGATTTGCAAGAAAGCGAGTAGTGCTCACAACAGAGGGAGGTAAACCTTACAATTTACAATTGTCTTTGGTTTGAAGCAGATTCCTTAGGAAAGTTAATATTCTTCAGGTGGAGGATACTTCTAACTGAAGGGTGAAATAAGGAACTTAGAATTATCAGAAAAGGCAGTCTTTCAATCAACAGAGGGAGGTGGAGTTTGCTTTACTTTTGTTACAAGTGTTAAGGTTTTCAGTGCGGAAGAGTTTAAACCCACATAGGCTGAATACTTTTTCTGTGTCTGCCCTTCTGCACAGCTGACGTGTTTTGGGCTGACTGTTTTCAGAGCACAAGTCACCAGGCTCTTTTGGAGCTGGGGAGGTTTACCTGTGTCTGACTTGGATGTTTGGATTTTTCTCTGTTTGATTAGCAGGGTATTTTCTCTGTCAAATTGGTTTGAAGCAGTATTACGAATTGTCGTGTATGGCATCTTGCTGACAGGAAGGCACTCATTGCATCGGTAGGTCAGAGAGTTTAGCTGATTGTTTCATGAGGGCACAGTTTAGGCCCAACCCCTTCCCACCCCTCACCCCACCCACCCCTGAAATAGTTCATTTATACCTGGGGTTCTGACATCATTTCCTCAAGAGGGCAAGGTACATATCACTGTCATACCCTGTCTAGCACACTGCACTGACAATATAAGCATACACATTATATAAATACATATATTTCTATATAACGCACCAATCACACACACACACACACACACACACACACACACACACACACAAAACAAAAAAACAAACAAAAAAAAACTAAACAAGGTAGACAGTTATGTGGGGAGTAGTACAATGTAATGGCTGTGGGGCAGCAGTCTTCCGGGAGTCTTTCTGGAGGCTGAGATGCTGCCCTGTTTGCAGACAACTATCTGCCCTGAGGGATGAAGTTGCCCATCTTCAGGCTGCACTGGACAGTGGCAGAACCTCCCCATCCAGGGAGCACCAGAGCCACCACCACTACCTCAGAGGTTGCGAAGAAAGCACAGCAGTTGGACCACAGTGGGCTCAGGGAGGGTAAGGGTGGTGGAACAGAGGCACACCCAGTCAGTTGTTCCACTCCACAATCCATACACCATTCTGGGGGAGCATAGTTCCCCTATGGATGCACCTGCAGAGGAGACTAAGGAGGGTGCAGACAACTGTCACAAGGGAGGCCCTCAGGAAGGAGGCAGAGGGCACCACAGGGAAAGAAAGCATCTCCTGGTGGGGGACTCAATTATTAGGGGGATAGAACTGGGGGAAGCAGGGAAAACTGAAGTAAGATGCCTGCCTGGTGCCATGGCTTGGAGGGACAGGAAGCGCATCCCCAGGATCACGAGAACAGCTGCACGGAGTTCTGAGCTGGACGTCATTGTCCACCTAGGAACAAATGACTTGGCTCAACATGAGATTAGAGCAGTGCAGAAGGACTTTGTAGAACTGGGAGGGCCTAAGACAAGTAGCACACACAGTATCCTTCTCAGAGGTGCTGCCTGTCAATGGCATGAGTGAGGCGGTACTTTGCACCATGCAGTTTAATGAATGGTTGAAAAATGGTGTGGAACACAGGGTTTGGCTTCATTGGTGACTGGGGTTCCACCTGAGGGACACCAGCCTATACTGGCAGGATGGTCTGCATCTGTCCAGGCAGGGAACAAGTCTTTTGAGCAATTGGTTTAAATGCTTCATTGGCAAGCTTTTAAACTAGTCAAGGGGGGAGGCACTGATAAGCAGCAGGAAAATCCCAGCCTCTCCCTACAAAACAGGGTACTAAATGAGAAAAAGACCAAGGTAGAAAGGTCAGTGGGGGATGCTGCAACTGAAGGTAAAGCCATCAAAAAATGGAAAGCAATGAGTACCAGTGCCCGTAGTCTAAGTAACAAGCTTCCTGAATTAGTGGCCTTGATGGAGGAGGAATATCTGGATATCGTGGCAGTCACAGAAACATGGTTCACACAAAACCATGACTGGGACGTAAACATACCAGGATACACTATCTACAGGAGGGATAGAGAGGGTAATAGAGGAGGAGGAGTAGCTCTTTACATAAGGGAAGGAATCAAAGCAGCAGAACAAAAGGGAAAACAGGGAGGAGAAGAAGCACTGTGGGTAAATTTGGAGACCGGCAATGGCACCACAATCCACACAGGGGTTGTATACAGACCCCCTTCTCAGGGGGAGGAAATGGACAAGGAAATGATAGAAAGTATACTTAGTAAGGCAGAAAAAGGGGAGATATTGCTGATGGGTGATCTGAATATGCCAGATGTTAACTGGAGTGCAGTTGCAGCAGCCACTTCGAAGAGTGGGGTTATTCTAGATGCCCTACAGGGGGCATGCCTTAGACAACTAGTATTGGAGCCCACTCGAGAGGGAGCAATCTTAGACCTGGTTCTCTCAAATGGAGATGAAGAGAGGAGCACAGATGTAGAAGTGGGTAACCATCTGGGAACTAGCGACTATCAAACAGTATGGTTCACAATAAACAGAGCAATAGAGTCAAGCCATACAAAGGCAAAGGTACTGGACTTCAGGAGGGCTGACTTTGCCAAAATGGGTGAGTGCCTAAGGAATGCACTAGCAAATGGGCAGGAAGGAGGGGTGGAAGAACAATGGGGAATAATAAAACTGCCATCACAGAGGTAACTAGCCTTTGTGTGAAGCAAATAAACAAAACTAAACGATGTAAGAAACCACTATGGTTCTCAAAGGAAGTGGCAGTGAAGGTTCAAGAGAAAAAGAAAGCTTTCAGGAAGTACAAGGAATCACAGAAGGAGCAGGACAGAGAACTGTATCAGTTAAAGCAAAAGGAAGCTGGGAAGGCAGTCACAACAGCAAAGGCCCAAACTGAGGAAAAGATAGCCAACTCAGTTAAGAAGGGGGATAAAACCTTTTATAGGTACATCAGGGAGCGAAGGAAGACCAAGGGAGGGATAGTGAGGCTTAATAAAGGGGAGGGTGGGCAGAGGGTGACTGTGAAAAGGCAGAGATACTAAACAAATATTTTTGCTCTGTATTTACAAAGGAAGAGGGGGAGGTACCTAAAACAAACAGTAGAAACACTCTGGATACAGAAGTTGATACCAGCCCATTTACAGAAGAAAGGGTTCTGAAAGAACTCTTAAAACTGAAGGTGGACAAAGCAATGGGGCCTGATGGGATTCATCCCAGAATTCTAAAAGAACTAAGGGTGGAATTAGTGACACCACTGACTACCCTGTTTAACAAATCATGGAGGATGGGGTGGACCCGAGTACTGGAGGAGGGCAGATGTGATTCCTTCACAAAAGTGGGAGCAAGGCAGAAGCAGGAAACTACAGACCTGTTAGTTTAACCTCAGTGGTAGGGAAAATGATGGAATCACTTCTTAAGGAAAGAATTGTCGAGTATCTAGAGGCCAGAGGGGCACAGGACCCAAGGCAGCATGGATTCACAGCGGGAAGGTCATGCCAGACAAATCTGATAGATTTCTTTGACTGGGTGACCAAGTAGTAGATCAGGGAGGGGCTGTGGACATGGCCTACCTAGACTTTAGCAAGGCATTTGACACAGTCCCACACAAAAGATTAATATACAAGTTAGCCAGCCTGGGAGTGGGTCCCAAGATGACAGCCTGGGTAAAAATTGGCTGGAGAATAGGACACAGAGAGTAATAGTAAATGGAGTCCACTCTGAAGAAAGTGGGGTTACTAGTGGGGTACCACAGGGTTCAGTATTAGGACCGGTCCTCTTCAATGTCTTTATAAGCGACATTGCAGAGGGACTGGAAGGAAAAGTATGTCTCTTTGCAGATGACACAAAGATCTGCAACAGAGTTGATGCACAAGGTGGGGTGGAAAGGATGAAAAGGGACTTGGCAAGGTTAGAGGAATGGTCAAATGTATGGCAGCTTAGATTCAGTGCTAAGAAGTGCAAGGTAATGCACCTGGGAAACAAAAACCCAGGGGAAGAGTACACAATGGGGGGTGAGATACTAACAACAACAAAAATGGAAAGGGACCTGGGGGTAGTCATATCAGATGATCTAAAGGTGGGCAAGCAATGTGAGAGGGCAGCAAGGAGGGCTGGGGGATACTGGGATGTATAGGGAGAGGCATCACCAGTAGAAAACAGGAAGTTATTATCCCTCTGTACAGACAGCTGGTCAGACCCCATCTGGAGTACTGTGTGCAGTTCTCGAGACTCAGTCTTCGCAAAGACATAGACAGGATGGAAGCTGTCCAGAGGAGGGCAACTAAAATGGTGCAGGGTCTGCACAGGAAGACATATGAAGAGAGAGACTTAAGGAGCTTAATATGTATAGCCTCGAGGAAAGGAGGAGAGGGGACATGATAGAAACTTTCATGTACCTCAAGGGAATCAACAAAGTCCAAGAGGGTAGCATCTTTCAAAAAAGGGTGTGCAAGAACAAGGGGCACAATTTGAAGATAGAGGGCAGCTCCAGAGGTAATTTAAGGAAGTATTTTCACAGAGAGGGTTGTGGATGCATGGAACGGCCTTCCGGAGGAGGTCGTGGAGTCAAAAAACAGTGGTGGAATTCAAGCATGCATGGGACAGTCATAAGGCAATTCTAGGGGGTGAGGCTAGAAAGAAGTAGGCTGCTGGTTAACTAGGATCTGCAGCTTATCCAGTAGGCAGGGAAATGGGCAGACTGGGTGGGCCAAGCGGTCCTTATCTGCCGTCAAATTCTATGTTTCTATGTTTCTATAACCTGGTCGATCAGCATATGGCACGTTAGTTCATTTGGCCTGAAACTTCATCACTGTGCAGCACTTTACAATAAAATTTGACACTGTGTTGGAACCACTATGGCAGTCCAGTGTATTCCTGTGAAGCTTTTGGAAGTTGTTACAAAACTCCACAGACTTTGTAATATATTTCACATTCTTGACAAAGGCACTGTAATTCCCAGGTGCAGTCATAACCCCTGGCAATGATATAAATTTCAATGACGCAGTTGCAGTGCCTCCACCTGGGAAAGCCTCCAGCAGTACTGTTAGACTCAATTATGCCCCCAAGGAAACCTACAACAATGATAACTGCTTTGCTTAAACAGCCCCATCTCACCAATAAAACAATAACCATGCAAATGAAGCAATGATACACACAGTATTAAGTAAAAAAATAGGGCTGTGCTAATAACTTCTCCAGAATATTCAGGTATTTGGTATTCAGCTATATGTAGGGGAGAGGAAAAACATAAAGGTACGCTATTTTCCTCACTTGGTGGCCAGGGCTAATCTCCTGGCCAGCCCCAGGCCACTACAGTCGTTTCCCACCTACTTCTCCTTTCAGATTTTCAGCTTCTGGCACCCTGCCAGAAGCTGAGAGCGGCTTTTCAAACTCACCTGCATGTTAGCCCAACTCCACATTCTCTTTCAAAAATGTTTTATTTCACCCCTCCTTAACCCCTTATCTTGATTGGGGGTGACTAGTGATGACCAGTATCCATGCTAGTCAGTAACTCCCCTTCCCACCATGTCCCTCATCCAGTCCAATGCCGCAGGGCTTTGCTCCTTAAGTAAATAGTGCAGTCATAGAAACATAGAATTTGACGGCAGATAAGGACCACTTGGCCCACCCAGTCTGCCCATTTCCCTACCTACTGGATAAGCTGCAGATCCTAGTTAACCAGCAGCCTACTTCTTCCTACACCCACCCCCTAGAATGGCCTTATGACTGTCCCATGCATGCTTGAATTCCACCACTGTTTTTGACTCCACAACCTCTTCTGGAAGGCCGTTCCATGCATCCACAACCCTCTCTGTGAAAAAATTACTTCCTTAAATTACCTCTGAGCTGCCCCTCCCCATCTTCAAATTGTGCCCTTGTTCTTACACACCTCTTTTTGAAAGATGCTACCTCTTGGACTTTGTTGATTCCTTTAGGTACTTGAAAGTTTCTATCATGTCCCCCTCCCTCCTTTCCTCGAGGCTACATATTAAGCTCCTTTAGTCTCTCTTCATATGTCTTCCGGTGCAGACCCTGCACCATTTTAGTTGCCCTCCTCTGGACAGCTTCCATCCTGTCTATGTCTTTGGGGAGATTGGGTCTCCAGAACTGCACGCAGTACTGCAGATGGGGTCTGACCAGCTGTCTGTACAGAGGGATAATAACTTCCTGTTTTCTACTGGTGATGCCTCTCCCTACACATCCCAGTATCCCCCCAGCCCTCCTTGCTGCCCTCTCACATTGCTTGCCCACCTTTAGGTCATCTGATATGACTACCCCCAGGTCCCTTTCCATTTTTGTTGTTGTTAGTGTCCCTCCTGGTAACAGCCCCATGGCCATTAGTAAAATAAACTAAACTGGAAAGAACTGGAGGGGGACAGGATCAGTTGTGTTCCAGGACAGTAGCTGCTGCTGTTGTTTTCACAGGGTTCTTGTGGATTTTACTTGGTAGGTTAGTTATTTTCTTTCTTACTTCTAAGAGGCTAGCAGGGTATTGTTTTTGGGGATGCTGGATGTTTGTAAACTGATTTGGTGGCTGTAAGTGGGGCTCTTTTTGTGGATGTTTCACTGTGTAACAGGCTGCGCTGGTAGAGGCCAATTTCTTCTGATTTCAAACCTATTTGGAGGGATTTGCTTGGGCCTGGTTCTTTAGCTGCAGGGCTTGGAGGGGAGACACAGGGCTGATACACTCTCTCTTGTCAGGTGTCTGCCCAAGACCCGCCTCCCACCCCTCCCTCCCCAGAAGTCTGCAAATTTATAGGGAACACCTGCCCTGCAATTGGAGGAAAAGGCTGCTGGTGCAGCTCATGTAGTTCTAGCCACTGGGGTTGGATTTAAAGGCTGGGAGAGAGGAGCTTAGGGAGTTGTTCATTTCCTTATAAGTTTAATGTGTTGTACTGCACCTAGTAACAGAGTTACTGGTGTACAGTGGGACTGTCTCTAAGATTAGTGGGTGACCTGATTAGGCAGTAGGGGTATCTTGGACTAGGGGAACCTGGTGGCTCACCAAGGAACCTATTTGGAAGGAGTGGAACCACACATCATTAGGGCTGGCATCTTTGGGAGGGTGGTGGGGTGCACAGGGTGTGGAGCAGCCATGATACTGGACTGGGCTTGGAAGTTTGGTGGTTCGCAGTATGCTACCAGCTAGCACAGCTTAGGGAGGAGGTTTGGGGATGAGGAGAAAGCTGGGGAAGGGGGTGGTATGGTTGGGGAAGGGGCTGGAAATCTCCCACAGGGTTGCACCAAGCACTGGGGGTGGGGTATAGGAAAGGAGTGCAGGAGAATACTCAGGGGTCACATAGGGACCCTGGCAAGAGGTCCAAAAGGACACTACCAAGGAAGCAGGCAGGTAACTGGGGACCCTCACAAAGGGGGACGGAGGACAACATTCTCAGGGAAGTAGGCAGATGGCAGGGCTGGAGAGAAGGAAGCAAGCGGGGAGGTGGATCAGACCTTATACTCAGTAACACTTCAATTCTCTTCTTCTGCTCAAGGATGAGGGGGGTGATGTAGCCACGACAGAGGTGGTTAGAGACAGAAAGGGTGTGGGAGTGGGAGGCAGGAGGCAGGGGCCAGATAGCAGGAAGAACAGGGGGGACCTGGAATGCAGGAGAATGGGGGGAGCAGTGAATTAGAGCAGGAGGGGCAGGGGGAAGAGGGAGGAAAGCACAAGGAGAAGGACCAGTTGGGAGGAAAGGTAAAGGAGAAGGACCAGAAGTACAAGGAGGATTCAGTAAAGGGAGCTGAGGGTTTAGGCCAGGGGAGCACGACGAGCAAGGAGGAACTAAATGGAGACAGGAAGGAAGGGAGGATGAGTCAGGCTAGTTTAGCAGATGGGGGAGAAGGACCAGTTGCGAGCAGTGAGGGGGGAATTAGCAAGGTACAGAAGGATACTCAGGAGGAGGAGAGGCATAGGATTGGAGGGGAGGGAGTGGCCATGATAAATAAGGAGGGGGTGGCATGTGGCACCCAGATAGGGGGAGGAACAAGGAGCCAGCTGGGTGGAGGGGCGGGTAGAAAGGATGAGGGACATGGAAGGGGAGGGAATGGAGGAAAAGGAGTGGTCAGAGTGCTCCTGCTGGGGGATTCTATGATCAGGGGTATCAAATGGGATAGGGAGGGAGAAGCTTGGCCAGTTAGAACAAGATGCTTCCCTGGACTAACGGTGCACAGGGCTAAGCACGAGGTCTATCAGCTGGCAAAGGACTGTGGGGGTTCCCCAGACATACTGGTCCACCTGGGTACAAATGACATTGAGGGAAATAGCGAGCTAGAGATACAGGCAAGATTCAGGGAGCTACGCCAGGGTCTGTCATGACATAGGATGCACAGTTTTCTTCTCAGAAATCCTGCCAGTGCCAAGGGCTAGTGGGGAACACAAAAGGAAATTAGGAGATAAACCAGTGGCTCAGGGAGTGGTGTGAGGCCAGAGGGTATGGGTTGATGGGGATTGGGGAGACCTGGGAGGATAAGGAGCTGTATGCTGAGATAGACTACATCTCAATTTGGAGGAGGGAATCCTTAAGTTGAAAATAGAGAGTTCATTGGTGAAAAGTGGGGTTTAAACTTGTGAAGGGGGGTGGGATGGGAGAAAAAGGCTGTCAAGGGGTGCCGATAAGGAGGACTCTGTCTCACCCCCTGGGGACCAGGAGGATTGCAGGAAAGGTCAACTGGCAAAAGTGCAGACCAGGAGAAAACAGAATCCCCATGGGAACATGAGCAGGGGAAATGGAACTATAGGGAAAGGGTGGAAGGTAGTCCTGCTAAATGCCAGGAGCTTGGGCAATAAAATGCCTGAGCTCCAGGCGATGTTAACTGAGGGAGCAGTGGATGTGGCAGCGGTCACTGAGACTTGGGCCACTGCAAGACATGACTGGGACCTGAACCTGGAGGGTTACACTATGTTCAGGAAGGACAGGGGAGGGAAGGGAGAGGGTAAATGATAGTCAAAACTGCATTGGCATAGGGGAGTAGAGGAGGCGGAGGGAACCGTGGAGGCGATTTGGGTCACCTTGATAACAAGGGGGGGCAAGAGAGTAAAAATAGGAGTGGTGTATAGACCCCCTGCCCTGGCGGAGGAGCTGGAGGACAGTCTGCTGGCAGATGTTAGGAGACACTGCAGACTGGGCAGAGGAAAGGTGGTGGTGTTAGGGGACTTAAACATGCCAGGAACAGACTGGGAGACTATGACATCCTCTGTGACCAGGGAACAGAGGTTGTTGGATGTCTTTCAAGACGCGTTCCTAACTCAGCAGGTGAGGGAACCGACCAGGGAGACACTCGGTACTGGATGTGGTCCTGGCAGACAGTGACCAGATTGGGGCCTGGAGGTAAGGGACCCATTGGCGGGAGTGACCATGCCACGGTCTGGTTCTGCCTGGACCTAGGAGGGTAGAAGGCTGCACAAAGAGGAGTAACCGACTTCAGGGGTGGATTTAAGGAAATGGGAAGGATCCTTAGGAGCATTTGGATGGGATTGGGTCAGAGATGGACGCTGATAGTAGGTGGGAAATCATCAGGAGAGGGTTGCAGGATGCTACCAGCACCTGTGCAAGAGTAAGACGAAAATGCGGTAGGGCCCAAAAACCCTGTTGGTGGACCAGGGAGGTCCAGGAGATGGTGCGGGGAAAGAAAGCAGCCTATAAGAAATTCAAGTGCTCAAGGAGTGAAAGGGATCGAGGGGAGTACGAGCTGATGGCTAGAAGGGCCACTAGAGTGGTGAGGGCGGCTAAGGCAAGGAAGGAGCAGAACCTGGCCAGGGAAATTAGGAGAGGGAAAAAGGGGTTCTTTAGATACATTGGGGAAAGACGAAAGGTGAAGGGGCAGATTAGCAGGATTAAATCAGGGGAGAGATGGGCACAAGACCCAGGGGAGCAGGCTGAGGTACTAAATGAGTACTTCACCTCAGTTTTCACCAGGGAAAATGGGGATGCTGCATCATACATGGGAGGAGACAGAGATAATGAGGAGGGGGGGACCCTCACCGATCGGCAGGTCTGGGGAGGGGGCATCACTGGCAGGTGGGGGAGGGCTAAGCAGGGAGAAGAGGTACCAGAAGTGGAAATCGCAGCAGAGAGAGTGAGGAAGCCCTCAGCCCCTTTAAGATGGAGAAAGCACCGGGCCGGATAAATTACATCCTAGAGTGCTGAAGGAACTTGCAGATGTCCTGGCGAAACCCTGGCAGAGCTTTTCACCATCTCTCTGAGGACAGGGTGGCCCCAAGATTGGAAGGTGGCGCATGTAGTGCCCATCCACAAGGGGATCAAGGGAGCTGGCAGGGAACTACAGGCCTGTCAGCCTGACATCGGTGGTGGGCAAGGTGATGGAGGGCATTGTCAAGGAGAGGCTAGGGGGACCTGGATAAGTCAGGGTGCCTGGACGATAGACAGCATGGATTCATCCCAGGAAATCATGTCAGACAAACCTGGTGGAGTTCTATGACTGGGTGACAAGTGCCTTGGACCTGCGAGACCAGTGGATGTCCCTTTCTAGACTTCAGCAAGGCATTTGACTCTGTTCCTCACGTGGGCCTGTTGGATAAGCTAGAGAAATGGGGTGGGAAACCAGATGATCAGATGGATAGGCAATTGGCTCCAGGACCGGACCCAGAGGGTCGAGTTGGTGGGATAGTCTCATCCCCAAGGAGGGTCATTAGTGGGTCTCACAGGATCAGTCTTGGGCCCCTTCTGTTCAGTGCCTACGATCTGACATAAGGACAGGAATCAGAGTGAGATGAGTCTCTTTGCAGATGACTCGAAACTGGGGGCGGTGGTAGATGGGGAGGAGGGAGGGTGGCCTGCAGGGGACCTGGAGGCTCTGGAAAGATGGTCTAGAAAGTGGAAGCTGAGGTTCAATGCAGGAAATGCAAGGTACTCCACCTGGGGCCAGAAACCCAGGCCAAGTGTACACCCTGGGGAAATACTACAAGTCTCAATGGCTGAGAGGGACCTGGGGTGGTGGTGGATGTCAAGATGAACAACTCTGAGACTTGTAGGAGGGCAGCAGCCAAGGCCAACAGGATGCTGGGATGCATCACTAGGGGATCACCTCCAAAGGAGGGAAGTGATACTCCCTCTGTATAACTGCTTGGTGAGGCCGCACCTGAGTACTGTGCAGTTTTGAGGCACACTTAAAGAGGGACATTAACCTCCTGGGGAGGGTCCAGAGGAGGGCAACCAAAATGATTTGGGGCTTGGGGGACAGGACCTATGAGGAGAGGCTCGAAGAGCTAAATATGTACACATTGGAAGAGAGAAGGGACCGGGGGGACATGATAGAGGTCTTCAGGTACATGAAGAGGGTAAATAGGGGAGGAACAGTCAGGGTGCTTCGAAGGAAGGAGGAAGGGGCCACTAGAGGGCATGGGTGGAAGCTGGAGGGGGGAAGATTCAGGGGAGAAAGGAGGAGGTGCTACTTCACTTAGAGGGTGGTGGAGCCATGGAATGCACTACCTAGGGGGCTGGTGGAGGCAGAGACAGTGGAGGGGTTCAAGAGGGGGTGGGACAGGTACAGGGGAAGGGTTCAGGAAGCAAAATCCAATGCAGCAAGAATATCCGGAACTGGGAAGGGAGAAGCCAGAGAAGGCGAGGGGGACAGCAAGGTCAGTACCCAGGGTGGGGGCTGACCAAACGAGCAGACACGAAAGACCGTTAGGCCTATTCTGCTGGCATTTTAGTATGTTAGTATGTTAGTAAATAATGTAGCAGTGTATGATAATAAACTGCACCAGAACTGGTGGACAGCTGCATCAGAGGAGTGAGCATCACCACAAGAATGAGGGAGGAAAGGGCAGTTGTCATATAGTGATCCTATGATGCAGCCAGTACCAGTTCAAAACAGAGCATCAGGAAGAGAGCTACACAAACTGCACTGTGTAAAGCGTGAAAGGATTTAGAGTGACAGGGGTATAACAGCAGTAACAAATTACTGCTACCCCTGTTGCTCTGCACTTTAGCTGTAGAAGGATCAACTTGCCATGTGCTGGGGTGCCTGGTCGAGCTGCTCCCTGGAGTGGTTAAGGCACCAGCACACAGCAGGGCAGCAGACCTGGGATTGCGATTCAGTTCCCCCAGGTCTTCTCATGCTGAAATGTTTTATTTTTTATTTAAAGTAATCCCCCCCCGTCCTGGTTTTCTATCCTTCCCGAAGTTTCCAACCCCCTGAGTTGATAATTTTAAGTCTGGGAGGTGTGGGGGTGGGAAAATCCCCCCATGTCGGAGGTTGCAGTAGGCGGAGCCCCCTGCAAAAATAAAGAAGTCCCATTATTTTCAATGGACTTGTGCTGTTGTTGTTGGGTCTGTGTTTTAGCCGACATTGTTTCAGAGTGTGATGTTTTGCTTGCGGCATGTATTGCTGCATGCTTTTTTGTTTCAGCTAAATGACTCTGTGCCCTGTAGCCAATCCTTCATAGCATCACTATGACAACTGCTCCACTCCCCTGACAGTTGTGTGCATCCTGAGACACACCTCCTGCACAGTATATGCACCAATTAGAAGACCAATTAGAAACTGCTTATCATTTGGCGTCTGAGATGGCTGGAAAGTCAGGTCAAAGAACTAAGACATTCAAGTGTCTTACAAAAAAAGTATAGAAAAGTAGACACAGAAAAATAAGCTGTAATCTTGACAAATTCTTACATTTTTATGTTGCTTGCATGCATGTGCAAGAAACAGTGCCATCATCCGAGTTTTCGGAGGTGTGGCACCCGTCTTCCAATGCAGTCAGTGTGTTTGCAGGCGTGGCCCCAGTTCCCCAATCACTGCTGCAGCTGTCTATGACAGCAGTTGAAAATGCAGTGGTCGTACAGTTGAAAGGGATAGGTCAACTTCAGTGAGCAGAGCTCCCCACTCCACACACACACCGCGCCGCACACTGTGTGCTCATGTGCCTTCCACTCCCCCCACCACTGTATGGCCTACAGGTGCACAATCCCTGTTGGCTCCATGGCCCCCAAAGCATCCAGGTGCTATGCTGTGTTCCACCGTGTGGCAAATGTTTTATGCACACAGGGCTGCCCAGTCCCCATGGCTGCACCTCCCCCAAAGAATCCTGGTGCCATGTTGGGAGCCCACCCCAGCATGGCAAAATGATGTTATGGCCAACGGGGGTGCCCAATCCCCCGTCGGCTCCAGCCCTCCCAACAGTCTTCCAGCTGCCATGCTGGGAGTCCCACCCCAACGTGACAAACGTCCCTCGTCGTCTTAAAACAAAAACCCTGTAAATACAAAATCTGTCCCTCGGCGCTCTCCCTGCCCCCTCCACAACCCGCACCCCACCCACTGTGCACCCTGCCTCCCCAACCAACCTCCATACTTACCTCCGGAGCTTGGTGCAACGATCTTTGGTGGACCGGGAACACGTCTGCACTCTTCAAAGTCGACCACGAACTGAGGGAATGCCGGTAAACTGCATAATGGGATAGATAAGGTTTTTTCAACTTTGTTGCATATCTCAGGCATTTTTGGGAATTTTGGGCCCAAATTTTCAACATGGGGTTTTTGGGACCCCTCCTCATGAATTCTTGCACTGTCATGGAGTTAATCGGGCCCAAAGGGTGATTTCGTGGTCACTGCATGAAATCACCTTTCGGGACTGATTAATGAAACAACACTGCCAGAGTTCATAAGGTGGGCGCTCAAAAAGTCTATATTGAAAATTTGGTGAAAAAGTCCTAAAATTGACTGTATTACGAGCATGCATTGCGCAGTTCCTATGCACGTTCATAAGTTCATGAATTTTTAATATTTTCATTCCAGATTTTCAACATTACCATTTTACCACACCCCCTTTTGAGCAGTACAGCTGTCATTTTTCACATCTCACCCAAAACATGTTTCCACCCATGTAGCTCACAATGGCGCAGTCGGTGTGTGAAATCAATGTATGGGACACATTAAGAAAATCACAGTGACACTGTTCATGAGCAGAGGTCTTAAAATGGCTATGTTGAAAATTTGGTGAAAAAATTCCTAAAAGTGACTGTTTCATGAACATGCGTTGCGCAGTTCCTATGCACGCTCGTAAGTTCACAGTTTTCAATATTTTCACTCCAGATTTTCAACATTGCCATTTTACCACACCTCCTTATGAGCAGTACAGCTTTAATTTTTCACATGACGCCCAAAATGTGTTTCTGTGCATGTAGTGCACAATGGCGCATTCGGTGTGTGCAATCAATGTTTGGGACAGATTAAGAAAATCATAGTGACACTGTTCATGAGCAGAGATCTTAAAATGGCTATGTTGAAAATTTGTTGAAAACATTTCCTTCAGATGTTCTGCAATATTACTAATGAAGACATTGAACAGAACTGGCCCCAGGACCAATCCCTGCAGCACCCCACTGGTCGCCCCCTCTCCCTAGACTGCACACCATTTACCACCACTCTCTGCCTCCTGTCTGTTAGCCAGTTTCTAACCCAGTTTACCTTTCCCCCATGCCCAGCCCACCCAGCTAGTTTATCAGCCTTCTATATGGGATGGTGTCAAATGGTTTGCTGAAATCAGGGTAAGCGTTATCCACTGCCCCACCCTGATTCACTTCCTTCGACACCCAGTCAAAGAAATCAACCAGATTTATCTGACATGATGTCCCCACTGAGAATCCATGTTTTCTATGGTCCTGGGCTCTGATGGCATCTAGATGCCCCACTATTCTTTCTTTAAGCAATGTCTCCATGATCTTCTCCACTACTGAGGTGAGGCTGAACGGCCTGTTGTTCCCTGCCTCCTCCCTGTTGCCGGACTAGTGTAGAGGGACCACATGTGCCCTCCTCCAATTCACTCATGTTGAATGACTCAGTGAACATGGCTGCCAGAGGTACTGCTATCTTCCTTCGCAGTTCTGTTAATATCCTTGGGCGTATGCCATCTGGTTCCATTGCTTTGTCCACCTTCAATTTAGTGAGCTCCTGCAGGACTCTTTTGCCTTTGAATGGACTATTGTCCACCTCTTCACCCCCTTGGCAACTGCTGTACTGCTGTGGCCCTTGCCCCTCCCACTCTTCTCTGAATGCTAAATGGAAAGACACAGTGGATGTCTTGGGAGGAAGGCATGGAACTATCACTTCCAAATACCTAAACAGCACATACAAGCAAGCAACATTCGGCATTGACAAATGCTTGTTCTCTCTTGTGTTTACTAGTTTCATGATGCAATTTTAAAAGAGAGTTTTAAGTTCAATTTGCCCTCCTTAAGTAAGTGTGTGCCCTCCTTCAATAAATTTAACTCCCTTTATTCCTCCCTCTCCTTACCCTCCCTTGATGCTAGATGCCTCAATCATTATGCCACCTTGTTTCCAAGTTCTGGCTGGTCTCTCTGCCCCCACCCTTCCTCCCTCCTCTCCTCCCCTCCTTCAATCTCCTACTCCCTTCACAGCTGTAATGACTGGCCTCTCTCCCTTCCCCCTGTAAAATTCTTTCCTGGTTAAGCTGCTTATCCTTCCACTTCTCCAAACTTTGAAGCACCTTCCCTGTTGCTGTCCACAATGCTCCCTCTTCACTATTACTAAAATCCTTCATCCATGACTTCACTACTTACTCCTGCAATTGCCACTGATCGTAGGCTAATCCCACCTCCATATTACTCCATTGATCCCCCTACTGCCCTGGTTTATTGGTCCACTATTCCCCTGGACCTACACTCCCCCCCCCCCGTTGTATTCACAGTCTCCCTTCCCTCCTTCATTTTGCTGCCAGTTGCACTTTGTTGAACTCTCGTTACTGATATGCTATGTTTTGCACTACCTGTACATTGTGCTTCCTGTTAACTGTCTACTGCTTACTTTTAAAAATGTTTTATTGTTATTACAATTGTGGCATTACTGATGAAACTTACTAGTGCACTGTCCACATCCCCTTCCCACAGGACACATCTAGAAATGAGCTATTTAGCTCAATACATTTTTCCTGGTGAAAAAGAAAGAAAGAAAGAAAGAAAGAAAGAAAACATTCTTGCATGAAGCAAATCATTTTTCTTGCATGAAATTTTCACGCAAGGAAAAAATCACCATCCATACATATTCTTGCATATAGTTTCAGTTCAGTGTCAGTTTATTGTCAAAAATATGTTTTTTGTCCAAGGGCTGTACCTGTTACATGCAAACGGACATTTAAAAAGCAGCATACAAACAAAACACAAGTAACATAATTGCACAGTAAGATTAAAACAGAGATGGCAGCCACAGTTCATATTAGTTTTTTTCCTCAGTACATATTTACAATAATTAGGAATTGTGCTAGGGCTACCAGTTGTGCAGTATTGCTATCACTCAACAGCTCGATAGTCACATCAGAGTAAGAAATACTTTTCTTTTTCAATATATTACATTGATACAATATTGGAGCTAGTTCATATTATGTCCAATGTTCTTTTCACTATTTTTTAGAGTATCGCAGGTATACATTGGCACATTAATAAATCATGTTCTATTACAAAAGAAACCTGATTAATATAAAAAATCTAGTCTGGGCCAAAGTCTTTATACGAAAAGTCAGTTCACAGGCTAATAGATACTATAATATAGTCAGTGCCTAGGGAACTTTTTTTAATCTTTCTATAAAAGAAGAAGCACTAGTTGAA
Source organism: Neoceratodus forsteri (assembly GCA_016271365.2). Classification (NCBI taxonomy): domain Eukaryota; kingdom Metazoa; phylum Chordata; order Ceratodontiformes; family Ceratodontidae; genus Neoceratodus; species Neoceratodus forsteri. The sequence continues at coordinate 591,977,054 of CM057452.1, read as the reverse complement.
TTTAATCTCACAAAATGAGAGTTGAGTTCATTGTCATTTAACTTTTGCAGAGCCTGTGATCTGAAAGTATTCAGCTTGCCTGCATTTTGGCAGTTTCTTTAGTTACTTGCGGAATTCTGGGTTATGGTTTCCTTGGTACAGTTTTTCCTCTTCTCTATTTTGCATGAATGTGGTTCTTTATTTATTTATTTGTTTATTTTTTTTCTGTTTTTATGCCACTGTCTCTCCGGCCCCTCCGAACTCCTCAGGCCCTACAAGCAACCTCGCCAAGCCTCCCTGGTTGTGGTCACCTACCTCAATGAAGCTATGGCTTTCACCCCCCAGGTGATGTCAGGGTTGGGAGGTCCCTAAATTCTGTGTTTTGTCAAGCAGGCACTGCATTTCAGTGATAGATGGAGACCTGGGGATTTCCCACAGGCCATCATCGTGGAGGTGCTGGGGCCATTTTCCTTGGTTTTCTTCCCTAGGGGACATCACCTATATGGATGTCAATGCAAGCTTGCATATACCTGTGTTCATATCTGCCCACTGATATCAGCAATGTCCCCACCCTCCCATCCACTTGTCAGCTGCACTACCACCTGTGGCAACCCAGGTGGCAGTATTGCAGCTGAGGATGGAACCCTCCCTCTTCTGGAGGAGGAGGAGGAGAGTGTCCTCTATGATGCTCAGTCCTCTTCCTCCTCCCGGCCAGATCCCAATGACTCAAGCTAGTTCCCAAACTTGGGTCACCAGTGTTGCGAGTGATAGCACTACTATTGCACCGACAGGTTGGCCAAGGACATGGTTCTTCCTGTTGGGTTATTGACATCGCTGTTTCTGACCATGCTGTCTTTGTTTTCATGATCTTGATGTTGAACTGCAGAGCTTATAACTGTCATTCAGGCATAGTGCAACAACAGAGTTCAGAGGGCTTCTCATAAACCCGAACCAGTAATTAGTAACTATAGTCAGGGCTGCTAAAGATAAAGACTGCAACCCTGTTTCCAGATTTAGGACCCCGCCCCAGAGAAATTGAGGCAGACCCAAGAGAAGTCTCAGAAAAAGTTCCTGTGTGTGCTCCAGACTTACAGATCCATCACAGGCCCAAATTTCTACACCGTTTAAAATGCTGTATCTAAGTTTTGCATTAATTACACTTGTCATACAATTATCTGTATTTTCTCTGTACCTCTCTGTACCCCTTGTTGTAATCTCCCGGGTCGTTCCTGGAAATAGGCATATTACTTGTCTAGTGTACCTACTCGGTCAACAAAAGCTAAATAAAATTAAATGAGTGGAAGGCAAACAACATTCTGAACCTGTTAATGGCTTGGACCATCTTCCTGTCGTTTAGTGTGCTCTATATGTAATTTCCAGTTATGTGAAGATGAGAAATTAATACCCAGGTAAACAAAACTATCTAGTCTTATACTGACCATATATTTTACAGTTAAGTATTCTCAGTCTTCTTGCCACAGACTAGAATTTTGGTTATATTAACATTTGGGTTTAATTTTAAAAATTCCAGAGAGGCTACTGCCTGATTAATAGTACATTGCAATTCTGCAAGTGTTCTAGAGATAATTATCATCTACAAAGAGAAGAATGTTCACCCTTAGATCAACTATTTTTGGGGCATCAGTCTCAATTAAATCCAAGTCCTCCACCAATTTGTTAATGAGTATTAAAAAGGACAGGGGCTGGAACACACCCTTTTTTTCATACCCTTGTTAATAATTTTATCTGCCAACTTCCCATCTTTAGAATATCTCAGCTGTGCCACAGTGCCACTGTGCAGTGCACCAGTAATATTAATGAGGCTGGGTCCATATTTTTTCCAAAAAGAATTGTTAATAAAAGTTATCAATGGGAAATGAACGTTTGATATCAAGAAACATACAATAGTGCCCCAGCTTTTCCAACTAAAGTATTTACCTACTCCTTAAGTGATACAAAACAAAAATGTTATCCATGCTAAACTTAACCTCCCTGTAACCACTTTGTTAATCTGAAAAAAAAAAACTTATTATCTCTCTCACCCAGTTTTCTACTTTGTCCAATATTTACCTGGGATATATTTTAGCTGAAATGCACATTAAAGATATTGGATGATAGCACTCTGGATTATTTAGCTCCTCTTTCTTATGTATTAGAACAATAATTCCATTTAGCCAGAGTTCTGGTATACTAAGAAAATTATTAATTTGGGGGAAGAAAGTGGGGTAGAGAGAGAGAGAGGCCCACAAGTCTTCATTAACATGGCATAACTCAGCTAGTGATGCAGCGAATTTAAATTCAGCTGGTGAAGTGAAAGCGAAGTGGGCACTTTGCATTGCGCGGAGTGGACAATGTAAAATGCTCACTTCGCCTAGTCATTACCACTTCACATTAAGGTGGAATGTCAATGCAAAGTAAGGTGAAGTCATCGTTTTAAATGGACTTCGTGTTCCTCATTATGATTCTAAGTGATCCACTTCATGTTCCAGATTTGGCAGCCCACCACACATCACATGGCTTACAGTACTGTAAGTCACATGCTCTTTAGCCAGGCAGGAAGTAACTGCCTTGCCAAGGAGATAGTTTCACTTTCTCCTGTGCAGATGGAGAGAGAGAGAGAGAGAGAGAGAGAGGAGTGTGTTGTTTTGTGACTGTGAGACAGCCTGAGACTTGGAGATCAGAGCGAGGAGGAGATTTAAACTTTGAATTAGACCCAACAGCTTTTTTAAAAGCTACATTGTTTTGTCTTTTCTCTACTCTTTTTACTTAATTTGTTCTTTCTGTAAATTTATATTTTTCTTACCTTTATACTGTAAGTAGTTAGTTGTTTGTCTGTGTCTGTGTGACTGTGTGTGTGTTGTGTGACAGTGTGATTGTTTTCTGTTAAGTCGAGTAGTCATTGCTCAGACTGAGGGAGTGCAGTAGGAGAGATGGACCAGGGTGAGGGAATGTCTGGTGCGGGGGCAGTTCTGGGAGAGTGTGGTAGGTGTCGCACCATGCGCACATGTGGGGGGCATGACTGCCGGTTCCTGTTGGACTGATCCAAAATTTTGAGTGTCACCCCTCCCCGGAAGCAGGACCAGCACCTCCTCCTGACTCTGAGGCAGTTGAACCACCACCACCACCACCACCACCACATTCAACACCTGGTCCTCTGGAGCTGGATGTGCCTTAGCCCCCAGGCCCAGGTGTGGATACCATTCCTGTTGAGCACTGTGACCAGCTGGCTGCCAGTGCATCTGGCCCTCCTCTGCCTATGCCTGGTCCTCCATTGTTTGGGAGTTTTTTGACTGTGTGGTGGGGGACAGCAGCAAGGTCAGGTGCCGCCTATGTCAGGTGGAGGTACGCTGTGGCCCCAAGGGGACTCACCTGGGGACTGTGGGCCAGCACACCCATATGCTGAACCACCATCACCACCACCAGCAGCTGAGCCTGTAGAATGTGTAGACCCAAAAATAACTGCCTATAATGCAGGCTGACCTGGCAGTTCTCTGGAGTGCTGTCAAGGAGAACAATGAAAGGGTGAGTGCTGTCCAGCAGTGGTTTGATCACATCGAGGGACATCAGTTACAGATTATGTCCATGCTGGAACTGCTGCTGGACCACCAGGGGATCCCACATTAGTTTTTTTTTCCTCACACCATGTGCTCCCCCACATCTCCCCTGCTGTGTTATAAAATGTATTCCTCCACCATCCCTGACCCTTGTATGTAACTATGTCCTTTTTTTATGTTCACTTGTGCCTGCACAAGGAACATCTTGCAACAGTATGACTTTTGGAGGTGTGTGACCCTCCTCCAAAATCCAGTGCTCAGTGTAGCAGGCGCAACCCTAATGGACCAATACATGCTGAGCTGTGTATGATAGCAGTTCGGCTGTGTTGGTCTTCACTTCAAAGAAAAGGTCCACTGCAATCAGCGGTGGTAACATATGCAATTTGCATACTGATCAGCCAAACTGCTGTCATGCACAGCTCAGCATTAAAAAAACCTCCTGCTTCCTCCCTCTGCTAATGTCCTCCCCCTCCCTTGTTAGTGTTCTCCCTGCCCCGACATTGTGTGCCGAGGGGGGTGCCCAATCCCCCTCAGCACACTGTGTGGCTGATGGGGTGCCCAATTCCCCATTGACTGCAGCCTTCCCCCAAACAAACACCCAGTTGGCACACTGGGAGCCCACCCCAGCATGCTCATGCCTCTCACCCACACACACTGTATGACCAGTGGGGGTGACCAATCCCCACTGGTTCCAGTTCCTCTCCCAACAAACAGGTAGGTGGCATGCTGGAAGCACACCCCAACATGCCAACAGCTTCTTTTTTTTTCTTGTTTCTTAAATCCAGTGAAAGAAGAAAACGGTCCCTGGGTGAGTCACTGCCCCCTCCCACCAACCTGCTTCCACCCTCTGCGGACACACCTCCCCACACACCCCCAACCCCATACTTACCTCTGAAGCCCAGCGCGACAGTCTTCGGTGGACCGGGAACACATCTGCACTCTTCAAAGCTGACCATGAACTGAGGAAGTGCCGGTAAGCTGTATAATGGCATAAATAGGGTTTTTCCAACTTAGGTGGATATCGAGGCCATTTTTTTGACTTTTGACACCAAATTTTCAACATTGAGTTCTTGACACCCCTTCTCAAGAATTCAGTCACTGTCATGGCATTATTCAGTCCTGAAAGGTGATTTCGAGGTCACTGCATAGAATCACCTTTCAGGACTGATTAATGAAACAACAGTGTCGATGTTCATGAAGTGGGCTCTCAAACAGTCTATGTTGCAAATTTGGTGAAAAAATTCCCCAAAATTACTTTTTTATGAGCTGTGTTGTGCAGTTTCCACGTGCGCTTGTAAGTTCATGAATTTGCAATATTTTCACTCCAGATTTTCAACATAGGCATATTTCCACACATCCTTATGAATAATGCAGCTATCAATTTTCACATCCTGGCCAAAATGTATTTTCACGCTTCTGGAGCAAAATAGCATGGTCGCTGCTGGAAATCAGTGTTTGCTACACAGTAAGATAATCACAGTGACACTGTTCATGAGCAGAGGTCCTAAAATGCCTAAGTTGAAAATTTGGTGGCAAAAGTCCATACAACGGCTGTGTTATGAGCATGCATTGAGCAGTTCTTACACACACTTGTAAGTTTGTGAATCTGTAATATTTCCACTCCAGATTTTCAACATTGCCATTTTCCCACATCTCCTTATGACCAGTACAGCTGTCATTTTTTACATCCTGGACGAAATGTGTTTTTGCATCTCCGGCATGCAATAGCACGGTAGCTGTGGGAAATCATGTTTGGTACAGAGTAAGAAAATCACAGTGACACTGTTCATGAGCAGATGTCCTAAAATGCCTATGTTGAAAATTTGGTACAAAAATTCCAAGAAATTACTGTTTTGCGAGCGTGCGTTGCGCAGTGTCCATGCACACTCGTTACTGCGTGAATTTGTCATATTTTCACTCCAGATTTTCAACATTTGCATTTTCCCACACCTCCTTCTGAACAGTACAGCTGCCATTTTTCACATCCTGGCCAAAATCTGTTTTCACACTTCTGTCGCAGAATAGCGCAGTCGCTGTGGGAAATCAGGGTTCGATACACAGTAAGAAAATCATAGTGGCACTGTTCATGACCATAGGTGACAAAATGCCTATGTTGAAAATTTGGTGAAATAATTCCACTGAATGACTGTGTTACAAGTGCGGGTTGTACAGTTTCCACACAGGCTTGTACCCTTGAGAACAGCCAAGGCGTTAGGGTTCCTAAGACAGACACTTCAGAAGTATGAGGGTGAAATGTTGCTCAGATGCAAGAGGAGTTGCACAGAGGTACTCTGTTGGGATATGGATGCTAAAGGGACATGGATACAACTTGGTGGGGGCTGCAGAAATGAGAAACACCAATGCAAATACCAACAAGTGAACGTTCAGCATTAACAAATGCTTGTTGTTGTCTTCCGTATCATGACACTTTGTATTCTGGCCCCCCTTCCTTCTGTTAAGTGTGTGTGTGTGTTCTGTTTTTTTGCCTCATTAATGTTTACAGTACTTTCTGTTGGAGTGTTTGTGGAAAAGCAGGACTGAGCAGTGCAAGTATACTGTGCCAAACTGCATGTGTGCAGTCAGTCTTCTTTCCTGTGTGTATGTACTGCAGACACTGTCCAGCTTCTTGCAAACATACATATGCTGATTGCTGTCTGACTTGTTGCTGTGCTTATGGTATAAAGAATAAAGATAAGAATATATAACATATATTTTATTTGTTAGGAGATCATAGCAACAAAAAATGCTGCTTTTCAACAAACTGTATCCAACAGACATGAAGTATTGCTGATGCACCCAAAAAACGTCACAGTGTACAGACATTATAAAGTTCGAAAATATATAAGGTCCAGTTCACTGCCACCAAACTGTACTACCACATTTCTTCTTTTCATTATTTGTTCTGGAATATGTCTTTCTAGTTTACACTGGCAGTGTCAGTTTTTCAGCAAGTTGACGTACACCATAACATGACACAGTGCCAGTGGTAGCACAGTGTGGTGGCAGTGGACTGCAGGACCTTTTATATATTCTGACTTGAACATGTCTGTACACCATAAAATATTTTGGGTGCCTCAGCAATATTTTATGTATGTTGGGTACGGTTTGTTTAAAAGCATGATTTTTTGTGCTATTATCTCCGCAAAATCATGTGTGCACTGTGTCTGTCTGAGTGATTGAGGTGCACACTGGCCCAAGACCTCTGAAAAAAAATCATATCACTTTATCTGCTGCAGTTGATGGTACAAATAAAATATGTAATATATATTCTTATCTTTATTCTTTATACCATAAACACTGCAACACGACAGCATCAGCATATATATATACATATATACGTTTGCATTGTGCAAGAAGCTGGACAGTGTCTTCACACACAGGAATGAAGATGGACTGCACATGTGTAGTTTAGCACAGTATAATTGCACTGCTCAGTCCTGCTTTTTGATAAATACTTCACGATAGCATGACAGAAAGTAAACATTACTGAGGCTCCAAAAATATTTACCAGACTCACCAGAATTCCCAGTCCCAAAATGCAACTGTCTTGTGTCCAGAAAATTCATAGGTGCTGACGAAGTGAAATGAGAGCGTAACATGAAATGCAAAGTGTCACAGAATTAAAGGCCCACTCAGTCATGTGTGCAGTATTCACACACAGTCCCCACAATTATTGTACATCCCCAAAATGCAACTGTCTTGTGTCTAGAAAATTCACAAGTGCTGATGAAGTGAAATGAGAGTCTAACATGAAATGCAGTGTCCCAGAATTAATGGTGCAGTCACTCATGTGTGCAGTACTCACACAGAGTACCCAGAATTATTGTGCATCCCCAAAATGCAACTGTCTTTTGTCCAGAAAATTCACAAGTGCTGATGCTGCTGTTGCACTTACATGTAATGCTGCTGTGTGTATTGACCTTACTGCGATGATGATGTCATGATGCACAGTGTCTTACCGAACCGTGTGAAGGAGGCATACCGTGACATAAATGGCCATTCAGTGTTCTGTCACAAATGATGACAGTGAGAGAACTGTTGCTTGTCCAAAGTGTGTTGCGATGCGATCATCTCAGCTGGACGGAAGGGTGCCCTTTTTTTGTACACCAGCAGTAGCCTTGGTGAGTTGATTTTATTTATATATATATATATATATATATATATATATATGGTTGACATATATATACATGTACTCATTGTATTGTTTTGTATCACAGGTCACATACTGTTGGTGTGAACATTCCCGTGCTTGATGAGAAATGTTGGTGTTGGAATTGGAAATGGAATACTGTCAAGCCAATGAAGGTAAGTATTTTCTCTTTTTTTGTTGTTGTTTGGAGGGGATCATATTTGCAAGTAGATCTCATTAATGGTTTATTATTTGGTTATTTCTTCTCAGATTTTATCTGCATTCTTCTCCAGTCGGGTAATGATGTTCATGGTCATCATCGATTCAAACGACTTCTGCTTGTTGCATGTCTGCCACAGCCGGGGGCTGATGTTGAAGAAGTTCTTAGGATAAGGTAACTATGACACCACAAAGCATCTGGAAGTTTTCTAAAAAGAGAAATGAAGGATGTATTACAACTTGATTGCAACAGTAAGACATTAGAATGAGGGGTGACTTATGTCTGGTATTTAAGGCTTTACACGACGATCACCTTTGGGAGTTATTGGGTCTTGAATTGAGGGATACAATTTACATAACCAGGGCACATCCACTATAATTAAAAGTTGAACAATGTAACACAAAAAAAAAGAAGTAGTTGGTTTACAGTAAGAGTTTGTAAAATCTGGAATAGTTTGCCTCTGAAAGTAGTAACGTGAAAATATGGATACATTTAAAAACTATTTGGACACCTATTTGCAACAAAAATGCATAGTGGGATATAACTAATGCTTGCAAGCATTATGGACCAAGGTCTACTAGCTCTGAATAACCTATGATACCTATGATTATGTTTAAGCTGTGGCTGTTCCACCACAGGTATCTGGATTAACATAGATAGCAAGCTGTCCCACTGCAATCATCAGATAACAATTTAAATAACAGGCTGTAGCAAATACACTGTTAGTGTCCCTGCATCTCAACTCAAGTTACATTTTAAAACCACATTTTGTCAAGTAACATGATCTGGGTCAACTTTTTCAACACTGTTATGGCTGCAGCTGCAAATTTTGAATACAGTGCGTGATATGTTGCAGAAATATTTTTTGTGATGTACATGTTACCTAGTTTATAATCATCAGTTGGATTTTTTGCACTGTTATGAAAAAAAAAGGAACAGATGAAATAAAATTTATATACTTACCAGTATGGATTGGAAATGGATATCCCATAGGTTCCTGTCAACAGTACTGCTGCTGTACCACTGATACAGACCTTCGGTGAAGGACAGTCCATTGTTGTTAACCTGTAAAAAAACAAAATAAATTGACCATATGTGTTTGACCATTGCAACTCAGAAAAGCTACAGAAAACAAAACACATAGCTAAAGGAAGTTGAATAGAATGAAAACCATTAATACACATACTCACTTTATAGTATTCATAGTAAGAAGCCTTGTGCCTGTGTCTGATGGATGTGGTCTCCTGTTCAACCTCCTCTGCCTTGGCATGGTCAAGACATGTAATGGAAAACATTATCACAATAGTGGTGATGGTGGGTGGTGGTGGTGGTCACAGCTGAGGCACATGATGACATTCTCTCTCACATCTTCCTGCATCTAGTGGTGGTGGCAGTGGCTAACAGCGGTATTATGGTGGTGGTGGTCCAGGGGGGAACACAATGTCATTCTCCCTTTGTGGCAGTGGCTAACAGTGGTTTCATGGTGGTAGTCCGGGGGGGGGCACACGTGACATTTCCTATAATGGCACAGGCTAACAGCAGTCTTATGGTGGTGGTCCAGGAGGGCACACAAAATCATTCCCTCTGGTGGCAGTGGCTAACAGCAGTCTTATGGTGATGGTGGTCCAGGGTTGCACATGGTGACATTCCCTATAGTGGCACTGGCTAACAGCAGTCTTATGGCAGTGGTCCAGAGGGGAACACAGAGTCATTCCCTCTGGTGGCAGTGGTTAACAGCAGTCTTATGGTGGTGGTCCAGGGGGCACACAAAGTCATTTCCTCTGGTGGCAGTGGCTAACAGCAGTCTTATGGTGATGGTGGTCGAGGAGGGCACACAGTGACATTCCCTATAGTGGCACTGGCTAACAGCAGTCTTATGGTGGTGGTACATGGGGTCAAACAAAGTAATTCCCCCTGGTAGCAGTGGCTAACAGCAGTTTCATGGTGGTAATCCAGGGGGGCACACAGTGACATTCCCTATAGTGGCACTGACTAACAGCAGTCTTATGGTGGTGGTACAGGGGCCAGGATACATTGTGCTCAGTGTTACAAATGTGACGTGACATATGGAATTTGAGTCACTCTGAGTGGGACACTCATTTAACTTTATGAAAAAGAAAACATGTATCATACAACAAATGTGACAGCCTTTTGACCACTTAAGTTAAAACCTGCCAACATTAACCTCATCATTATCCTCATAAAGAAAGCTGCCCTCACAGTCATCTGTCTGAATTCTGAGCACTGGGAAATTCTGTATTCATTGTGTCATCATCTAAGTCACCGGTAGGCCGTTTCATGTTGCCACTGCCAGTGCCACCAGGAAAGTCCATTTCTACAACAGCAAAACCATGACTAGACTGGGGTACGAATACTGAGGTTGCAGTCTGAGCTGGTATGTGCCTCTCATTCATTTTTATTAATGTTAGCAAACTGATATTTGCAGGAGAGAGGTTTGTACGATGATCCCAAACTATTGCACCTGTTGAGCTGAATACCCTCTTGACACTTACACTGGAGCGTGGGCATATCAGGTACTTCAGTGCCACTGCGGTCAGTTCTGGCCATTCACTGACCTTTCCACTCCAATATAAATGAGGATCGTCAGTTATTGACAGATACATGTTTTCAGACAAATATGACTCAACCATTCTCTGTGCTGCACTAAGTCCAGTGGTTGATGCATCATCCTGTTCTCCAGAATCATTTATGTCACAAATCCCCACTTGGGACAAAGCCTCCCAAAGTCAGTTAACACCAACCACTTTTGATGACAGACCACGTGGAACTGCAGTCACCTTCCCCTTACAGGATATACTTGATACTCCTCCAGGTTCACCTTTAGCCTGATTATGCTGCTGAGGTTTGCTGACCTTGGCACGTGACTTCTGTACCTCATGAACCAAGTGCACCAGTTGCCCACTGACATTTTTTTACCTGTTCAGGCCTGCCCTCTAGTACTGAGGCAATTCCATGTTTGTATCGTAGGTCCAGCATTGTTGCTATTGCAAAGTTTTCACTATGCTGAATGCTCAAGATGTGACAATTCTGGTCAAATACTATCAGCATGTGTTTCAGCAACATACTGCTAGCACTGTCTCCGGCAACATCAAGGCTATGCTGTACATTCGCCAATGTCTGCCTCAGCACCCACAGCAGTGGAATTGATTGGCTAATGGAGGCAGATTCACCACTCACTGCCTGTGTGGCATGTTCAAAAGGCCTCAAATTGTTATTACAAAGCCCATGAGGCACCACTGTTCAGTTGTCATAGACACGGAGCCCCCAGAAGTGTCACTTCTAGTGTGCATGACAAGATATTCTGAGATGGCTTTGTATTATTCATACAGCCTTTCTGCCATGTATAAAGCAGAGTTACACCAGGTGACAACTTCCAGCTTCAAGCGATGCTGAGGGAGGCTGTTTCGGATCTGCAACTGCTGAAGCTGGTCACGGGCCTTTGCAGAGCGTGAAAAGTGAGAACTGATATGGAGTGCAACTGTCAGCATTTCCTTTATATCAGGGTGCTGCAGAAACTCCTGCACCACAAGATTTAAACAGTGGGCCATGCATGGAACCCAAACAAAGCCACCATCCATGATGCATTTCACCACATTTTACCCATTGCCACTTTCAATGAACCCAGCTCTCAGAGACAGGGGGTTCAGCCATTTGTCAGATTCCATCAGTACCAAGTCCAACATGTTTTCACCAGTGCATGAACAGGTCACATTTATTTATTTATTCAATTGATTCACCAGGAAAGGCACACTGAGCAAAAAGATGCTTGTCTCCCGGTGTGGCCTGGGAGGAAGGGTTATAAGGGGAGGATAACACGCAGGTTATCACCATAACAATTAATCATATTTACAGTGGAAAATGTCACAATCTGTCACACAGGTTAACAGACAGTTAAAATCTGATACAGAGGAAAATGTCACATATTGCCACATAGGATAACAGTCGGCTAAAGATGTGGACCAGAGGCATACAAACTTACAATAAATACATGCATACATTACTTGCATACATAGAAACAGCTTGCTGCATCAGATTGCCACATCTTATGTTATATAAGCCAGCATTCAGGGGAAGGGCATAGCCGCTGGTCAGGCAGTGGGAATTTGGAAGGGTGGGACAACCAGCGTTAGTGAGTGTATGTGCAGTTTACTGTGAGGTAGTTAGCCAGCATGATTGCTACAGAATGGGTGGAGGAAGATTGACAAATCTGATGGGGAAGAGCATTCCAGATTTTTGGGAATCGGTGCAAGAAGGCTGTCTGTCTAATAGAGGTCTTTCATCTGGGGATATTTAGTAGCTGGGTGCTAAAGGACCGGAGGGCAAGGGGGGTGGGAGCCAGCAACAGTATGGTGGTGAGTAAGGAGGGGAGGGCACCAAGCCAGAATTGTGAGACAAATTTGGTGCAGTGCAGTTGTCAGTGATTTTCAAGAGATGGGAGGGCGAGAGAGTGGTAGAGATCACAGTGGTGGGAGGGGGGGAATTGAGGGAGAAATGGTAGAAGGCAATGTAAAGGGAGTATAGTTTAGATAAGGTGGATTTAGGTGCAGCGCTGTAGACAATGTCACAGTAGTCTAAGGAGGGGAGGATCATCTTCTGCACTAGTTCCCACCTTACTGGAAAGGGGAGGCAAGAGCGGTTCCTGTACAAGGCGCCTAGCTTGGGGCACAGTTTTTTAATGATTGCATCAATGTGGTTAGAGAAGGTAAGGTGACAGTCAAGCCATACCCTAAGATAGTGGAAGGAAGCAACGTCCTCCAGAGTTGTCCCATCCAGAGTGTGGAAGTAGGGGAGGGAGGGAAGTCGGGATAGCTGCTAACTCGTACCAAAGGTCATGGTGACAGTTTTTTAGAGTTGAGAGAGAGCTGTTGTGAACTGAACCAGTGTTGAACATTATTGAAATCGGACTGGAGATTGTGCATAGCAATTGCTGCATGTTATCGAATTCCTGGAAGATTGCTACCATGACATTCCACCTTACTACACTGATTATTCATACCACCAGCAGCACAAACAACACTAGGCACTTGCACCCAGTGTGCAGTTATACACAGATATGAACTCCTGCTGTTTTGCCACTTGTCCACATATCCATACTTAAATGGATGAATGGAGAGGAGGAATGTTGAAGGGCATGTCTTACAGAGTTGGACACATTACGGTACAACTCAGGGACAGCATGAGTCAAAAAGTATATCCTGAATGGGACTTTCCATTTTGGACAGGCACATGCAGCAAACCGCCGGAACACAGAATTGTCCACAAAGGAGAAGGGCAAAAGATCAATTGCCAACATTTCAGCTACAGCAGCATTAAGTTCACGTGACACTGTATGATTGGGTGGGTACTTTAGCTTATGCGAAAAAACACTCTGTAACATGGGCTGACTTAAACGTTTTACACAGGGTGGGATGACAAATGGTTCTGGTCTGCGAATGGTAGGGGGTGGAGTGTGGGCATGTGATGAAGACAGTTGTACAGCAGGTGTTGATGACAAACCCACAAATGCAGTTATTTTCCCAGATTTACCAACCAGGGTTGATGTACCACTTACACTAGACATACTGCATTCACCACCACCACCACCAAAACTGCTAATCTCACCACCACTGGACAACATTTCAAAATCATTATGCTCCTCCACCTCATCATGCCTCTAGTAATCCTCTGCTCTTATTTCATTACTACTGCACACATTTAATTTCCTACTTGATTTTACAGTCATGGAAGGGGATAACACGCTCGTTATGGTTGATGATGAGGGTGAACGCCCCACTGTGGTATTAGCAGCCATCTTGTGCTGGGTCCACAGTGTCATGTGCCTTTCTTAAGATGCGTATGCTGTCCCCCTTTGCCCAGATGGCTCCCATTTTAACCTCGACTCACACGCGCATGGCAAACCTGGCAGATTGCAACTGACTCATCATTTGCATCTTGCACAAAAAAATTCCAAACAAGGGATTGTGATGCTCTAGTTTTAACATGTCCCTGATGCTGCTTATTAGATTCCATTTTTTTAAGCTGTGAAGTGAGGGACGCACTACATGATTTTTCAGACAGGACACACTTAGACTGCAACTGACCACCACGACTACCTATCATTATTACTGGATCATCATCATCACCATCAACTGAAACTGGTAAATCACAACTTTTTACAGGGGGGTGCTTAATGCAAACAGACCCAGACACAGCCAACTTGAATTTCTTTTTCTCCAGTTCCCAACTGGGGTCGCTTACATCATCATAATATTCATCAACATCACCCACATCCACATCTTCTGCTTGGATGCTGGCATGTGGACTGCATGTTGCAACCACAGCAACATCATCATCATATTCATCATCATCAACACCACCACCATCACCTGATATTTTTTCACCACACTGAATCACTGCATGGCAAATGCGTGACCTGAACTGCGGTGGAAGAAATATCACATTGTATGCTATTGTTGACATGATTATCAGAATCCTTATGTTCAGTTACTGGGATGTTACTGGGGAGTATGACATCATCTACACTGCCACTGCTTCACACTGCACTATATTTTTGGACACGGTAAACTGGTCAGAAGTGGAACTTGAGGCAGCAGTATTCATACCACCAACAGCAACTGCACTAACACCATCAGCTGGGACAACATCATCTCCTCCAACTGTGAGTGAAGCTACTGATTGCACTGTAAAAAAACTTTGAAGGAGAAATACCTTTCCTCACATCAGCAATGCACTTCTGTGACTGTGTACTACTATGCCCACAGAAAATCTTACCACTGGCAGCAGTGCCATGGTGAAAAAGAGCTTTGCTTGCACATCTCTTTGCGGGAATTTTGGGGGATCAACAACAATATTCTAAATAAATTTAGATTTTGGAACGTTCACTCTGGGTGGGGGCCGGGGGAGGACACTGCATGTTAAGCCAAAAAACAACTGTGGCTTCAACAACAGATACAGACGCAAAGTCACAACAAGTTCAACAACACCTTAACTAATCAGTGGTGCTGAAGTCACAAACATTTCAATCTGGAAAAGAATTCCTTTTGCAGGTAGGGGGGGAGTACTGACTGCAGATTACAGCAGTGCAAAACCAAGAAAAGATACCACAATGGCAGTACAAAATCATGCAGCTGCAGTGGATAGAAGGTTCACACTGCTGCGCCTGCAATTACACTGCAGCACAATAAAAGGTGTATTATTTGATGTCAAACACCGCACACACACACACACACACACACACACAATTTGTCTACAAGTAATGCATAGCAAATTGAAAACTTCAATAATATACCATGTATTTTAACAACCTGAAATTATGCACTGCTGCAGCAGATCCACAACACACAATCAGCAAAAAAATTTCAACAATTACTGAAAATATTACTGTGTACATTAACACAGTCAGTTATACAACAAAAATATAACCAAAAAACCAAAAACTCCCTATTTCTCCAACTTAAATCTACCTACAACACAGATACGCCCCTCCTCCAAAGCACACTTTCACTGTCTCACTGTCTCTAAGTACACAGACTGAATGTTATACATTAACATTCAAAATCCACACACAAACAATAAACACTTGATGATATGAGCACAGGAGGGTTTCCTACAATAGATGAACTAAAGTTTGCGAAAAAAATATTAAAAACGGCTTTTTTAACAGCTTTTAGAAGGTTTGAATCACAGAGAGCTCTCAGAGCAGACTGTCTTCTATAGCTTCCAACACACACTACCCCAAACTGAGGCTGTGCAGAACAATCTAGAGCCCATGGTACCTGAAATCCCATGAATCACTGCAAAATGTGCCTTTGGCGCTTAAAACAAGGCAAAGTGAGGCGAAGTACGTTGTTTTCAATGTACTTCACCTTAAAATTAGTGGAGTAGTGGTTTGGGGAAGGCAGAGTAATGCGAAGTCATTGCTTTCAATGGACTTCGCATTGCTCATTATAATATGAAGTACACCGCAAATTCACTTTCACTCCGCGAATTACTTTGAGGAGTGAATTGAGCCCACTTTGCCCACCACTAAACTCAGCAGAGAGCCTAACCCCTCCTGGTGCCTTATTTTTCTGTTGTCTGATGCAGTCACCTCTTTTCCACATCAACATCTGGCACAAACCCAGACGAGAATTATTTTCATTATTAATCCTACTATAAATAAACACCACTTTAGTACTCCCTTATAAAATATTATAGTGATCATACCATCTTTTTTCTGGAATCGCTGCTTCAAAGTTCACCCTTTGTTTACTACCAGTAGCAACTAAAGGCTAAAAAGTCTTGGTATCGTTATCTTAGATAGTTTTTGGTAAAGAAGCCCACAGATTCTCCTGATACTTCAGTTTTTTATTTTAATTTAATATGATTTGCATATTCCTTCTTAAATGAAATATAGGCAGCTGTATACGGTATACATTCCATGTCTGTCTAACTTGTTAATTTGAGACTTCATTTTCTGACTTTCTTGATTGAACCAGAGTGGCTTGAAAATCATAGTATGCTGCTTTCCCATTAAAGACACATGGGTGTGCTGTCCAAGGGCAGTTTATAAAATATTCTCTATATTAATTATAGCAGTTATTGAATTCTCTGTTGAGCAGCTATCATCCATAACTTGAGCCTTACAGTTTTCTGAGGCTTGTGTTTCAATAACTTTGTACATTGTTCTGTGGTTCCATCCCTCCATTTAATTTTTCAATTATTCCTATTATTGTCAGCTTATGCTTGGCAGAATAAGCTAAAATGTTGGCTAGCAAGAGTGCATTCTTTAACAATTTCCATACTAAAGGGAAGATGGCCACTAGTAATATCCTATAATACCATACAATGAGAGACCTTGGTATATATAAAAAATATCAATACATAATCTAGCACAGAGCAACTATATATTTGTAGGAAAAGTGATCTCACCTCTTCTACTCTAATCAAATCTCCCATTTAGAACTCGTACATTGGAATTAGCATGACATTTCAAAAATGCTTTCTCTCTAGCATTCAGTTTGGTGTTTTTTGCTGTTCTATGTGGTATCTTAAGATTCTCATAAGGGTTCCAAAGGTCCCCAGGCAACTCTATTGTTGTACCAATCCTGGCACTGAAATCCCCTGTCAGGATTACTGTTGCATGAGGATGGCATATAAACCGATTGTTGGTGACCTCAACAATTTTGTCAAGAATGCTTTCATGTGCTCTGGTGTCTAAACATGGAAGTAGATATACTGTACACTGAATACAAACTTTTTAGCTAGAACCCCAGTAGATACAGTATACATATAAGGATACAATTCTTCCCATCAGTATGATGTAACATTTATTTTATTTTATTTATTGAGAATTCGGATATACCTTTGAGTCAGAGACTCCTTTACAAAGGTTCCACACCACCGAAATTAAAAAGCAGAACAAACATTTGAAAGTAATTCAACAAGGCACACAATATATTAAGTTACAAAGAACAGTGCAGGCTAACAGGCAGTTACTAGGATAACTTTTACACGTCTTTAGCAAAACATTTATAATCACTTACATAAACAGAGTCTGACAACTCAAGGAGGGGTCATGGTGGGGTTAAGCCAGCTGGTACGCCATAGTCAGGTGAGAAAAGGCGGGGGGGTGTACAGCAGGATCAATGGCTGTCACAGGTGTTAGAGGACTTTAGGTGACTCCTAAGATAGATTTTGAAAGGGCCAATTCTTTTTTCATTAACAAGTGAAGTGGGTAGGTTGTTCATCCAAGAAGGGGCCCTGTAGCTGAAGGACCTTTGGAATTGCGAGGTTTGGCAGTAGGGAACAGAGAAGAGTCATTTGTCAGAGCTACGTGTGAGTTTAAGCATTGGAGCTGGGTGAATTAAGGGGGAAGCCCATGGGGGGAGAGGCCGAGGGCAATCTTTTTGGCCATGAGGCAAGTGTGGAACCTAATTCTATTGTTGAGATTTAGCCAGTTGGTAGCATTATAAAGTGAGCAAGTATGGGTGAGACAGTCACATCCCAGTATGAGGTGGCCAGCTTTATTTAGGGAGAGATGGAGTCTATAAAGGGCCAAGGTGTTTGCCACACTATAGAGCAGTATACCATAATTGAGCAGGGAGAGGACTGAGGAGGAGATCGCGAGCCTAAGAGCATCAGGTGTAAGGCAATGTTCGAAATGATACAGTAACAAGAGCCTTGCATTGAGGGCAGTGGATAGGAGATGGATATGTTGGTGGAAATTAAGGGCTGGGTCTAGAGTGATGCCTAGGTATTTAAAGGAGTCCACTTGCTCCAAAGGGGTCAGGTTGGCAGTTAATACTGGGGGGCAATGCTCTTTCTGGAAGTTCAGAGGGTGACAGAATAGCATAAATTTAGTCTTCTTATAATTGAGAATAAGGCGCTGAGTGGAGAACCAATTTTCAGCTCAACTAAAGGAGGATTGAAGGGAATGGTGGAGTTCAAAGGAGTCAGAGTTGGAGGAATACAGGACAACATCATCCACGTATAGTAGTAGGTTGCCAGGGCAGGACATGAGGAGGGAGTTTAGGAAGAGACTGAAAAGTAGTGTTCCTAGGATGGACCCATGTGGCACACCAGAGAGGACAGGCAGCCTGTTGGATAGGGTGTTACCAATTTTGACCTGCTGGCATCAGTTCGGGGGGTAGTCACTGAACCAGCCAAGAGTGTCATAAGAGAAACTAATGTTGGAAAGTGCGATCAGTAAGAGGGAGTGGTAGACGGTGTCAAACATTTTTGCGAGATCAATGAAGACAACACCAGTGATATGGCCTCTGTCCAGAGCAGAGTGAACATGTGAAGTAAGCTCCAGAAGGGCAGTAGTAGTACTGTGCCCTTTCCAAAAGCCATGCTGCAGTTTGCAGAGGAGGTTGTATTTGTTGAGGTGGTCCGTGAGCTGATCAGAGACTATCCGCTCTAGGGCCTTGGACAGGGGAGGGTGAATGGAGATGAGGCGGTAGTTATTGATGATGGTACAGTCCTCACTTTTGAAAATAGGGGTGATGGAGGCAGATTTACACCCATAGGGGAATTTTCCTAGACATAAGGAGTGGTTTAGAATATGGGTGAGGGGATTGAGTACCTCATGGAGGGTGAGCCGGAGAAGTTTCAAGTCTAAGGTGTCGCTGCTGTAGTGGGAGTGGCTCAGTGCTTTAAGATATGGTTCAATGGCCTTGGGTGAAATGCAGCTTAGGTGAAAGGGGGGCTACAGGGGAGGAAGAGGAGGAGCTGGCAGTGGGTGGGTCAAAGAAGTTAGGAGGGAGAACATGGCTGAGGTTTGTGAAGGTGTCATGGAAGGCAGTGGCTATACTGGAAGGATCAGAGGTCAGACACCCATCTACCATTATCTGATTTAGGACAGGGTTGGGGACCTTGCCACAGATACCTTTAATATTATTCCAGAATGTGCACCCTGAGCCCCAGGTAGATGTTAGGGATGATTTATAATACTCATCTTTGGCCTTGCACAGGACCCACGTGCATTTGTTCCTGGCTTCTCTGAACTTTTGTCTATTGGACGGGAGTCCAGACTCAATAGAGAGGTGCCATAATGAACCTCTGGACCGTATGAGTGTGAGGAGGTAGTCAGAGAGCCAAAGCACTTGATTACCTTTAACCATCCTTTTAGTAAATTGGGGAAAATTTGTCGCATAAGGTGTTGAAGGTGAGGATGAAGAGGTCAAAGGCCCTGTCAGGGTCAGGGTATTTGTTATGAAGGACCATTTCATAGTGTTGAGATACGCTTTAAGCTGGGCAAGTTTGCCAGGGCCAAGATTGCACAGTAAGATTATTTTGGGAGAAGATTTGGGTGCTTTGCCTGTCCAGGAGCAGAGAACTGGGGAGTAGTCACTGATGGCATTTGGGAGAACTGAGGTGCTTGTGATTTTGTGTGGGTGATTGGTGAATACGAGGTCTAGCAGGGAGGAAGACCCTGTATGTTGGTTCAGTCGGGTGGGGGATGTGACTGCTTGAGTTAGGTCTTGGGCAGTGGTTACATCAATGAAAGGGGCAGCAGCCTTGCCTAACCAATTGATATTGAAATTCCCAAGTACGACTTTTTCAGTTTGAGATGGGTGGGTGGTCAGGTAGGATAGTACTGAGTGGAAGGCCACCTTCTGCTCCCTTGGAGGAATGTATATTGCAGTGATTAGAAAGGGGGTTTGGGATCATCCTAAGGTAAGTTTTAGAGTGAGGGTCTGGGGTCCAGGTATGAGCTGGGGGGTGGGGAGTGCCTGCCCGTGTAGTGTGCCCTTGATGTAAACAGCGCAGCCACCTCCACGCTTACTTTGCCTGTCTGCTCGATATAAGTTATAACTGGAGAGGGTTATTGATGAGTCTGGAATCTGGGGGGAGAGCCAGGTTTCACCCACAGCAATGACATCAGGCTGGTATTATAGAACCCAATACTGGAAGGAGTCCCACTTTTTTAATAAACTGCAAACATTAAGGGTGGCAATGCGCAGCCTGCAGGCAGGGGAGTTAGTCAGTACATTGGGTTATCAAACACTTAGTTGGAATGAGAGACAGGAAATGGTAGTTTACTCACCTGGTAAAGGTGATTGCATGAGCATCACCTTACAGTATCCCCCATCCATTACCATCTGGATTACATCCATCTCATAGGCTACAGATGCATATGTGACCAGACGTTTCGAAATCTGATCTGCCTAGGTCTATTTCCTTCCCACAGGACTCCAATTTGAATCTTCCCAAGCTGTAAATTATGTCTAGAAGTACTGTGGTTAGGTTATTGACTATGAATATTCAGCCTGATAACTATATAATGATACTAAGGAATGCTTAATGTGTACCTTAGGGTATCATTTATTTCCTATTTTTTTACAAACTAAGTATACCAGCCTATATGGCATGCTGGTCCAATAGATGCGAACTCCCTTAGCTGGTTCGTCACCTGGCATGGTAATAATGGGAGGGTTTTTGGATGCTGTAAGGTGATGCTCATGCAATCACCTTTACCAGGTGAGTAAACTATCATTGCATATTGTATCACCTTACAGCATCCCCCAGCCATTACCATCTGGGTTGTAAGAAGCAGTGATAGGTTATAAGGGTGGGATCGGGTGACGCACCAGTTAAGATCTACCATGAGTCATTAATACCTTTCTAGCAAAGGTTGATTTTTCAGCATTTACTACATCCAGTCTATAGTGTCTCATAAATGTATGAACTGAGGACCATATTGCTGCTGTGCAGATGTCTTGAACTTAGGCCCTGTTATGTTCTGCCAGGATGTGGGGACAGCCCTAGTGGAGTGGGCTGAAAAGTTAGGTGGGCTTTGTAGGCCCTGCAATTTGTAAGCCTCAGTTATGGTTTGCTTAATACAGCTAGATAAAGTGGATTGAGCAGCAGTCTGGCCTTGTCTTGGGCCATCGTGCAGCATGAATAGTCAGATAATTGAAAAGTCCTTCATTCTGTCGAGGTAGAAGGAGATGACCCTTTTCATATCCCGGTGCTTGTGTGTTTTATCCTGCTCATCAGTAGTCTGTGAATTCCACACTGGTAATTCAATAGTCAGGGACATGTTGAAAGGCATGGAGACTTTAGATAAGAAGGAAGGGGTGGTTCGCATTATGACTCCGTCATTGTGGATTATCAGGAAAGGGACTTATAAGAGAGTGCCCCAATTTCACTTACTGTCTGGGCGGAACATATTGCCACCAAGAACAGAGTCTTTTCTTTCTTTTTTTTTTTTTAACTCTTTTATCTTAATTCCCTGGAGAACTCCTTCTAGCAACCTTAGATACCCAGCCTCTACCTTCTCCTATAACTAGTCCTTCTCCCTCATGCCACCAAGCACCACCTCCGGGTCTGAACCCTCCGGAAGTAGGGCCGTCCTATCCACCCAGGGCACTGTATCTTATAGGGCAAAGTGCCCAGCGAACACGAGTGGCCCCTTGGAGAGGAGATAGCCCAGTAATGGAAGTGTGGGCTGTTGGGCAGACAAGGTGCCTTCATCTATCCCCAGGAAATGGGGTTTTCTCTACTTTTTTGCCACGTTCCTTAAACCCCCCCCACAGAGTGCGGCTTGTCAAGGCAGCATAATGCCGCAACTCCGCCCCCGCTTTCATCGTGTCACTAGTTGACGCCCCTGACAGCCACCAGAGGCTGCTACACTAGCGATTGCATCCCCAACCCGCCCCTGAGAAGAGAGAGCTGTCCTATGGATCCTCAGTCTCTTCTCCGCCTGCTGACCCCCGGCGGCCCGGGCTTGCTCCTGAACCTGGGTCACCGGTGTGGCACAAGGTGTGGCATCCAGCGCCTCAACCCTCAGCACCACCGGGCCAGCCAGGAACAGAGTCTTGAAGGACACTCACTTGATATCTGCCATGGACAATGGTTTGAATGGGGCCATTGCCATCACGACTAGAACTGTGTTCAGGTCTCATGTTGCTACAACTGTTTTGACTTTGGGACAGATGTTAGACACTGCTTTTAAGAACTGAAGCACATCCAGGTGTTACCCTGGAGAGTGGTTGTCGATGGAGCCTGCCCCAGCTCTGATTGCTGCTGTTTGGACTGTCAAGGATGACGTTGATAGACCTTTGTCCACTCCTTGTTGTAGAAACAGCAAGATGTGTGGAATAGTTACGGGATGTTCATTCAAGTGGTTGTCGGTTCTCTATTTTTGAAAAATGGACCATTGGCACTTGTAGGTGTTTGTGGTTGAACTACATCTGGATTAAAGCATGGTATCAATAACTTTTGGACAGTAGCTCTTCCTTAGCAGTCTTTGCCTCTCAGAAGCCAGGCCATGAGGTGTACAGATCAAAGGTTCAGGTGACATATGGGTCCCTGCATTAGTAGGTCCATCTGCAGTGGGATTGACCATGGTGAGACGATAATCATGGCAATTAGTGTTGCAAATTAATGTCTCCTGGGCCAGTAAGGTGTAAGCATTACCACTGTGGATCTCGTTTGGCCGATCTTGTTCAGTACTTGATGTATTAAGGGTATTGGTGGGAACATGTACGCCCTCTGGAATTGCCAGATCTGAGTCAGGGAATCTTTTCCCAGAGAACCTGGTTCTTTGAATCTGGAGTAAAAAGTGGCAGTTGTAAGTTTTTTGTGGTTTCCATCAGATCGATCTGCAGCAGGCCCCAGCATTTGTTCAGGTGATGGAACACACAAGGAGGGAAGGACCATTCTCCTGGGGCAATTTCCTGATGGCTCAGCCAGTCAGCTTGTATGTTCAATTTCCCTGTGAGATGCACTGCATGATTGAATGGAGGTTGGCTTGAGTTCAGTCCAGTACTTTGAGTTTCTAGTAGGAGTCGGATGCTTCTTGTGTCCCCTTGATTTGTGATGCAGGCCATAGTGGCCCTGTTGTCCGACTGGATCAATGCCCTCTTCCAGTGTATCTTCCTGTGGAAATGATGTAGGGTGTTACACACTGCTCTCATTTCCAGGATGTTGATTGGCATGTTGGATTCTATTTAGGACCATTTTCCTTGATCCGGTATGCGATCCAGAGTGCCCCCTTCCCCAGCGGAGAAGGCTGGCATCTGTGTCTAGGACCACTTCTGGCTCTGTCTGTAGTGTGACTCTTTTGACTATGTTGGAATGGTGGGTCCACCAGAGGACTGACTTCCTGGTTAACAGTCTTAGAAAGACTGCCTTGCTCAGATCGTGGTTAAAATTGTGACCTGCTTGTATGGCCTGTAGTTATAGAGAGTGCATCTTCCATAGTGCCCAGGGGGGCTAGGCCTATGCAAGAAGCCATGGACCCATGTATCTGTAGGATCACCTGTAACGTTGTGGTTTTGGTATTGACCAGTGCTCGAGCTTGTGACTGTACCTTGTCTGTTCTCTTTTCGGATGGTTTCACCAAGCCGGTCTGCTCTCTTTTGGGATGGTTTCACTGGGCTGGTCTCAGTATCTATGAGTGCACCCAGATGCTCTATTGTATGGCTGGGGATTAGGCTGCTCTTTTCCCAGTTGATGATCCAGCCACGGGATTGTAGAGTCGTCACCACCAACTGCATGTGCTGCTGGGCTAGCTGAGGCAATCTGGCCCTGATTAGCCAGTTAGCCAGGTAAGGGATTATGTCCTTTTTTTGCCAGAGGCTTGCCACCAATGTAATGGAAACTTTGATAAATACTCATGGAGCTGAAGCTAGTCTGAACAGGAATGTTTATACTGGTAGTGTTGCACCAAGATCTTGAATCTGAGGTATTTGCAGCGGGATGGTCTGATGGGTATATGGAGGTAGGCGTCCTTAATGTCAAAAGACGTGAGGAAGTCTCCTAGTCTTAGTGAGCCCAATGAAGACCTGAGTGTCTCCATCTTGAATTTCTTGTATTGCACAAATTGGTTGATGAACTTGAGATCGATCACTGGTCTCATGTCTCCTGTTTTTTGGGAGACTAGAAAGAAGATAGAGTATATCCCCTGATCCTGCTGATCTGGAGGGACTGCAGCAATCACATTGTTTGGCAGTAGATTGTGGAGCATGGATTGCATTGCTTGAATTTTCATTGGCTGTCAGGACACTTGGGATACTACCAGCCTGTTTGTGAATGGTTTCTGTATGAATTCCATGGAGTATCCATGAGATATGACCTCCAGTAGCCATCGATCTTGAGTGACTACCAAGTTGCCCTTGAAGGGCAGTTTGTTAAACATCATTTTGGACTCGGTATCTGCATTCCATATTTTCAACCAGAAAAGGCATCTAGTCCTATTTGTGAGGATGGCCAGATGGGCCGACATTTTTAGGGCATCGATGAATGCGTCTGCTGCATATCTGGCTGCTTGGATCACATATTCAGCCAAGTCGCCTTGTTTGGATTGTGGGTCTAGGCTGCACGCTAGCTCTTCAAGCCATCTGATAAGGGCACGAGAAGTGTAGATTGCTGCCGTGTTAACTCTGCAGGCTAGGCTTGTTGTCTCATAGCATTTTTTCATACACTTCTCCATATTTTTCTCCATTGGGTCCTTAAGTGGAGTTGTGGTCTCAGAGAAAAGGACCGTCTTCTTGCACAACCCAGTGACCTGATGGTCTACCATGGGGAAAGAGCACCAAAGCTTGTTGATGTTTTCCTAGATAGGGTAGAATTGGTTGAAAGTATGCTTCTCAGTGATTCTGTCTGAGTCGGTGGACTCCCACTTTTTCATTATGACTTTGGTCAGTGACTCACAAAAAGAATACGTCATTCTTTTTCTTTGTCCTTTTAAGGACGTTTAGTTTGAACTGCTGCTTTGCTTCTGTACCTCAAACCCCATTGTCTCCTAGACTGCTCACAGTAATTCTGGCAGGAAGTTGACTGACGTGAGTTTCTTTGTAAGTGTCAGTTCTTCC
Organism: Neoceratodus forsteri; assembly: GCA_016271365.2. NCBI lineage: Eukaryota > Metazoa > Chordata > Ceratodontiformes > Ceratodontidae > Neoceratodus > Neoceratodus forsteri. Next base: position 591,951,848 of record CM057452.1, on the reverse strand, counting down.
TGTTTCCACCTGGTGATCCTCGTCCCCCGAATCACCATTGGTTGTGTCATCAGGTGCTGGCACATTGGGGTTGTCTCCTTCATCCTTGTCATCTGGCCAAGGTGGGGTGTCACTTGTGGAGGGCTTATGACCTAAGCCTTTAGGCTTGGATGGCGTTTTAGGCATTTCGGTAGGTGTTTGTTTATTAGCCTTTGACATCTCTGCGCATTCAAGAATCTTAAGCATGACTGCTTGTTGGGATTTGAAAAACTCCTCGGCAGTGGAAGGCAGTTCATTTTGCGATGGGTGTGGGGAGTCTGAACCCTGGTCCATTTCCTCCTCTGGTTCACTGAGTATCTCAGATGTCTCCTGCTGTTTGGCACAAGTGGGTCAGTGTGGCCCTGATTGGTTAGGTAGTAGGGCAATTTGGCAGGATCTGCACTTCTTCATTCTAACCATGATGAGATCTGGGAAGAGAGATGGGGAGACAAGGGGAGAATGGAGGGGTCAGGGCTAGCTGTGACCTGCACAGTGCTTATACACTTATACATATGCAAAATATATATGCAAATGTATATCTGTCTCTCTGTCTCTCTCTCTCTGTCTCTATCTCCCTCTCTCTGTGCCTCTCTCTCTGAGTCTCTAGCTCTCTGTCTCGCCATATCTCAGTCTCCATCTCAGTCACCATCTCTGTCCAACTTCCTATCTCTCTCTCTCTCTCTCTTTCTCCATCTCTGTCTCTGTCTCTCTCCCTATCCCTCCCTCTCTCTCACTCCCTCTCCCTCTCCCTCTCCCTCTCTCCCTCTCTCTTTCTCTCTCTCTCTCTAGCTCTATCTTTCTATCCCTGTCTATCTCTAGCTCTCTCTAGCTGTATCGCTATCTCTCGCCCTCTCTATCTCTCTCTAGCTCTCTCTCCAGTGCTCTATCTCTATCTCTGACTCTATCCCTAGCTCTCTATACCTCTCTATACCGCTCTGTACCTCTCTGTACCTCTCTATACCTCTCTAGCTAGCTATCTAACTAGCTATCTATCTATGTATTTATCTATATGTGTGTATATATATATATATATATATATATATATATATTACCCTTTTTTTTAATCTATTTTTTTACTTTATTTCAGCAGCTGTGCATAGATGCTTTATATGCTCCTGTAACTTTTGGAAGCAGAGCAATGTGCTCATACATGGGCTCAGTATGAGTCCTATATACCTCACTGTCTTGCATTTTGGCTTAGATTTATGGTTTGGAACTGCCCTTGTTTGAGAGGGCAATGTCTTGAGCTGCCCAGTGCCACTGGCCCTTTAAATCTGAGCACCACTACATTTGCTTAGTCGGTGGCTTAAAATGTGTTGCTTGTGAATTGCCCCTGGTACTTTTTGGTAATAATAATATGCCTGTGAGCAAAAGCAGAGAACCAGGGTTGATCAACACTTGATATTTTATTATAATCACAGGAGGAGCGCTGCGAAGGGCTAGTCTGCTTCGCCCCATTAATGTTTCATTGTGTGGATGAAGGTATTGTCAGTGACATCAGTAGCACAGCATGCATGCACGAGAAAGTCACTGCCACTGGGCGTCCTCCACCAGGCTTGCCATCCAGAAGATGGCAGATGAGGAACGAGCCACGCATGCCCCAGGACATCAGGACTGCATGAGAATGGTGGTCCCAGAAGAGAAGCGCGAGCAAGAGGTCTGCTGTAGGGATAACAGGATGTGGTGGTGACAAGATGGCCACGATCCACGTGGTGGAGTAGAAAGGATGGTCACAGGGTTTCAGGGCATGGAGTCACTGAACCAGTGCTCCAGGAAGAAGAGAGAGAGAGAGAGAGGAGCATTTTGGCGAGGGAAAAATCCCAGCAGCCAAGTGAATTGAGTGACCATTGGAGAGAGCGAGGGGGCCACCAGGTCAGTACCCTTCCCCTAGTCCAACTGCAGGAAGAGTACATTGGGTAGGTTTTTCCTTTTCTTCTGTGTGTGCTTCATGCTTCAGCAGTGTCCACTCACAAGGGGACCCTGCCCAAGTAAGGAGGGCTCAAACAGCTAGTAAGGGATTCATGTTCTGTTTGTTGGGCAAGCAGTGTGTGGCAGCAAGAGTAAACGTAACACTAATCCTGGGCATGGAAGGTGAAGAGGCACCATATTTGAATCCCTTCCAGCACACTGATCCATGCTGCTTCTATCTATTTATTTATTTATTTGTTTTTAAATGACGTACTCTATGCCCGAGACTGATTCCCTGAGGCAGCACAGATGGTCACTAGCCCAGTCTGGTGAAAGGAGCATACTACCTGAGTATTCTGGCTGAACTAATTATTTCAAGACTGAGAAGGCATGCAGAACAACTTAAAAACTCATAAGAAATCATATGCTTCGGTACAGTATTGCTTCAGAAAGCAAAATCACTACTTAACATTTAAGCTGTCCAAAATTAAGAACATAAACTCCTGAGTAACATATAGTACATTATGAAGGAGCCCCCAACTTTTTTCTTTTTTTAAAGAGAGGGCTGTCCCACTAGTTAACCTTATAGTATTCAAGAGTGACTAAAACTCAAGGTACAGAATAAGCATCGTAGAGTAGCTACTGCAAATTGTAACTACCCCACAAAGACAAGATTTAATCAGACTGAATTAATACAAATGTGTGCTTTCTTACCATAATTATTGATAGCTAGGGAGCTAGGCAATATGCTTGTAGCCTCTATGATGCACATTAAGGAACTGGAGTCCTGTGGGAAGTGGACCTAAGCAGATCAGATTTTGAAACATCTGATCACATGTGCATCTGTAGCCTAGGAGATGGAAGTAAACCAGATGGCAATGGATGGGGGATGCTGTAAGGTGATGCAATATGCAACCATAAAACTGACTTTTTTATGTCCTGTTATTTCAAATTTCACATACCCTCCAAGGAAGAATCCAAATTATTTCTTGTCCAGGTTTCCTGAAATAATACTACATCATAGTTACATAGAAACATAGACGTTGATGGCAGATAAAGACCGAAAAGCCCATCCAGTCTGCCCATTTTTTTTTCTACCTTATGAATGTGTCATCGGCCTTTGCTCTGTCAATGGCCTATCTATTCATACACATCTGTATTGCTCCCTTATGCCTATCCCATGCCTGTCTGAAGCCCTGCACTGCATTTATATCCACCACTTTCTGAGGTAGGCCGTTCAATGCATCTACCACCCTTTCTGTGAAAAAGAACTTCCTCACATTACCCCTTAATCAGCCTCCCTCTAATCTCATGCTGTGTCCTCTCGTCCTGTTATTTTTCTTATATTAAAACACGTTAGACTCTTTCACCTTGTTAATGCCCTTAAGGTGCTTGAATGTTTCGATCATATCACCTCTCTCCCTCCTTTGCTCTAGGGTATACATATTGAGCTCTGTTAATCTGTACTCATATGTTTTCTGATGCAGTCCCTGCACCATTTTGGTTGCCATTCTCTGGACTGCCTCAATTTGGTTACTGTCCTTGTGAAGGTGTGGCCTCCAGTACTGCACGCAGTACTCCAGAAGGGGCCTGACCAATGTCTTGTAAAGAGGGATTATTACTTCTCTCTTACGACTTGTGATACCCCTACTAATACACCCCAACATCCCCCTAGCCTTACCTACTGCTTTAGTGGTCTGCTTGGATGATTTCAGGTCAACTGTGATGATGATGATGCCCAAGTCTCTTTCTTCCCTTGTGACTGCCCGCAACTCCTCTTTCAGCCTATAGGTGGCTTCAGGGTTTCTCTTCCCTATGTGCATGATTTTGCTCTTCTTTGCCTTAAACCCCAGTTGCCACTCTTCCAACCATTTTGCTAGTTTATCAAGATCGCTTCTCATTCTGCCCACCCCATCTGGATCATCTACTCTGTTGCAGATCTTGGTGTCATCTGCAAACAGTCAAACCTTACCCTCCAGTTTATCTGCAATGTCACTGATGAAGATATTGAAGAGGACCGGCCCCAGGACTGATCCCTGAGGTAACCCACTTGTGACTTGCATCTCTTCTGACTGTATACCATTTACTACCACTGTCTGTTTTCTGCCTGTCAACCGGTTTGCCACCCAGTTGACCAATGTCTGACCCACCCCGAGCCTACCCAGCTTATTAATCAATCTTCTATATGGAACAGTATCGAAAGCTTTGCTGAACACAAGGTAGGTGACATCAACTGCTCCCCCTTGGTCCACCACTCTGATTACCCAGTCAAAGAAATCTATGAGATTAGTTTGACAGGACCTTCCTTTTGTAAACCCATGCTGTCTTGGATCCTGTGCTCCTATGGATTCCAGGTGTTGCACTATCCTTTCTTTAAGGAGTGCCTCCTTAATCTTGCCTACTACTGAGGCAAGACTGACTGGTCTGTAGTTCCCTGCCTCCTCCCTGCTACCACTCTTGTGGAGCGGGATCACATGAGCCCTTCTCCAGTCTTCTGGGACCTCTCCTGTGCTCAGAGACTCACTACACAGTTCTGATAATGGCTCTACTAGTTCCACCCTTAACTCCTTTAGTACCCTGGGATGTATGCCATCAGGTCCCATTGCCTTGTCCACCCTGAGCTTATTGAGCTCTTGTAGGACCCTTTCTTTTGTGAAGGGACTAGTCCTTACCTCCCTCCCCCCTCTGTCCATGGTGCTGAGCTGTTGGCCCTTTCCTACCTTCTCTTCAGTAAATACTGAGCAGAAGTATTTATTTAGGATAGATGCTTTCACATGGTCCTCCTCACACGCCCCCTTATCTCCTTTGAACTTAGCAATACCCCCTCTGGACTTTCTCCTTTCAAATCACTGATGTATCTATAGAAAGTCTTGTCACCTTCTTTTACTGTCTCTGCTAGTGTTTGCTCAGTTTGGGCCTTTGCCTGCCTTTCTACCTTCCCTGCTTCCCTTAAGAAAGTTTGGTATGCCTTTCTGTCTTCATCCCGTTGCATTCCCTTATAGTTCCTGATGACCATCCTTTTGGCTCTGACGTTTCCTGCTACTGTTTTTGAGAACCAAAGTGGTTTCCTTCTTCTTTTGCACTTCCTTTTCTCTCTAACACAATGGGATGTTGCTTCAAGTATTGCACCCTTAATGCTTGCCCACTTTGCCTGTACCTCCTCACCTGTATTTTATTTGCCAGGGCTAGCTTAACTCTGTTGGCTATCTTATCAAAGTCAGTTCCTCTAAAGTCCCATATTTTTGCCTTGGAATGGGATGATTTAGTTGTAGTAGCCAAACTGAACCATAACATGTGATGGTCACTGCCCCTCTGGTGACCTTCTACCTGGAGATCTGTGCTCCTTTCCTTGTTAGTCAGTACTAGATCTAGGATAGCCCTGTCTCTTATGGGTTGTTGTACCAGTTGTTTGAGGCCCTCCCCCTGCAGGGAATCCACCATGTGTCTAGTTCTGGCAGATGTTCCTGCTGGTATTGACCAATCTGTATCTGGCATGTTGAAGTCTCCCATTATCAGAACCCTTAGCTCCTTTAGTACCCTGGGATGTAAGCCATCTGGTCACATTGCCTTGTCCACTTTGAGATGAGCAAGCTCTTGTAGGACCCTGTCTTTTGTGAAGGGACTTGTGCACATCTTCCACCCCCGTGTCCATGGTGCTGAGCTGGGGGCCCTGCCCTACCTTCTCCTCAGTAAACAGTAGCCTTCCCTGCTTCCCTTAAGGAAGTTTGGTATGCCTCTTTATCTTCATTCCATTGTGTTCCCTTATAGTTCCTGAAGGCCAGTCTTTTGGCTCTGACCTTTTCTGCTACTGTTTTGAGAACCTGTAGCAGAAACAGTAGCAGAAAAGGTCAGAGCCAAAAGATTGGCCTTCAGGAAATATAAGGGAATGCGTCATGAAAAAGATAGGGAGGTATTCCACACTTCCCTATGGGAAGCAGGGAAGGCAGTAAGGCAGGCAAAGGCCCAAACCAAGGAGACACCATCATGAACAGTAAAGGAAGGGGACAAGACTTTCTAGAATTACATTAGTGAAAGGAGAAAGTCTAGAGGGAGTATTGGTAAGATCAAAGGGGATAAGGGGGAGTGTGTGGAGGAGGACCAAGGAAAAATATCTATCCTAAATAGATACTTCTGTTCAGTATTTGCTGAGGAGAAGGTAGAGCAGGGCCCACAGCTCAGCACCATGGACACAGGAGGGAGGGAGTTGTGCACAAGTCCCTTCACAAAAGAAAGGGTCCTACAAGAGCTCAATCAGTTCAGCGTGGACAAGGCAATGTGACCTGATGGCATACACCCCAGGGTACTAAAGGAGCTAAGGGTGGAACTAGCAGAGTCATTATCAGAACTGTTTAGTGAGTCTCTGAGCACAGGAGAGGACCCAGAAGATTGAAGAAGGGCTCATGTGATCCTGCTCTACAAGAGTGGTAGCAGGGAGGAGGCAGAGAACTATAGACCAGTCAGTCTTGCCTAAGTAGTGGGCAAGATTGTGGAGGAACTCCTTAAGGAAAGGATAGTGCAACACCTGGAATCCATAGGAGCACAGGATCCAAGACAGCATGGGTTTACAATAGGAAGGTCTTATCAAACTAATCAGTGTGACAAGGCAGTAGGTAAAGCAAATAGGATGCTGGGATGTATAGGCAGGGGCATCACCAGCAGGAAAAGGGAGGTCATAATTTCGCTATACAAGACACTAGTGAGGCCCCACCTGGAGTACAGTGTACAGTTCTGGAGACCATACCTACGTAAGGACATAGACAGGGTAGAGAAGGTTCAGAGGAGGGCAACAAAGATGGTGCATGGATTGCATCACAAGTCCTATGAAAACAGGTTGAAGGAACTGAACATGTACTCCCTGGAGAGAGAGGAGAGAGGATATGATGAGAGACATACAAGTATCTTACAGGGAGGAACAGAGTGCAGGAAAACACTATTTTAAGTGAAAAAGATGTTCCAGGACTAGAGGGCATGGGATGAAGTTGGAGGAGGATGATTCAGAGGAAACATGAGAAAGAATTTCTTCAGAGAATGGGTGGTGGACAAGTGGAACACCCTGCCAGAGGAAGTGGTGGGGGCTGAAACAATCACAGGATTTAAGAATGCATGGGATAGACATAAAGGAATTCTGGAGGTCAGGGGTAAGGGGCAACAGACTTCTAGGAAAACAAACTGAACTTACAAGCTCAAATGGGCAGACTGGGTGGGCCATAGGCCCTTATCTGCTGACACTGTCTATGTATCTATGTATCTATGTAATCTCATAGGATTTCTTTGACTGGGTAACCAGAGTGGTGGACCAAGGGGGAGCAGTTGATGTCGCCTACCTTGACTTCAGCAAAGCTTTCGATACTGTTCCACATAGAAGATTGATTAATAAGCTGGGTAGGCTCGGGGTGGGTCAGAGGTTGGTCAACTGGGTGGCAAAATGGTTGGCAGGCAGAACACAGAGAGTGGTGGTAAATGATATACAGACAGAGCAAATGCAAGTCACAAGTGGGGTATCTCAGGGATCAGTCCTGGGGCCAGTCCTCTTCAATGTCTTCATCAGCGACATTACAGATGGACTGGAGAATAAGGTTTGTCTGTTTGCAGATGACACCAAGATCTACAACAGAGTAGATGATCCAGATGGGATGGGCAGAATGAGAAGAGATCTGGATAAACTGGCAAAATGGTCAGAAGAATGGCAACTGGGGTATAAAGCAAAGAAGTGTAAGATCATGCACATAGGGAAGAGAAACCCTGAATCCACCTACTGTATAGGTTGGGAGGGGAGTTGATGGCAATCACATGGCAAGAAAGAGACTTGGGCTTTGTCATCACAGATGACCTGAAACCGTCCAAGAAGATCAAAAGCAGTAGTTAAGGCTAGGGGGATGTTGGGGTGTATTAACAGGGGTATCACAAGGTGTAAGGGGGAGATAATAATCCCTCTTTACAAGACACTGGTTAGGCCCCTTCTGGAGTACTGCGTGCAGTACTGGAGGCCACACCTGCACAAGGACATTAACAAAATGGAGGCAGTCAAGAGAAGGGCAACCAAAATGGTTCTGGAACTGCATTAGAAAACATATGAGGACAGATTAACAGAGCTCAATATGTATACCCTAGAACAAAGGAGAGAGAGAGGTGATATGATCAAAACATTAAAATATCTTGAGGGCATTAACAAGGTAAAAGAGTCTAACATGTTTTAGTATAAGAAAAAATGTAGGACAAGAGGACATAGCATGAGATTAAAGGGAGGCCGATTAAGGGATAATGTGAGGAAATTCTTTTTCACAGAAAGGGTGGTAGATGCGTGGAACGACTTACCTCAGAAAGTGGTTGATATGAATACAGTGCAGAACTTCAAACAAGCATGGGATAGGCATAAGGGAGCAGTATAGATGAGTATGAATATATAGGCCATTGACAGAGTAAAGGCCTATGGCACATTCATAAGGTAGAAAAAATGGACAGACTGGATGGACTTTACGGTCCTTGTCTGCTGTCAACTTCTATGTTTCTATGTAGTTAATTTTTTTTAATCTTCATGTTTCTACATTTCATTCCACTCATTGTTTCCATTTTAGGGATATGAAGAAAAAGGAAGTCTAAATTGAGAACAGATCAAATATAGCAGCAGTGCAAAGCCTGTGAATGTCTATAGTTAAAACCCAAGTTGTTTTAAATTAGCTGGTTCTTAAATACAGAAGGGACTCACAAAGTTGCAGTGATTGATCTTAGAAAGTTCATAAATCCTGCAGATTTATCACAGCAAGGACTAATGTTGTCTAAAAATTGCAGTTTTTATCTCTGCATGAAATCTGGGAGAAAAACCTTGGCTGGATTCATCTCGCCATCACGTGGGGCTCATCAAGCCAAAGGAAAGTGACACATATCCTTGTGTGAAAGCAGAAAAAAAGAGAAATACTTAGTTATGTTTTAAATGGCCATTACTACTTAAAAATGCAATCAATTGCAATCTCACCACTAAAAAGAAAAAGTTCTACACAGACATATTCTCTTTACACAAAAAGCAACTTACTTCCAGACCTTCATTTTTCAGTTGTAAAAAGTCCAAGAGCTCAGATGGGACATTTAAAAAATAATGAACATAAAAAAATAGAAATGTAGAATTTGACAGTAGATAGGGACTGCGTGGACCACCTAGTCTGCCCAATTTCCCTTACCTAGTGTATTGCCGCAGACCCTACTTGATCTTTGTCTCTCTCTCTCCTTGCTTTACCACTAATGTTCACTTATGCATATCCCATGCATTTTTGAACCTTGCTACAGTTTTTGCCCCCTCCACTTCCACTGGGAAGCTGTTCCTGCCAGCCACCATTCTTTCTATGAAGAAGTACTTCCTCACATCTAACCTGAGTCTACCCCCCTCCAGCTTCATAACATGACCCCTTGTTCTTGAGCATCTTTTTTTCTGAAAAATGTTTCCCTTTTGTACCTTAATTATACCATGAGATATTTGAAACTCTGTCATATCCCCCCCTCTTCCTCCTTTCCTCCAGAGTGCACATTTTGAGGTCCTACAGTCTCTCCTCATAGGTCTTTTGATGCAGACCCTGCACCATTTTAGTTGCCCTCCTCTGGACTGCCTCCATTCTGTCTATGTCCTTCTGGAGAGGTCTTCAGAACTGGACACAGTACTCTAGTTGAGGACTTACTAGTGATCTACACAGCGGTAACACCACCTCCCTCTTTCTGCTGGTGATACCTCTCCCTGTACATCCCAGCATCCCTTTAGCTCTCCCAACTGTCTTGCCACCTTTAGATCACCTGCTATGATTATCCCCAAGACTCATTCCTGTTTGGTGGTCATCAACACCACTCTTCGCATTTTGTACTCTGTCTCTGCGCTTCTGTGCCCTAAGTGCATGATTTTGCATATATTTTTTTTTCATTGAAACTTAGCTGCCAAACCCTTGACCACACCTCTAACTTTCTTTTTTTTTGTTTAAAGTTTATTGAAAGCTTAACAAATACAATAGACAGGGCCAAGACATCTAACACATTTAGACATATAACAGAACAGGTTACTTGACCCCGTCCCCATCCCCCCCACCTCCCCAACACAATCCCCCACCCACACAGTCCTGAGGCATGACAGTCCATAATAGTTAGTAGTCTAAAAATTAAATATTAAATAGTATATAGAGTATGTAGCACGGCCCAAATCCATTCATATTTGGATTTGTTACTATTAATACTAGAGACAGTCTTCTCCACTCAGAGATTAAATAGGAACTCGCTTAGCCATTCAGAATAAGAGATAAGCTCAGTACTCTTCCAATACTTAAGGACCAGTTTTTTAACTGACATAGAAATAAAGGCAATATGAAACTTATGCTTGTTAACAGAAATCTGGGAATAAACCCTGAGGATACAAACCTCTGGGGTGAACAGATCCCTCAGCCCAAGGAGTGGATCAACTTTGTCCTTTATAGCCTTCTAGAGAGGTAGTATCTTGGGACAATCCCAAAAAATGTGAATTAGGGAGCCTTCTGCCTGGGCACACCTAGTGCATCTATTGGAGGGGATTACTCCCCATTTAACCAATTTCTGGGGATAATGATAAAGGTTGTGGAGGATGTAAAATTGCATTAACCGTAACCTATCTTGTGTTACAAAGTGATGGCAGTTATTCCAAATAACCATCCAGTCTCTATCCTAGTGCAGAAAAAGATCAGACCAAAACTGTGTGACACCAAACGGATCAAGAAAACGCCAATCATACAAGATATTGTACATTTTAGAAATACTCTGGGGGGTGTTAGCAAGTGGGCCCAATTCAGACAGGAAAGCAAATTTATAAGATAGAGGGATAGCATCTCCAAGCTTTTTATTGAGGAGGTGCCTAAGCTGAAGTACCCTAAAATGATCACTTCCCTTAAGGTTGAATTTCATCACTATATCTTCAGCTGATAACCAGCTACCATCCTGCTTAAGAAATGAAGACACACTTATATCCCCCAATCTAGGAAACCATCTAGGGGATAACATTTTATTATCTATTTTAAAGGCAGGGGAGTTCCAAAGCGATTGCTCCGCATCCAACCAGTTTTTATATTTAAAAAATCTACACAACTGTGAGTGGATCCTGATAGAGGTTCCAATTGTGGTATCTTTTAATTCCTTTGTTATAGAAACAGTATTAAGGAATAATAATGCAGAGGGGGATATATTTGCCGAGCAAATCCTTTCCAGCTCTATTTTAAGCCATGCGGGAAAATAGGCAGAGGGATTCGGGTCCATTGACCTTAGATATTTAGCTGCACTACAGGCCCAGTAGTACATACATATGTATGGGAGCTGTAAACCACCTTTAGACTTGGACGCTACGAGCTTATAAAAGGCTAGCCTCGGCTTCTTTTTGGACCATATGAAATTACCTATCAGACTCTGGGCTTTTTTAAACCATCCGTTCGGCAAACAACTATCGAGTAGCTGAAGAGGTATAATAAACATGGGAGAGCGTTCATCTTAATCAGGTTAACTCTTCCCCAGAGAGAGATAGGTAGAGCCGACCATCTGGCCAAGTCTAAGGCCACTATGGACAATAACATCTCCAGATTGTACTTAATGGTGCTCTGCAGGTCTCTCATTAACACAATGCCCAAATATCGCTAGGAATCTATGGATCAGGCTAGGCCTAGGGTAGTAATATCATTCTTAAAAACTTTGTGGTTTAAAGGAAAAACAATCGATTTCCCTACATTTAATTGATAATTTGATAATTAACTGAATTGGTCAATAATGTCCGACATGGCAGGGATAGATGACTCTGGGTAAGATAAGTGTAAGAGCAAGTCATCCGCATAGGCAGCGACTTTAAGCTCAATACCAAGAATAGTAATCCCCTGAACCTTCGGGCATGAAATAAGCTTATGGATTAATGGTTCCAGGTAGAGATTAAAAAGTAAAGGAGAAAGAGGACAACCCTGCCTGGTTCCGGAGTGTAGGGTAAAGGGCTTGGAAATTACACCATTCCCCGAAATCCTGGCAGTCGGATTCTGGTAAAGGGCCTTTATCCAAGATTGGAATTGTTGGGGAAATCCAAAGGAGTTTAATGTTTGAAATAAAAAACTCCAGTTGACTCTGTCAAAAGCCTTCTCGGCGTCCAGAGAGACCAATGCTACTGGAAATGAGGCATCCCTGGACACCGAGAAGACATGCGAAAGAGTACAGAGATGATCTGCAGAAAATCTGCCTTTCATAAAGCCCTCCTGGTGTGATCCAATTAGATCAGGGAGGACCAAACTGAGCCTCTCCGCCAATATTTTTGTTAAAATTTTTATATCCTGGTTCAACAATGATATGGGTCTATAACTCTCAACACATTCTAAATCTTTATCCGCTTTTGGAATGAGCACAATGAGCGCCTCAGATAGAGAAGAATCAATTTGCACACCTGATAGCATATAGTGGAAAAGAGAAATGAGATGGGGGGTAATTTATTCTTTAAAACACTTACAGAAGTTTGCAGTAAAACCATCTAATCCAGGTGATTTATCTAAAGGTAGACCCTTTATCGCTTCCAGGATTTCCAACTCTGTGATAGGAGCTATCAGTGCCCTACATTGAGACTCCAAAAGACAAGGCAAATGGGCTTCCGCAAGGTAGGAGGAGAGAGTAGAAGCAGGATTAGGTATTTCACCATAAAGATATTCATAGTAACTGACGAACTCCGAGACAATCTCCTGGGTATTGGATCTAAGAACTCCGTCAGTTCTAGAGTGGATCGGGGGAATGAGCCGGGCAGACTCGAGTTGTTTAATTCTCTGGGCCAATAGTTTACCCGTTTTTTTCCCCGTGGCCTATATAAGAGGCTTTTGTACATAAGATAGCAAATTCCGCTCTCTCATTAAGCATAGTTAAATAGAAGTCCCGCAGCTTTGCCAGTTCTTGTTTAATCTCATCAGATGGATTGGATTGTAAATTAACCTCCAAAGTTCTAATCCGGGTTAACACCTCCCCCTGCTTCGCCTCCCATCCCCTTTTCCTTGCCATGTCCATCCCAATTAAAATGCCCCGGAGATATGCTTTGAAGGCACACCATGACACTTCAGGCCTGGTGCCCTGTGTAGCATTCAGGTCAAAAAATTGTGTAATATACTCCCTAATTCGATCTCTACTCTTGGGATCCTTGAGCAGTTGGCCATTCAATTTCCACCTAGTCTGGCACTTAGACAAGGAAGTAAGGGCCAGCTTACAGAGCACAACAGAGTGATCAGAGGGTGAGCCTGACTGGATAGTAGAGCTCATCACACCCGGTAACAAGGCCTGAGACAATAGGAGGTAATCAATGTGGGATGAGGACCTGTGAACCGGGAACACAAAAGTGTATTCCCTGTTCACGGGGTGTAGAACCCTCCTTATATCACAAAGTCCCAACCTATCCATCGGTTCATGTATTGCACGTTGTGCCGGGGAAAGAGGAGCCGAGAGAGAGCTAGTGCAGTCTTTACCAGGATCCATCACTAAGTTCCAATCCCCCCCTAAAATTATTGTGGAGGGTGACAAGGAAAGAATATTATTGAGAAGTATCATAAAGAAAAGAGGGTCATCTTTATTAGGGCCATAAATGCTTCCTAAAACGACATCTATGGAATACAAAGTGCCCTTAACCAGAATAAATCTACCATAGGGGTCTTTGATTTCCTGGATAACCTGGAAAGGGATACCCCTGTTAATAAGAATTAAATCCCCACAGCTACTAGAAGTTCCTTGGGCTGAAAAGACCTGCCCAATCTGCATCCGTCTCATTTGAATGGCTTCCGAGTCAAGTAAATGAGATTCTTGAATAAAAACGATATTAGCACATAGAATATCCAAGTGCTTCAGTATCTTATATTGTTTAGTTTTTTACGGGCCCCTTTGACATTCCATGTTGAAAAACAAAGCTCCTTAGCCATTGTACCATTTCAATGGATAAGAACAACACCTGAATTCACAGACTACCACAAAAACAAACCTCAACCAGTCTACAGTGGACTGTGTCCCCCAAAACTTCTAACCCCAACACCCCACCTCCACCCCCACCACAAGCATCCCTTAAGCTAACCAACAAACACAGAACCCCAATATACCAAACCCTAACACCCCCCAACCCTCCCCAGCTATTCCTACACGTAGGTAAGCAGCACTCTTCAAAACACTTCCCCCATCGAAACTACCTCATAAAACCCACCGTGAAGGATAAAGGGACAAGGCAAATTCAGTGCATTTATATACCACAAACAGCTAAACTATCTATGAAAAACCCCCTTTAAAAACAGTGGGTTACACTCAAACACATATTAAAAGTCCTGTCCATTATTTTACGCCTTTTCGCAATGGATAACGTTCCTAGTGCTGTGTATCACAGTACAGGATACCTCCCCTTCATAACCTCCCCACAAGACCACAAAGCAAGAAGCGGCAAATTTCACCACCCCCATATTCAAACAACAGTGAGTATCTTCACCTGTAACAAGCCAGAGAGGGAGCGAGAATAAAAGGAAAGAAAGGGGGGTATAGTTCTAACAAGAATAGGGAGTACTAAAACTCGAGAGGCTCCCCATAGCAAAACGGATTTTGCAATATTCTAAGGAACCATACTGCAACTGTCCAGCCTTAGGAAGGATGTGTTAAGGAAAAGCCTGCTCCATCCTAAAGCAATCGCTATGCGACCGGCATCGATATGTATCCAGCTACCACCAACTCTGCCTTGCAAGAACTTCCCTCCTAATAAAGCTTCCAACAATCCAGCAAGTAGTTGGATGAATACCAGGGTAATACTCCCCTCTAGTGGCCACCAATCGCAACTACTACAACTCCATCCTCCCCAAACACAAGCCCTGTATCTCCTCATAAAGCTATGAGAGGCCAGAAAAAAACGGTAAGGTCCCTTACCACGCTTATAAGCCTTGAAGCACACCAAATCTATCAGCATCAGTCACAAGCCAGCCACCTGATCTCCCCTCACCAGGACCATTGTCCGAAAAGGAGCTCCTGCTCACTGACCATAAAGAGAGAAGGGAGGGACAAAGCTGTACTCACACAGTGCAAAAGCAAAACACAAACACTGGTTTACCCTACAGCTTGATTTCAACACACCAGACCTCTATACAGGAGGCTCAACACAAAAATGCCTCATTGAACCATAAGGACCTCCGCAATCCCCAAAGTAGTGCCCCTGAACAATCCCAGGCGCCACCCATTTATACCTCTGACCGCAGGTATCCCAACAGTTCCCCTTACCGGTCTCCCCGTGAATTCGAAATGTACCTGATTAACTAAAACTGTAAGGTACAGCTACTCCCCCCTCGTTGACCCAAAATAGAAAAACAATCAGTAAGTGTCAGTTCTGGACCAGTAAACAATATAGATAACATGTCCATATAGTCCATTACATCTCGAACTTCCCAAATAGTCCCCACGGGTAACTCCCATGATATTTAGGAGCCTTTAAAGAGATCTGGCATATCTTTCTTTAGTCCTTCCATTTCTGAATCTGGATCCCCATATGAGTGCCACTGCCCGGATATCTGCACCTGTAACTTGAAGGGGCACAGCATTCTAAATTTAAGACCAGCTGCCAGGAGCTTCCTAACCACCGAGTGATAAGCAGCTCTACACTGTCTAACTGACAGTGGTAAGTCCTGAGTGACTCTAACTCTCGCTTCTTCCCACTGTAGATCTTAAATGGTCTTCAATTTAACAAAAAAATACTGTTTCTCGAGGTAATTGAGAAAGCGAAAGATTAGTGGTCTAGGAGGGGCTCCCGTCGGAGACTTAGATCAGAGAGCTCTGTAGGCCAGGCTCTATAATATAGTTGGGAGCCATAAGGAGAGGGCCCTATGATCTTCTCAATGAATTTTCAAACAAACAATACAGCATCTTGTCCTTTGTCCATCTCAGGTAATCCAACAACGACAGCGTTGTTTCTGCGGCTTTGACCTTCAAGGTCCTCAAGCTTTTGCTCCATCTTGGTAATTTTTTTCCGAAGCATAGCTACTTCGGGATTCTGCTTGTTTACTTTCCACTCCAATGAAGTAATTTGGGCCTCAGCATCTGATGTTCTCAGTGCTATGTCTTCGATAGCCTGTGAAAGGGCTTTAAATTCCGAAGTGAGGTTTCTAAGCTCCTCTTTGAATGGGCGAAATTCAGCCAGGAAACCAGCCAGCATTAATGGCTCTTGCTCTGGGCTGGAGTGTGCTGTTGCCTGCACCGTGCCTGTGATACTAGCTCGTGGCTTTTTAGGGGCCTTCTCTGGGGTGACCGGGGGTGTGTGTTTGGGCTGGGGCTTCTTCATTTCAGCCTCCATTCTTCGCCGAGCACACCAAAATCACTCCCAAGCAATTCCCACACCAGATAAAGGTTTTAGACAGGCTCTTGATGTTGTTAGTCTCAGAAAAATATGTAAAAAAGACGGAAGTGGGCAGGAGAGAAACAGGAAAGCTTCTTCTCAGGCCTGCTGCATCACGTGATCCTCCACCTCTAACTTTCTGAGATCACTACTAATTTTTTCCACCCCTTCTGGAGTGTCTACCCTATTTCAGATTTTAGTATCATCCACAAAAAAGGCAGACCTTCCCATCCAGCCCCTCTGCAATGTTGGTAATAAAGACATTAAAGAGGACTGGTCCCAGTACTGATTCCTGTGGTGCTCTGCTGGTCACCCTCCCTTTCTTGGAGTGAACTCCATTTACCACGACCCTCTGTCACCTATCCCATAACCAATTTCTTAACAAGTTTACAATATTTGGACCCACTCCTAGGCTACTCAAGTTGCTTACAAGTCTTCTATGTGGAACAGTGTTGAAGGCCTTACTGTAATTTAGGTAGGCCACATCCACCATTCCATCCTGATCCTATTCCCTGGTCACCCTGTCAAAGAAATCGACTAGATTTGTTTGACATGACCTCACCCTTGTGAATCCATGCTGCCTTGAATCTTGTAAGCCACTGGGTTCGAGATATTCCACAATCCTTTCCTTCAGTAGTGATTCCATTAATTTCCCCACCACTGAAGTCAGGCTGACTAGCCTGTAGTTGCTAGCCTCCTCACTGCTACCACTTTTTGTGAAGTGGGATTACATCTACCCTCCCCCAGCTCTCCAGAACCACTCCCATCTCCAGTGAGTGGTTGAACAGGACTGTCAGAGGTGCAGCCAATACCTCCCTGAGCTTCCTCAATATCCTTGGATGCACCCTGTCTGGCCTCATTGCCTTGTCCATCTTCAGACTTGTGAGTTCTTTCAAGACTCTCTCTCTCCTCTGAAAATGGACTAGTGTCCACCTCACTTCCTTCAATGCTTCTGTTAATTTTCTGTGACCCATTCTCCTTCCTTTATGAATACTGAAAAAAATAATTTGTTCAGGATAACTGCTTTTTCCTGGTACCCCTCCACCCAATCTTCCCCTTCATTTCTTAGCCTTACAATCCCTCCCCTGGTCTTCCTTTTTTCATTTACATGCCTGAAAAAATGTCTTGTCCCCTTTCATTACTACCTGAGCTATTCTCTCCTCCATTTATGCCTTTGTGCTCCTTACTGCTTTCCCTGCCTCCCTTTGTTTCTCCTGATACACTTTTCTATCCTCCTCTCTCTGTGTCTTCTTATACCTCCCGAATGTTAACTTTTTTGCCCTAACCTTTCTGGCCACCATTTTTGAAAATCATAGTAGTCTCTTTTATCTCTTGTTTTTACTCACTAGCCTGATACAGAGGTTTGTTGCCTTTACTATGCTTCCTTTTAGCTTTGCCCACTGTTTCTCCACTACACCCAAGTCATCCCCCTGCCAGAGCATCCCTGAAGCCTGCATCCTTCTCTTTAAAGTTGGCCCTTTGTAAGTCCAGGACCCTCACTCTTGTGTGGCTCAATTTGTAATGGGCGTGACCACCCATTACAGTCAACCCACCAAATAAATGCAAAATAAAGGGACTTACCTGAATGCAGGGTGCCACTGTGTAGTCCAGGATAGAAGTTGTTTGCCGCACCTGTAAAGGAAAGGAAGTAGTTTGGGGGAGGAGACTCAGTTAAAACCCCTTTGTCAACAATGGTGGTTGAATGGCGAGTATCTTATTTAGTAGCCAAGTAGCTAGTTAGGACTAGTTGGAGGCTAATGCCCTTTTGTTATGTGAACTGTGTGTGGTGGGGGAGCAGACAGAAACAAACAGACAGGGTGTAAGCTGACAGCAACAAAAGCCCAGAGGGGCATAACTATATAATAAATGAGATATATCTATACAAATAAAATAGTAATCTGGAAGTGGGGGCAAGCAGTCCTCATAGCCAGCTCCAGGCAGGCCATGTTGTGAAATGTCTGTTGGCTGGATCTGATGTCACTAGGACAGCAGGAGGTGGAACCAGCCTGATAATAAGGGGATACACGATGGTTACGTATGTGACAGCTGCTATATCAGCATGAGTGGCAAGTAAACTTGGGGTTATCATGAGTGGCGTAGCCATGAGTGATTGAACCCCAAGCTCACTTGCCAAGAGTGCTGTTATATCAGCGATCACATACGTAACCATCAGGTATCCCTTTTATGTAATAGGGGTTTGCTGCTTATTAATTTGTATTTCGTCTGTATATTTATGTGGCATGCTGTTTATCTTTCTGGGCGGGGAGCAGAGCACCGTAAAAATGTAGTGCTCCAGTTTTTTTTCCTTTACGTCTTGACGTGTACACAGTGGAGATATCAGGTGTTGTGTAGAGAAAGTACTGATAACTTTTCCGTTTTCCACTGTGTACATTTCATTCATTGATTGTTGTTCTCTAGTGGTGATCAGGGGTTTTATCAGATGGCTTATCAGCAAACCCCTATTATATAAAAGATTTAATCAGAGAGTAGGGAGTGGAGTTTGGGGAATTTACAGGTGGGAACAACAGCAGTGGGTCAGAAGCTTGTTGGAAAAAAGTTCCTAACTTTGAAAAGGCCAAGCTCTCTCTCTCTTTAGTGGCTGCCAGTGATCTCAGCACAAAATGCTCCAATCAGGTACAAGAAAGGTGAGTTGGAGTGTTCAGTGTGACTCAACTGTTTGTGTGTGTCTCTGTTCTCTGAGCTGGAGCAAGCAGCAGTGCAGTGGCAGGGCTGAGCCACTAACTTCAAGTAAAAGCAAAGAAAACTGGAAATTAAGTTTTAAAGTATAGGCTAGTTTATCTAAGGGGCTATTATTGCCAAGATGGAAGAAAAAGTATTCTAGCTAGGAAAGCCAGCCAGTTAGAGCAACTGGTTCCAGAGACTTTTGAGCAATGGTAGACCAAGCAAGGAATGTCAAGACCTACAAAGAGTTTAATTTGAGTTAAAGTTTGTAGGGACAGTCTACCTATTTGGAGGACCAAAAAGGACCAGAGCAGGAAGGTCATGTCAGACGAATCTAATAGATTTCTTTTGACTGGGTGACCAAAGTAGTAGATCAGGGAGGGGCTGTGGACATGGCCTACCTTGACTTTAGCAAGACATTTGACACAGTCCCACACAAAAGATTAATATACAAGTTAGCCAGCCTTGGAGTGGGTCCCAAGATGGTAGCCTGGGTAAAAAAGTAGCTGGAGAACAGGACACAGAGGGTAACAGTAAACAGAGTCCACTCTGAAGAAAGGTGGGTTACTAGTGGGGTACTACAGGGTTCAGTACTAGAACTGCTCCTCTTCAACGTCTTTATAAGTTACATTGCAGAGGGACTGGAAGTAAAAGTATGTCTCTTTGCAGATGACACAAAGATCTGCAACAGGGTTGATATACAAGGTGGGGTGGAAAGGATGAGAAGGGACTTGGCAAGTTTGGAGGAATGATCAAATGTATGGCAGCTTAGATTCAATGCTAAGAAGTGTGAAGTAATGCACCTGGGAAACAAAAACCCAGGGGAAGAGTACACAATGGGGGGTGAGATACTAACAACAACTAAAATGGACAGGGACCTGGGGGTAGTCATATCAGATGACCTAAGGTGGGCAAGCAATGTGAAAGGGCAGTAAGGAGGGCTGGGGGGATACTGGGATCATTGGGAAAGGCATCAACAGTAGAACACAGGAAGTTGTTATCCCTCTGTATAGACAGCTGGTGAGACCCCATCTGGAGTACTGTGTGTAGTTCTGGAGACCCAGTCTCCGCAAAGACATAGACAGGATGGAGACAGTCCAGAGGAGGGCAACTAAAATGGTGCATAGTCTGCACCAGAAGGCATACGAAAAGAAACTTAAGGAGTTCAATATGTATACCCTCGAGGAAAGGAGGGAGAGGGAGGACATGATAGAAACGTTCAAGTACCTCAAGGGACTCAACAAAGTCCAAGAGGGTAGCATCTTTCAGAAAAAGAGGTGTGCAAGAACAAGGGGACAGCATCTTTTCAGAAAAAGAGGTGTGCAAGAACAAGGGAGCACAATTTGAAGATAGAGAGGTGATGGCTCAGAGACAATGTGAGGAAGTATTTTGTCATGGGGAGGATTGTGGGTGCATGGAACAGCCTTCCTGAGGAGGTTGTGAAGTCAAAAACAGTGGTGGAATTCAAGAATGCATGGGACAGACATAAAGCAATTCTAGCAGGTGGGGAAGGAGGAAGTAGGCTGTTGGTTAAGTAGGATCTGCAGCTTATCCATTAGGTAGGGAAATGAGCAGACTGGGTGGGCCAAGCGGTCCTTATCTGCTGTCAAATTCTATGTTTCTATGAGATGCAGCTGAATGAAACCAGAACCTGGGAGGACCAAAGCAGCAGCTGAACATCTGCAGAGGACACCTCATCAATCCCTGGCCAGGGCAGTGAAACAAAGTAACTCATTCTTCAAGGACTACACCCATTTTGGGTTAAGGTACCAGAAACTGTGACTGTTAAAAAGGGACGTGAAATGATTTTGGGACATTTTACTGTTTATCTTGGGGATGGTGTGAAAAATGTGTGTTGCAATCAAGTTTAGAATTGTTTTGTCAGAAAAGGACAAATTATACTGTTTGAGTTGATGTTATTTTACTGTTTAGGCTGCGCAGCCATAGATTTGGACTTTCAGAGCCATTGCTGAGGTGAAAAAAAAAGTTAAAAGATTACTAAATAAATTGACTTCAATTTAAAGAGATTTTCTGCCTCTGTGATAGTTTCTGTAGCACTGTTGTTATGGTTAGAGGGTCATATCCCAAAGTAATATCTGCCAGCCCTGTAACTAAACTTCCTTGCAGCTAGCCAGATTCCATCACCCAGGTAGGTGAAAGCAGTGCACAAGCGGATGTTATAATTGGTGCCACAACGTGGGGCAGACCTTTTAAAGTTGTAGGCAGACCTTTTAAAGCTGTAAGAGTAGGTTAAGCAAAAAAAAAAATGTGGGCATTTTAAACTTAAAAAAAGTGCTAAAAAAGGGAAATGCAGAAATCTCATTTGTAAAAAATACTACAGACATAATTTCTGACTTATTCAGAACTCAATGGCTCAGTGTTCCTCAGACATGTATGAGCAGTGTGACAGTTTTAGGCAGCCAGAGGAGGAACAAGGTTGGAGTTCAGTGGCATGGTGAACTGTGGATCAGTTGGGCTCCAGCAATTCTTTTGTGCCATTAAGGAACATGTTGGGGTTGGATGCCAGTAGAAGTCCCCTGCAGATGCAGGCTGCACCAGTTGGAAGAGGTCATGGATGGGCAAAACCAAAAGTATCAGACAGCCGAGAAGAGGACAGACAAGTTGGAGAGAGAGAATGGATAGGCTGGAAAGCATGCTGACCAAGCTTGTCTCCAGTGTGGAACATCTCATTGTGGCAATAGAGAACAGAGGATGAGGTAGAGAACCACAAGCACAGAGGACATGGGACTCATATCCCACGTCTACTCCAGGAAGACAGAGGTGCAGAACCAGAGTATGCTGACTAGAGATGGACAAAGTGGCCTCAATTCGCTCCGTGGAGTGATTCGCGGAGTGAAGGTGAATTCACGGAGTGCTCCGCAACACGATGGATAACACGAAGTCCATTGAAAACAATGACTTTGCATTACTCCGCCTTCCCAAACCACTACTCCACCAATTTTTAGGGTGAAGTACATTGAAAACTTGATTTCTCAAAGTTTTCAATAATTGATTTCAATAATGTCCAGAGCTGGTTTCAATAGCACCAACTCTTTCTAAATGCCAAGAAAACTGCGTCTATGACTTTTGGCACATGTCAGAAGCTGTCAAGGCTCCCTTCTGCCCCTATCTTCACTACCCTCGACGGAGCAACTATAATTGCTACTGAGTCTTTCAGGTATCTGGGCATTTGGCTGGATAAACATCTCACCTTCTCGGCCCACATAGATGCCATAATAAAAAAACTTCACCCCAAACTCAGCGCCTTATATAGAAACTGCTTCTGCCTCCCGACACAGGCAAGATGCCAACTGATCCAAAAAATGATCCTCCCGGTTTTTGACTATTGCGATGTCGTTTATTGCTCTGCTCCTGTCACCTCCTTAGCCAACCTGGATACTCTTTTCAACTCATTCTGTCGGTTTGCTCTGGATGCACCTCACCTTACCCACTGCTGCCACTTGTGCAGAGCTTTAGCCTTCCCATCCCTAACAAATAGGTGACTGCATCACTGTGCAAATCTCATCTCTAAGTACTGGCTTGGCACAGTCCCTCCCTACCTAAATTCCCTAATCTCCCCCCCCACCCACTCCCTCTCAACTTCTAAGATCCCATGACCACAGAACTCTGTCTGTTCCCTGGAGATCCACCGCAAGTGAACAGGCTTCCTACTCCTATCGTCTCCCCAAACTGTGGAATGCCCTTCCTACACATATCTGATCCTCTTCCTCACCTGGCTCATTAAATCAAGCTCTTCATAATTTCCTCTCTGTAAATTGCACCTGCCCCTAGCTCCCCCCCCTTTCTTGTCCTACATCCTGTCTGATGCCCTGCTTACTCACTTCACTTGCTGCCCTGTGCTATTCTTACTCTGCATAGTGCAGGCCATTGGTTTATACTTGCTATTACATTACTCTCTCTCTGTCTCACCATAAGCTCACTGCACCTGGTTTTCACTTCTCTACCCTGTAATTATTTGCTTTTCATGCTAATGTAGCGTCAATTAATATAATGTAATGTAATGTCAATTGCAACCAATGTTTTTGTATGATATTGTGTATTTTGTGTGTATTCATTGTCACTATGTAACTCCCACCACCCTCTCCCCCAGGTCGTACCGGGAGACTGGCAACCTGTTGTTCAGTTTACCTTACCTGGTGAAACTTTTCAATAAATAAATACAAAAAAATAAAACAATGTACTTCACCTTGTTTTTAAGCTCCAAAGGTGAATTTTGCAGTGATTCATGGGATTTCAGGTCACATGGGCTCTAGATTGTTCTGCACAGCCTCAGTTCAGGGTAGAGTGTGTAGGAAGCTGTAAAAGACAGTCTGCTCTGAGAGCTCTCTGTTATTCAGACCTTCTAAAAGCTGTTAAAAAAGCCTTTTTAAGTACTTTTTTTGCTGAAACTTTAGTTCATCGATTGTAGGAAACCCTCCTGTGCTCATATCGAGCATTTATTGTTTATGTATGCATTTTGAATGTTAATGTACAACATTCAGTCTGTGTACTGAGAGACAGTGGAAGTGTACTTTTGGATAGGGGCGTATCTGTGATGTAGGTAGATTAACTTGGAGAAAAAGAAAGTTCTTTCTGTTTTGGTGATATTTTTCTTATATAACTGTGTTAATGTACACAGTAATATTTTCAATAATCCTTGAAATTTTTTTGCTGATTGTTGTGGTGCAGCAGTGCATAATTTTAGTTTGTTTAAAATGCGTGGTTATATTACTGAAGTTTTCAATTTGCTACGCATTACTTAGTGTATGTGTGAGTATGTGTGTGATGTGCGTCATCAAATCAGACGCCTTTTATTGTGCCATATACTAATTTCAGCAATGTGAACCTGCTATCCACTGCAGCTGCATGATTTTTGTACTTCTTTGTGGTATCTTTACTGGTACTAGTACTAGTGACTGTTACTGCAGTACACTGCCCCCCCCTCATGGCCCGCCCCAATCAGCAAAGGTATTCTTTTCCAGATTTTAATTTCTGATTGTGAGCACTGGTTATGTGTTGTGCCTTTGTGTCTGCATCTCTTCAGTGCGCGGTACAATCTTAATCTGTCTGTGCATTTGTATCTCTTTAGGGCCCAATCTCCATCTGTAACTTAAGTCACAGTTGTTTCTTTGGCTTCCCTTCAGAGTGCTGGACTGGTGTGGTGCATATCTCTGCATGAACATTGTACTCATTAATATATGTTTTTAAGGCAGGGCCCTACATCATGAATCATTCGTGATACAAATCATGTTCTTCATCATCATGGTCACAAATGCAGTCACGATTCATGATCACGTCACGAATCACAAAGCTAATTTTTTTACTAGTTTCTTGGATGTATTGTAATCCTGTTTTGTAGTCTGTCTTCAGGCTTTACCACCCCACCACTGTACTCATTAATAAGAGTTTATAAATTGGGGAGTTTTGTGCTACAGCTCATCGGGGAAGTACAGCCGTAGGCATTTGCACACCTATGCAGTTTCATATTGGTTATCTCACACCGAATCATGTTCTTCATCATCACGGTCAAAAATGCAGTCACAAATTATGATTCATGAATCACGATCATGTCACAAATCACAAAATTATTTTTTTTGCTAGTTACTTGCATTTATTATAAGCCTGTTTTGTAGTATCACTCCAGGCTTTACCCAATCACCACCACTGTACTCATTAATAAGAGTTTTTAAATTGGGGAGTTTTATGATACAGGCTCAGCTCATCAGGGAAGTACATCCATAGGCATTTGCGTTCCTTCCTGTACAGCATGTGAGTTACAGTACTGTAAGTAGTGGTTGGTGAAGTGGCCCCAATTTGCTCAGTGTAGTGATTCACAGAGTAATGCGGAATCCACAGAATACTCCACAAATCGTAATGTGAAGCGGAGTACTTTGCTTCATAATGAGGAATGCAAAGTCCACTGAAACCAATGACTTTGCGTTATTCTGCTTACCCTAAACCATTTTTTCACCAATTTTAAGGTGAAGGACATTGAAATCAATGTAATTCACCTCACTTCCCCATGTAATTGAGCTCCAAATGAAGTTCTGCAGTGATTCATGGGACTGCAGGTCACATGGGCTCTAGATTGTCCCGCACAGCCTTAGTTCTGGCCTGGGTAGTGTGTGTGTAGTGGTAGCTGGAGACAGTTTGCTCTCAGAGCTGTGCGATTCAAAACCTCTGAAACCAGTTTAAAATGTCTTTTTGAGTCATTGTTTTGCTCAAAAGTTAGTACATCGATTGTAGGAAACCCTTCTGTGCTCATATCATCGAATGTTTATTGTTGTGTGTGTATTTTGAATGTCAATTTAGAACAGTCAGTTTGTGTACTGTGAAGTGTGCTTTGGGGGGGTGTATTTGTGGTGTAGGTACATTAACTTGGAGAAAAAGGCAGTCTTTCTGTTTTAGTTATATTTTTCTTGTATAACTGAGTTAATGTACACACAGTAATATTTTCAGTAATTTTTGACAATTTTTTGCTGATTGTTGTGGTGCAGCAGTGTATAATTTGTCTAGTTAAAACATTTGTTTATATTAATAAAGATTTTCAATTTGCTACGCATTACTTGTAGTGTGTGTGTGTGATGCGTGCAATTAAATCAGACACCTTTTATTGTGCCACAGAGTAATTGCAGCAATGCAAACTTGCTATCCACCACCCCTGCATGAATTTTTTGTACTGTTTTGTAGTATCTCTACTGGTAGTGGATTGTTACTGACGTGCACTAATGCCCCAACTCACAAAAGGTATTCCTTTCCAGATTTGGATTTGTGACTTGTGAGCACTGGTTAGGTGTTGCTGTGCCTTTTTATGTGCATCAATTGAGTGCACAGTGCAATCTTAATCTGTCTGTGCATTTGCAGTGCACCATTAATTCTGGGAGACTGCATTTCTTGATGCACTCTCATTTCACTTTGTCAGCACTGGGGAATTTTCTGGACACAAGACAGTAGCATTTCGTCAGTACTGGGGAATTTTCTGGATACAAGACAGTAGCACTTTGGGGATGCACATTAATTCTGGTGACTGTGCGTGTGGGGTGCTCCCTATATTGTTGTCACTCTGCCTTACTTCACGTTAAGGAATTACAATGTGAAGTAATAATCACAAGGCAAAGTGAGCCTTTCCTATGGGGCACTCCATATAGCGAAGTGCCCACTTTGCAGGCACTTCACCAGTGGAATTTAAATTTGCTGCATCTCTAATGCTGACCCCATTCAAAGTAAATATAGACAGTTGTGAGACAATACCACACCACCTATTATTCCTATTTTCACACTATGGATTGGAAATAATCTACCCACCTTTGCAGGTGACTCAAAAGAAGACCCCAGAGATTTCTTGACAGGGTTTGAGTGAGAACTCAGGAAAACTAATTTCCCTAAAGAGAACTGGCTACAGCACTGGGAGGGTGCCTTGCAAGAAAATGCACAAGAGCACTCAGATTCAGAATTGGAGGCAGTACAAGCTGCATTTCTTAGAATATTTTGACAGAATCCATAGCAGGCAGTAAGGGTGCTGGATCGGTTCCAACAACCAAGAGATGGACTTAATGACCTTATTCTGGACAAATGGGAGGTGTACCGATGTCTATACCCTGGAGCGTGAGGAGAGGAAGGACTGAATTTTATCACAAGCACCTTAGAACCCAAACCGCAAAACCACTGTGTGTGCACTAAACCCCTGACTATTTAGGATCTGGTCCAAAAGGCCCAAGAATTGGCAGACAACCTGAACTGGTACCGAAACCCACCCGGGGTTGAGCTTTTCAACAGTCTGGCCCCACCAATGGGACCTCCACATTGGTCACCAGAAGACAGGAGAAGTGGTGAGACTAGGCAGCCACAGTCAAACTAAGGTTGGGGAGTGGCACCAGCATCAGGAGAAACAAGTATTTATCAATGCCGAATGTTTGCTTGCTGGCACTGGCATTAGTAGTGCAGGAGTTAGAGAGATGCATAATAGGAATGGCAGTGAAGTATTGAACTAACGCCAACCCCCACCCCACACCCCCCACCCTACAGAGACTGAAAAGTGTTGGGGGTGTGCCTTTGGGTCATTGGCCATAACGCTTATGCTATTTCACCTTACCCCACCCTGCAGACACCAACAAGTAACACGGTGTGCTTTGGGGTCTTCGTCCCTTATGCTCAACCCATTTCATAAGGAAATAAGCTGAGGTGTGTGCAGTACAGGAGAATGGTATGAACTTTAGGGCTGAAGACCCCAAAGCACACCTTGATGCCTGTCAGTGGCTGTAGGGTGGGGTAGAATGCTGTGAGCATTATGGCCGACAAACCCAAGTCACCCCCCCCCCGACTCCTGTCAGTCTCTACAGGGCGGGCATTACAGTTGGAAACCTTAATGCTCCTGGCGTTTGTTGGTATTTTCACTTCAAATTTTCCAGATGGGCTTTTTGGGACCCCACCTCATGAACAGTGGCATGATCATTTCATTACTCAATCCTGAAAGGTGATTTCGCATAGCAACTATGCCATTTGGTGCCCCAAGTGCTGAAACATATTTTGGGCAGGATGTGAAAAATGACAGCTATACTGTTCATAAGAAGGTGTTAAAAATGGCAATGTTGTAAATCTGAAGTGAAAATATTAAAAATTGGTGAAGTTACGAGCATGCGTAACAATGTGCAATGCATGCCTGTAACGTGGTAATTCTTTGGAATTTTTTCACCAGATTCTTAACATGGGCTTTTTGGGACCTTCCCTCATAAAGAGTAGCACTGTAATTTTGTTACTCCATCCCAAAGGTTGATTTCGCACAGCAACCATGCCATTCTGTGCCACAGATGTGAAAACACATTTCGGGTAGGATGTGAAAAATGATAGCTATACTGTTCTTAAGGAGGTGTTGAAAAATGGCAATGTTGTAAATCTGAAGTGAAAATATTAAAAATTGGTGTAGTTATGAGCGTGTGTAAACATTGTGCAATGAATGCCTGTAACATGGTCATTTTTTGTACTTTTTCCACCAAATTTTCAACATGAACTTTTTGGGCCCCACCTCATGAACAATGGTACTGTTATTTTGTTAATCGTTGCTGAAAGTTCATTCCACGCAGTGACCATGAAATCACTTTTCGGGACAGAGAAACAAAACGACAGTGACATGTTCATGAGGTAGGGTCCCAAGAACCACATTTTGAACATCTGGGGCCAAACTTCCTAAAAATGGTTGAGATAGCAACCTAAGTTAAAACCCCCCTGACTCCCATTATACAGCACTTACCCGATTCCTCAGTTCATAGTTCAGCTTTGAAGAGAGCAGATCTGTCCCGGTCCACAGAAGATCACTGCTCCTGATCTCTGGAGGTTAAGTAAGGGTCAGGGGGGTGCAGGGAGGTGGTTGCGCAGAGGGCGGTTTGGGTGGGAGAGGGGGGGACTGGGGAGACGATGCTAAATGGTTTTCTTTTTTAGAGTCTAACAAACAAAAAAGACTCCAGGGGACCGTTTTTTAATTTATAGGTAAAAAAATAAATAAATAAATAAAAAAATGTTGGGGCACACTAAGGTGAGCTCCCAGTGTGCCACATGAGTTTTGGCGGGGCATGGTGCCAATGGGGATTGGGCACCCCCATCTGCAAGCTTGGGGGTGAGGGGAAACATGATGCTGATGGGGATTTGGCACCTCCATTGGCAAATAAATTGAGTTTGGGGGTTGGGGGCATCTGGCACCAGGAATGGGCATCCCAGTGTCAGGAAAATAAAAACAAATGCCTGGGCACACTGGGGTGAGATCCTAGTGTGCCACAATGTGGCCGTGGGGGGGGATACATGCCAACATGGGGACTGGGCACCCCAATGTCAGTTTTGCGGGAGTGTGTGGCCAGTGGAAGGAGCAGCCATTGAGGAAAGCCTCACTGTTTTATTTATTGAAATGTTTCACCAGGAATGGCAAACAGAGTAACTGCCCATAACTCCAGCCATGCGCATTACTGTGCACTGTAATGCACATGGCTGGAGCCTTCTCATCTGCCGCTGCAATGATGAAACTGCACCTGATTGCAATGGCAGATGTATTTCAGCTCTTTGGCTCTTTGAAGTTTGCTGTCATAGCCACCATGCTCACTGATTGGTGGCTGAGGATGCACCCACTAAATTGGCCTCTGCATTAGTCGCAACACTGACACACCTCTGAAATATGCTGCTACTACAAAATGTTTCTTGCACCTGCGTGCAAGCAAACATAAAAAGGTATTTCAAGTGTAACAGACCAAATCATCTCAGTTACAACTGTCCTCAGCAATCACCAGCAGCTAATGTTGTAAATATTACTAGTCCAATGGAAGGAACCAACTTGGCTACCATTGCAAGTCCACAAGAAACTGTAGCATTTGCAAAGCAAGCAGAAGGTCCAAAGGAAAAGGGAAGGCACAGTTGTTATACCTCACAGTTATGCTGGCAGGGACTCCAGTGCAAGATCTGGTTGACACAGGAGCAACCTGCACCATTGTCTCACGCAAAGCATGGAAACACTACCTGGAGTCCTGAACTGGGTACCAAAAAGGAACAGAGGTGGAAGACAGGCTCACTTCAGAAGAGGCCTATAATCCATGGGGACAATGGTGAAGTAGAAATTGGAGCAGTCAGGGGAACAAAATGACAGGGCCATGCCCTCATCTTTGATCAGTCTGTGGCAGATGTGATACTGGGTACCCAGAGGGAAGTGGAGTGTACACTTCCATCTTCAGTCTTATTTCAGTGTTATTTCAGTCCAGACTGACAAAGCACTGCTTTTCATCAGTGCACTGTTAATACACTGCACTGACTTTCTGCTACACTGTTGCACCACTGCTCAATCTTTCTTATGTTTTGATGCACACTGTAAGAGCACTGCACATAATTATTAGATTTTCATGCACACTTCTTTAGCACTGTATTTCCTTCACTAATTTTTGCTGCACACTGCAGTAGCACTGGCAACACTTTATAATTTTTATCACACTTCTTTAGCACTGCATTGTCTCAGCAATCTGGTTACCCTTACTGAATTTGTCACAATGGCATTACAGTGGTATAGCAATGGCAATACTGTGGTCAGCTGAAAAATCCACAATAGTACTACCCAGTGGAACTCTGGTATCACAGTGGTAGGTGATATATAGATTTTCCTCTGGCATTTTTTACTATTTTCTCTGTCTCTCACACATACACTGGTAATACAATAGTATCACGAAATCTTTAGATTTTTGTCGGCTCCCACAAATACTGGTATGCTGGTAGCACAATGGTACTGCATTATTTTGACATTTCAGTATTTGGTACCTCTCACAGTAACCCTAGACTCATGTGGTAGCACAGTGGTACCAGTATTAATCTCATCATACTCTGTACTCTAACACATTGTTAAGATAAATTGCATTATCAACCTCATGGAGAACAGCTCTCAATTCCATATTTGTATTTGTTCACTTGTCTTTATCTTACTGGTAATGGACTGTTATTGTTCACACAGACCAGAACATTCAAAGAGCATTTGCAATCGCTAAATGGGTAAGTGACTCTCAAACAACACTTTGCACCCCAAAAACAGGGTAGGATCACAAAATGATATCTTGAATAGCATAATTAGTGAGTCTCTGACCAGTTGGTAAATGGATCTAAAAGATGTTGCCTCCCTAAACCAGGTAGTATCACCTCTGCCTCCTACCACTGCCCCTTTGAGCTCCCACCATCAGTAATATCACACTTCCCTTGGTGTTCAGTGGTGCTGCTGTCCATTCCATACATTGGAAACTGCCAAAAACTACCTGCCCACCCAGTTCCACTGCTCGCACCATTCATGGACCCCACCATATGTTTACGCACTCTCCCCACAGTGACAATTGGCACAGACACTCTGCTAACCTCTGTGACCAACTGAGGACAGAACGTCAGTTTTGCTCTCATGTGCTAATTGTATAAACAGCTGTGTACAGTTTGCACATGATTGTGAACTATCATCCATTTTGTGCCTGACCAAGGAGCTGAGAGGATGGTCTGTGCCAAATGTGGAAGGGTGTCAAATATATAGTAAGGCTGGGGACCAGGGGGTAGTATTTGCTGTAAGAACTAACTGGGTCATGGTGGGGACTTTGGATATACAGGGGTCAAGGACTTTCACTCAACACACCACTGCTCACTGTATCAGGCCCTGGGCTGGCTTCCCCATCAGCCCAACAGACCAATCTTCTGGCCAGCACAGTCAATAAGGCCATCCAAAACCGAGCTACCTCTCCGCAATCCCACCTTCTTTGGCCAAAAGTGTTTGTTCTAGAGCTCTGCCTCACTGCTGGCCCCTTGCTTGAGTGACCCCTAGTCTCCACCGTATGGGTAAATGTGCATTCTCATCTGCAGCCCCTTTCCTTTGGAATAACCTGCCCACTCCACTTAAGCACCACTTACTCTCCAGGACTCTTCCTCTCTCTCCTTGGATCTCACCTTCTGTCCTCCACTACTTGCTCCTGCTCTCCCAACTTATTATCATGCCTCTGCTTCCTTTCCCTCCTTTTCCTTCTTGGTCTATACCTACACTGCCATGGTGCACTTTTTCCTTTACTCATCTCAGATCATGCCTAATTTGTATTACAACTTGGCTACTACTGTACCTGCTATTGTCATAAATGGTATTTATCCATTGTGCTGCAAATTTATATATATCTTCATATAAATATACTGTATATTTTTACTACTATCTATTGTATGCCTTGTCCCAGCCTCCTTTGTACTTGCTTTTATTCCTGTGCCATCCTTAATGGTCCAGGTCATGCCTGAAAATGGTTCTCGGACCAGTGCACCTACTCGGTAAACAAATGAATGAGTAAATAAATAAATGGAAACCACTGAGCATCAGGGATAGTAACAATCTACTGTATACCTGTGGGGTGATTGTTGGATGGGGTAGGACTGGAGAACAGGTAAATTAAGAACCTGAACCTGTGGAATAATTAGGGGAGGGGGCCCAATGGAGACTGTTTCCCAGGAGGGCTCTTTGGTGGTGTAACTCCCAGGATATGTTTTGCCTGGTGCTGTAATGTGGCCTGTGCTGTAATCGGCATCAGCAATATGGCTGTCACACCAGCATGGGTGAACCCTTTCTCCACACCCTCCTGAGTGTCAACCCTATAACAGGTTTTGGTGGCATCTGCAAAAAAGACATACCTTCCCATTCAGTTCTTCTGCAATTTCACTTATGAAGACACTGAAGAGGCCCACTCCTAGTACTGAGCTTCACCCTGCACCATGCCTTTAACCAACTGTTGAAAGCCATGTGGAGAGTCCTATCATCTCCCAAGATGTATATAGGCAACCTTTTGGCAAAAGCCACCATGCATGCTTGAGGACCCTCCCCATCCCTGAAATTTCCCTGCACTACTCCTACCCCGTCCCTTGCTAGGTCATTTGTCCCCAGGTGGACAATGACATCTAGCTCGCTCTCATCTCCTGCTGCCTAATGATCCACTGTATCTGTTCTCATCCCTCCAAGCCAAAGTACCTGTCAGGTATTTTACCTCCCTCTCCTTTACCCCACCCTGTTCGCAAGTCTATCCCCCTTATTAAGTCCCCCACCAGCAGTTGCTTTCTACTCAGCTGGGGGCATCTTTCTCCTCCTTGTAACTGTGAAATGGTCCATGGACAGTGCTTTCCTTGGGAAGGTTTCTCCAGGGCCGAAAGGTGGTTCAGCTGCAGGAGAGTGGTTGGCTGGGTAGGGCCCATTTCAGATGCAGGGAGAGTGGTTAGTAAACAAAGCAGGTGAACTGAAACTCTGACAAACAAACTGGCACAGGGCAGAAAATGCAAGCCCCATAGGAAAGAGCACAGTGAGGGTTACAATAGATCATTTACCAGAGAAGTCTCAGGTCAGGGAACTACAGCTGAAGAGGACATAGAGAACAGGTAGGCATCAGAAAATGATGCATGGGGGCAGCGGACAGACATGGACTCATGAAGGCATGCATGGGAACTACGGATGCCAATGCTGGGGGGTGCAAAGGCCAGCTTAGGTAGGTGGACACTGACCAGTAGGTAGAGTGCACAACACACAGGGACCCCTGCATCCCTGCATGTTGGACAGCAGGGAAGTGTACCATGGAGCATAGCCCCACTGCAGCACAGTAGCTGATAGGGGCACAGGACATTGTGGACACAGAACTTGAATGTGATCATGGTGCACAGTGCAGCCTTGAAGCACTGGGACTGTGAGCAGACAGTGGCACTACAGTACTGGTACAAACCACCCACAGACAAGTAGCAGCTGCTGCAGGGGTGGCCCATGGAGTGTGATGTGCAAACAAAGTGCAATCACACCCGCATGCCTGAGCTGGAACCAAAGCCGGTCATGTTGCACAGTCCTCTGGCACAATGGAGGACAGCGTGGAAGCCATGGAGGGGCCAGGGTGCTCAACTGCAACCCCAACAACATGGACAATCTGTGAGGTGGTACCATCCAGGAAGGGAAAGTCCAAGCTAAATGTGAATGGCTACCTCCTGGTCCATGAATGGACCTGCAATGAGACAGTGTACTGTTTTTTTAACATATCATATTTTTCACCTGCTGCAGCACACACTCCAGCTTGGGGCATCCAGCAACCAGCTCCACCCACCTGGAGAGATGGGTAGCTCAAACTGCACCTAGGAGGATCAGGGATGGCCATCATGCCATCATGCCATCTTGC
The DNA here is from genome assembly GCA_016271365.2 of Neoceratodus forsteri. Lineage (NCBI taxonomy): Eukaryota > Metazoa > Chordata > Ceratodontiformes > Ceratodontidae > Neoceratodus > Neoceratodus forsteri. Next base: position 591,918,218 of record CM057452.1, on the reverse strand, counting down.
TGGAGGGCTCCCCCTCTGTCTCTACCAGCCAGGACAGCCTCGGACCCTCCTGAACAGGACTCCACCAAAGTCCTTCAGGTGGCTCAGAGTGTAGCCATCAAGCTGCAAGATCATGCCCAGCCATTTTTCTTTGATTGGCCCCAGTAGCACGGACGTGCAATGACATCCAGGAGCAACGTACCAACATCTGCTGTGCTCCCTATAGTGTCACTGACACTAGTAGTATGCCTGGGCATCCCCAGGGGGCTGCTACAGCACAGTGAAATTCCCCAGCCCACCCCAGGACTGGGAAAGCAGTCTATGGATGTTCGATCCCAGTCTTCCCCTGCCGACCCATGACAGGCTAGGCTCAATCCTGAACCCAGGTCACTGGTGTGGCACAAGGTATGGCATCCAGCGCCTCAACCCTCAGCACCACCGGGACAGCCTGAGACAGTTTAACGGTGCTGCCAGCACCATAAGTCCAAGTCCTGCCTCGGCCAGGCCATCACACTGCTCCAGGATGGCCAGCGCCACCTAAAGAAAAAGAATGAGCACAGTCATGCTCTGGAGGTGATAGATGCTCTACCAGCACAGGTGTTGGCTGGCATCAAGTAGAAGGCACACAGCACCATGGCTAGCCCCGCATAGCTACTGCAGAGTGAGGAAACTGCAATGACCACTGAGCTGTGGCAACAGTTGCCAAGCAAGAGGGCCCTGCTGCAGACTGTGAACAGGACCCACCGCAAGGACCTCTCACCAGAACCAGTGACACTGGCTGACCTCACTATCCCCAAGCAGCTACAGACGGTGACTGGATGGCCACGTTACAGCAGGATCACCGGCAGCACCACCCACCAGGTCCTTCTAGTCACCACAGAGGACAACATCAGGGACCCAGCACAGGCACCCTTCTGGATGATGGATGGTACGTTCAAGACTGTGCCACACCAGTTCATTCATTGTACACCATCTATGCACCCATGGGGATGGGTCCTAACAACCTCATTATGTCATTGGTGCATACACTGATGACGACAAAGAGCCTGCAATGTTACTGCACCTTGTTCCAGGAGCTGAATAAATATGCCAGTATACAGTCCTGCACCCTCAAACCACCTACAATCATCACTGACTTTGAGCAGGCTGCGATCAATGCCAGTATAATGGAATTTCCACAAGCCATAAACAAGAGATGCCTGTTCCACTTTGGGCAGATTGTGTGGTGGAAGGTCCAGAGTTTTAGCCTTGCACCACAATACAGAAGTGACTCAGACTTCAGCCTGAAGATCCATGAACTCGTGGCCCTCGACCATCTCCTGGCACAGGACATTCCAGCAGCATTCAGCCTCCTGAAGTCAACCATTCTGCCCAATGCCACCACACTCTTCTATTTTTCGAGCAGACACATGTGCTGGGCAGGATTTGGCTATACAGTAGGGTGACCAAGGTGCCCACGAGATACGACCCCATGTTCCCACTCAGCTGTGATTGGTTGCATATCTCAATGAGCGAGGTATACCGTGGACCTAAAGCAATGTCGAGACCTGGCACTGCCATCTCCATGCCCTGCTCGGGAAGGTGCATGTAGGGGTCATGACAATGCTAGCAGAACTCCACAGGTAACAGCAATGGACCTATGTCACCAGGGAAGGCATTTGTTGTGGACTGCCATGGACACCACCCAAGAAGAGCTATGAATAATGGATAAGGATGGTACTAGCATCCAAGGACAAGGGCAAGCTGCTGAAGTTCCTCTGTGGCATGGCACCCAACATCATCCTGTAGGGTTTCCATGGTGACTTGGCACCTGACAGTTGTACACTCACAGTACACATCATGCACAGCCACCAGGTTGCCAGTGTGGCCCCCTACTGTTGAATAAAGTTTCACCCCCACATTTAACATGCACCCCAACCTGGTGGTGATGTCTCATCACAACACTGCTTGGTATCGCCAAGCAGCCCACTGCACACTGCCACATCTGCACTGTGTGTCACATGTCGCACAGGCCTGACTCTGTGTGAGCCCCCAAAATCCTTTCAGCTGTTCATTCATGCCACACGCTGCATGCCAGGTCTGAAGCTGTGTGAGTGCCCACCAATCCTTCCAGCTGTGCAACTGTGTGGTAACAGCATTCCCGCAATGGGCCCTTGTGGAACCCCCCACAACACACCTGGCAGCCTTCATGCCACAGTGGGCTCCTGTGGCACAGGCCCCCCAAACACCTCCAGACTTTTTTCTGTGTGGTTACTGCAGGCCCATAGTGGGCTAGCATGACACGGCCACATGCACACATTGCACAATTGGTGCGATGGCATGCTGCTCTGTGTCCTGGCATCCACATGTAGTGTTGCTGTGGACCATTTCCTGGTGCAGCTATCCATGTTCTCGCTGTGCCACTCTGCTGTGTGCCTGCAGTGTCATGCATGCACCAACCAACAGGCATGGTATTCCAATTCCTTCATGCATGCCCAGCTGGCTGGCTGTCAGCTGACATAGTCATGCATGCAGGGATGCACAGACAATCCGCCATGCTGCCTGGGATGGCTGGTCAACACACTGGGGCATGCACGGCTATTTGTTTCATCCCTGTCCCATGGATGGTGAGACAGTCATCCTTACCAGGGGGTCTGTGATCAGGTCAGTGTGTCCTCGGAGGGTGCACCACATAGGGGGTGGGTGTTTTCACATCATCCGTGCTGTTCAGTAGTGTCTCAGGTCCTGGGATGGGTGGCATAGGTCAGGATCGGGTGCCCATGTGCTTGTGAAATCCACTCACGAGCGGCACAGCATCCCAACCTCCTCTGGCCTGACAGTGTGTCAGGCACTGTCCTAGGTCAGGCTACTGTGTGTTGGGCTGCTGGGGCTGTTGGGTTGTTGTGTGTGGGATGCAGCATGTCAGACTAATAAGCATTGGGATTATGAAAGGGTACCTAGCAGGGCAGGGTTTTCTATGTGCAAGCAGAGTGGTCAGTGGTGGGATGGGCAACTGGTATCTGGGCAAGATGGGTAGTCTGGGTGGGTCCAGCTGCAGAAAGAGTTGTTATCTAGAGGGTACTGGTCCAACTCTAAGGAGGGTGCTTTGTTTGGTGAGACTGGGAGGTTTGTCCAGCTGCAGGGATGTGGTCTACTGAGGTGGGGAGGCAGGTCTGGGAGGTTCCATCTGTAGGGGGATCATGTCTGAGGGTAGGAAGGATGGCCTGGAGCAGCCAGCTACAGGGTGGGTGATAGTTGATGGGGAGAGGCTGGTTTGGGGCTTGTAGGGTGGACTAGCTGCAGGCAAGGTACACAGCAGGAGAGGTCTATTGGGATGTTGATATGGTTGTCAGCTGGGTGGTCATCTGGGCAGGGGTGTTCAAGATGTGAGTGGTCATGGGGGTGCAGGCCGCAAAGGCTGTACTTAGAACCCTCACTGAAGTCAAATACTAAATTTAGTATTAAAGCATTCATTAATTTGCCTTCAAAGACTAATTTTAGTCATTTTTAATAATCTTTAATCATCATTCAAAAATACAACTGCTAAGAATACTAAATTCTAAGAAGTATTTCAGCAGACTAGTTGTTCAAGAGTAAGTTATTGCTAAATGAGAATTAGAAATAGATCTACAATGCTCTTAAAAGTACAATTTTTTTTAATACAACTGAATCATAAATGAAGATTACAGTCAGCAGAGTAGTTTTAGGATTTAAATTAGCCAATCAAGGCTGAGTACATTACCGTGCATTTCAGTTCTACTAAGCAAGGAGACAGATAAAACAACCAGCAACAGCAATGAATTTTACAGAAGGTAAGCAATAATAAAATGTGGATTTTTACCTGGCAATTATATGGTGCAAAAAAAGTTGGCAGTGTCCCTTTATTAAAAGTCTATTCTAAACTACTTTTCCCATAAGTCTACTCAGTCAGAGGCCTACATTTCCCAGCTGTCTTCCTGTCTGTGTCCAGTGTGATGAAACTGCACGAGTGCTCTGTGGTCTCCATTTCTGAACAACTGAGGTTTCCTACAGCTAAGATTTACATGTTAAGGTAAGAGCTTATGTTTAAAAAGTACATCTTTTTAACTCCCTGAAATGTTAAATACAGTAAAGGAATTATCACTCAGGTGTGTTTTTTTTTCAAAATGAAATGCTGTGCAAGTTTCACTTTCAATGTTCTGTCTTGAAAACATTTTCTCTTCTCTGAACTGTTGGCTAAACTTTGAAATACACATTTTATTTTCAATCCCCCCCCCCAAGTGTTTAGGATGCATTGTGCCTCTAGATTACTTGTTATTTGTGGAATTTTTGCTGATTTAGTTACTTTAAAGTAGTGTTGGTGGGGGCTGGAGAATGAACAGCAGGAAGATTGTATAACTGAGCAAATTCAGAATGCATAGAGAAAAGATTACAACTTTTTTAATTTGAGAAAATCTGGAGTTACCCTAAAGGAAGAATTATTTACTGCAGATATTTGAGTGTGTTTGTGGGGGAACTGTTTTTTTGCGTTTAATATTTGTATTTAACAGTTGCAAATTCATTTTGTAATCTGGGGTTCAGTGTATTTTTTTTTTCTTTTGCTGAAGACTGCATTAATTTATATTTTATGTTTTCTTTATTTTGTTTTTGTTGATTGGCTAAGTGCACTTGACAGATTCTTGCCTATTTTCAGGCACGACCCGGAGGGAGAGGAATACAGATGAAAGCCAACTGACCTTGAACCAGATTAAGCTGTTGGTGGTATTTTTAGTGAATTGGGGAGGGGATATGGCCAGGGCACCGGAGAAAATTCCCCTGCTTTTTTCGAGAAGTGCCATGGGATCTTTAACATCCACCTGAACTACCACCAGAACAGGCAGATGGGACCTTCGGTTTAACGTCTCATCTGAAAGACAGTGCCTCAGGAGTGCAGCCATCCCCCTTATGCTGCACTACAGCATCAGTATTGGGATATTAACATAAGTACCTGGTATGGGAATAGAACCCACTGCCTTCTGATCTCCCAGCCTCGGAGGCGAGTGTGCTACCTGCTGAGCCACTGACACTGCAAATGCAATATGTTAGTGTCATATATGTATGTGTATATATATATATATATATATATTTTTTTTAATACTATGTTGAGAAGTATGGGGTCCACGGTTGAGGAAGGGTGATGGGGCGGAGGTTCTAGGTGTAGGAAGGTTCTGCTCTGGACAGTGGGTATGTCCAGCTTTTGGAAAGGGTGTCCAGCTCTGGGGAGGTTACTCAACCTGCAGAGGGGAGGGAGACTGGTCTGTGGGTGGGAATGAACCCAGGAGTCCAGCTGCAGGGAGGATTGTCTGCTGGGGGAGGCTAGTCCAGGGCATGAAAGAGTGAGCCAGCAGCAGGGAGGGTAGCTGGTGGTGGTGGTGGGGCTAGTTCAAGGTTGGAAGTGAGGTCCAGCTGCAGGGTGGGTGGTTGGATGGTGAGGCTGGTATGGGACTTCTGGTGGCTCTAGCTGTAGGTTGAGTGGTTGGGTGGGGGGGACTACTGGTCCAGGGGCTTGGAGGGACAGCTTCGGATATGTAGTCTGTTAGAGTGGAGGTTTGGGGTGGTGCTCCAGCTACATGGAGGTTGTATAAAATGTAGTTGGAGGCTGGTCCAGATGTAGGGAGGGTGGCTGGCTGGGTAAGCAGCTGACCCAGTGCCTGTGTGGTGCTCTAGCTCCAGTGCTCATTATGTGAAAGGCTGGGGCTAGAAGGGTTGTCCAGCTGCATGGAGGATAGTCCGGTGCCTGGAAGGGTGATCTAGCAGAGAGGAGGGTGGTTGACTATTTTGGGGGGGGGCAAGGCTAAAGAGATTGATCAGCCTAGGAGGGATCCAAAGTGGTAAAATTAATTAGAAACTGGTTAACATGTGTGCCCTTCAGCTTAACAGTAGTGCTATGACCTGCAGCGTAGGTGACCTTAGTTCAGGAATGAGCTCGCATCAGGGGCTCTCTGGGTAGAGTAGGAGGATCATTTGTTATACAAGAGGCTCTCTTTTGGGGAAGGAGGACAGCCAGCTCAGCTGTAGTACTGCCAACTGAGTGACCACAAGTGGCAGTGCAGGTGGGAGCAGCCCATGGGTGGGAAGACATTGACTGGTGCTGTGCCACACATGTCTGTGCATGTGTTTGTGCACCCTTGCCGCTTATGTCCTAGGGGATGGGAGAAGAACACATGCAAACGTATCCTGACACAAGCAGCTGCCCATATTGGATTCATTCTATAGTGGAGCAAGTCCGGCAGATGCCAGAGTGATGGTGTTGTGGTAGCCGAACAAAAGGGGGGGGGGCACCAGAAATGCAGGTTGGAAAACGGAGTAGTAGTTGGGGGTGGGGGTTAAGGTGTCAGAGGGTGATGGTTAATGGCACTTATTACAGTGAAGGGACAGTGAGCAGCTCAGCTCAGTACTGGCACAGATCCTCTTCTGTGTCTTCATAACTTACATTGCAGAAAAACTGGCAAAGAAGGGAATGCCTTTTTGTAGACAATACCAAAATTTGTAAGGTGGGCATTAAGAAGGGAGCAGAGAGCATGCACATGCCTCTTGGAGAAACTCGAAAAGGGTCAAGATTGGGGCAGTTGGGGTTCAATGACAAAGTGCAGAATTGTGCACCTTGGGCATAGGAAACCAGGAGCTGCTTTATAGGGTTGGTACTGATGATCACTAAGTGGGAGGGGGACCTTGGAGTTATTATGATCTTAAAAGAGACTTGCCAAGATACTGCCCTGCACCATACCCATTGGTGCTTTGCTGCCAGAAGACCCCAAGGAAGTTAATATGTCCCTAAATTTATAAGCCATTAAAAAGTTCTGTCCCTCATAAAAATATACAAACTGGGTCCCACGGACTTATGTTTTCTGCTGCTAAGCTCCACCCCCATGCTAACTAGGGATGACAGATAGCCAGTAATGGCGGAAAGCACTCCATTATATGTAATGGGTGGCAGCATTTCTATTGATTTTAAACTATATAGTGGCTACCTGGCAATAAAATGTGGGCATTGTTCAACTAACAAGGGCCTTGTTACTTGACTGCCCACGTTTCATTGCCAGGTGGTCACTAAATCATTTAAAATCAATTGAAAAGCTGCCACCTATTACAGATAAAGATGAGCACCCCCGCGCTCACACTCGCATCTCGTCATCCTGCTAAAGAGAGCGGGAGCTGAGCGGCAGCAGCAAGCAACTAGGAAGTTCTTGGGACCTGGTTTGTATATTTTTACGAAGGACAGAACTTTTTAACGGCTTAAAAATTTGGGGACATATTAACTTCATTGGGGTCCTCTGGCAGCAAGGCACTGACAGATATGGTGCAGGGGCCGACTCCGTTACCTTGGTGAGTCTCTTTAAAGTTGCTGGGCTGTGCGACAAAGCAGTGGGTAGGGCTAGAAGGATGCTGGGGCTGCAGAGGGGGGGGTATCTTAAGCAGGAGGAGGGAGGTGGTGGTGTTGCAAAGTCCCTTATTAGTGAGATCCAACAAGGCCCCATCCACACTGCACCTCTCAGACCCCGTAACAGATAGAAACCGTTACAACCGTGGAGTGGTACAGTGCGTCCACACTGCCACGGTGTCCATTTTGGGACCGGCACCGCCGCTCCACACGTCGGGAGCCGGACGACCATTACCGTGGCACCCGATCTCACAATGCAGCTCGTGCTGCACTAGGGGACCAGTGCCATGCGTCCACACTATGCCCAGTAATGTTACCGGTTTCATAACCATTGTTGAAACCACCTCATGTGGTTTCAACGACGGTTACGAAAACTCCTTCTGTAACGTTACAGGTGTAAATGTAAACCATTGTGGTAATGGTTTGGGCACTCTGTAACTTTACAGAGGGGTAGTGTGGACAGGGCCTAAGAGTTCTGTGTCCAGGTTTGGAGGCTGCACCTTAGAAAGGCCATAGGGTGTAGGCAGTATAAAGGGCAACTAAAATTGTACATGGGCTGTGGCAAAAGCCCTGTGAGGAGACTGGGATCTCAACATATAAACCCTGAAAGAGAGGGGACATGATGGAGACCCACAAGTACCTTACAAGGATGAACAGGGTGCTGGGGGGGGGCTCCTTCAAATAGAAAAAAGGACCATGGGACATGATGAAGCTTATAGTGGGGGTAAGATGGATGTGAGGAATTACTACTTCACTGAAAGGGTAGTAGACACCTGGAACAGACAGACAGCATTATAGTGTTGGAGGTCAGGAGTGAAATGTGGTGGGGGGGCTTAAAACATGTGTGGTATACAGACATAGGGAACTCTCAGTAAATAAGAGGGGAAGAGGGAGGGCCATAAGGGCCACAGGAGACCATTTAGAGTTCACAGAGAAGGACTTCACAGGAGCCTCTGGTTGCAGTTGTAGCGAGGTCTGGAAACCACAGCAGAAGTGTGACCTAGAGTGAGGGCTCATCAGCAGTGGGGTTTGTGAGCAAGCAGTTTAAGGAAAAAAATCTGACAGTTTCTATGTGCTGGGGGAGCTCTGGTGGCAGTTGTAGGGAGGTGGGGAAACCAGAGCGGAAGAGTAAGAGTGAGGGCTTGTCAGTTTTTGAAGAAGCAGTGTAAAAAAAAAAAAAAAGTATTTTTTATATCGAGAGGTGTGGCGAGGACACGGCAACAGAATGCTGAGGAGTCGACAGCTGGAGCTAGAAGTGGAGCAGCTAGTTGAAAAGGTTTGCAGAAAGTAAAAAAAACTGTTAAACAGAAACAAATGCTCACTGTATGATAGTGGGAAGAATGGGGAGAAGTATGACCAAATGGCAGGTGGCGTGGCTGAAGGACGGCAACCTGGAAGAAACAAAACTAAAAGCAAGAGACCAGTAAGCAGTGTCAAACAGCGGGGTGAGGATGGGATGTGTGGCATGATCCACTATATGCACGATGTCGAGGATAGCCGTAATAAATATATGTGTAAATGTAAGATTCTGCATGTATACACGTACATGCTCGGATAAAATGGATTTATCACACTCCATTTATGTCCACTCCTATTGCATAAATTTACTTAATATTTATAACCCATCAGGGCTCTTTCTCTTTAGTGTTCTGTGTTTTTAATTGTGAGCTGTCCTGGACCTTATGATGTTCTTTTCCTCCCCCAAATCCTTTTGTTAGCCCCTGGTACTTTGACATTAGCTGCTGTGCGACTGTATTGTATGCAGTGCTTGCTGCTTTCATGGTCCCATCAGGAAGCCCACTGATTTCCCCTGTTTGCCTCCCACCCACAGCTACTTTTAAGTCAAGTTCAGGCATTGCCCTTCAGCTGCACTGTGGATTTTCCTTTGTGGACCCTATCTTGTGCATTTGCTCTCCCAGTCCCTTTCTACCAGGCCCTCAGGGCACCTACAGTCTGCCACCATGCGGCTTAGCTAAAGGTTCCTGCCACCTACTGCTGGCTGCCCACCCTCCAGACCCTCTTCCCGTGGGGGCTCTTCACATGCCACTTTGTGGCTGATGGGTAGAGGGAGGCATTACTTGCTCTAGTCTCTTCCCCCTCCCAAAAATATCCCATCTTCATTCCCACACACATGGAGCAGGTTACAGCCTGAGCTCTGTGGGCTGAATCATAGACCTTGATGGCAGATAAGGACTGCTTGGCCCACTCAGTCGGCCCATTTCCCTACCTAGTGGATAAGCTGCAGATCCTAGTTATCCAACAGCTGACTTCATCCTACCCACCAATAGAATTGGTTCATGTCTGTCCCATGTATTCTTGAAGTCTCCCACTATTTTTGACCCCACAACCTCCTTAGGAAGGCCATTCCATGTGTTCACCACCCTCTCCGTGAAAAAATACTTCCTCATGTTGCCCCGAGCCGTCCCCCCATCTTCAAATTTGGCCCTTGTTCTTGCATCTTTTTCTGAAAGATGCTACTCTCTTGGACTTTGTTGATTCCCTTGAGGTGCTTGAAATTTTCTGTCCTGTCTCCCTAGCCTTTTCCTCAAGGGCATACATATTCACTTCGCCTCTCTTTGTATGGCTTCTGGTGCAGACCCTTCGCTATTTTAGTTGCCTCCCTCTGGACTGGGAGTTGAAAGTGCCTCGCCATTACTGTCATTGTAGTTCAGTAGCACTAAACTGGCTGCCTAACAGCAACATGCCAACATTTCTGGTCAGCAGTTTTCTGAACAGCCTCCTGCCTGCTACAAACAGTCTGGGCACAAGGACATCACCCCCACATTAGGGTTCCAGGGAAAGATAATAAAAAAAAAAAATTGCCACTGTCCATGAGGGAGTGACCGTTATATCACCAGAGCTATAATTTTTCAAACCACTGGCCTCCTGGGACAACTCAAGACTCCTGAACCACCAGTGTCCTTTTTTAAATAATATAGGGCCCACTAAGCCCCAAATCATTCCCATCTGTTCATCTGGACTACTTCTTAAATTTATTGGCTACCTGCAGGTCACCTAGGGGCGCTAAAGGGGTTTGCCAGGTCCCAAATACCACTTATTCTCGTCTAGCTGTCGTGCATTTTTATTCTATCTCTAGTTTCACTTTGGCCTAGTTTGCCTTTTTTTCCTTGAAACTTCTTTTCCTTTACTCCTGTGCTATATACCATATTTATCTCTTTACTCTTGCTACCATAACTTCCCATACTGATCTATTTTCCTTTATTTCTACAGGTCTGGCAAACATACCAATCAGATAAGTATTCTTTACAACCCTAACACTCTAATCTCCCTAGCACCTCCGACCCTTTGTAGTCCCTTCAGCCTTCTCTGTTCTTCCCTTTCAGGTCCTACCAGGATACCCCAACTCTGGACTACCCTACTCTGATGGAACAGGTAAGTCCTCATTACTTAACTGCCTTAGAATCATAGAAATATGGCGACAGAAAAGGACCATTTTGGCCAGTCGAGTCTGCCCCTTACCCCCACCCCCAATCATCATCTTTGTCAAGAGACACCCCACTCTGCCCACTGGTCAGCTCCTGGTGTCTGTCCCATGCCCCCTTGAATCCTTTTACCATTTTTGCGCACACCACCGCTTCTGGTAGTCAGTTCCTGGACTCCACCACCTTCTCAGTGATGTAATGCCCCCTCACATTGCCCCTAAACCTTCCTTCTTCTAATCTTAGTTTATGATCCCTAGTTCTAGCACTTATTTTCCTTGAAAATAAGCTTCCCACTCTCACCTTACTAGTCTCCAGTGGGTACAGATCAGATTCCCTCCACCTCTCCTCATAGGGCTGCCTATGCATAGCATGCACCATCTTGGTTGCCCTTGTCTGAACCCTTTCAATCTTGTCTTGTATCCTTGTGTAGGTGAGGCCTCCAGAACTAAACCCCATACTCCAGGTGAGGGCCTCACCATGATTTATAGCGCATCAGCACCTCCCTTTTTCTGTTTTATACCTCCGTATGCAATAACCAGCACTGGTTCACTTGCCCACCACTGTGCTGCACTGGCTCTCCACATAAGGTTATCTGAAATATAATCCCAGATCTCTGTCCTGCTGAGTTTCCTTAACCCCCCCTCCATGGTGAAAAATGGTTTTGCGTGGTTATTACACCCATGTGCATTACTGTGCACTTTTGGCACATAAATTTCAGCTGCCAAGTTTCACCACCTCTAGAATCCTTAGGCCCTCCCTCACTGCCTCCAACTCCCCTACCAGGGTGTCTCACCCTATTGCAGATCTTCATATCATCTACAAATAGGCCACACTTCCTGCAGTTCCTCCGCTTATATCTAACATACTAAAGCCAGCAGAATAGGCCAGATGGTCTGTTGTTGTCTGCTGCATAGCCAACCTCTAATGAGTTCTTTCTTTTCCACCCAGCCCCAGAGAGGGTCATCCTCTTCTTCAGTTTATCCTTGAACCATCCCACTTCCTCTTCAAGCCCTCCACTGTGCCCTCCTCCGCCAGACTCCTGGACAGTGCATTCCAGGGCTCCACCACCCTCTCAATGAAGTAAGGCCTCCTGCATCCCACCCTGTAATTTCCCTCCTCTAGCTTCCACTCATGTCACCTGGTTGTTTCCCACCTTCTTTAGTAGGAACATCTCTTGGCACCACCCTGTTTATTCCTTTTACATATTTGAAGACCCCTATCATGTCCCCCATCTCTCCTCTCCTCCACAGTGAATACAGCCCAAGCTCTTCCAGCCTTTCCTCATAGGGCCTTCCTCCCATGCTCTGAAGCATCCTGGTTGCCCTCCTCCTGGACACTCTCCAGCAGTGTTATGCTCATCCTTGAGGTGAGGTGTCTCCAGAACTGCATGCAGTACTGAGATGTGGTCTGACCAAGGTGATTATACAGAGAGGGAGGATCACCTCTTCATGGACGAATCTCCCTGGCTATGCAGTATCCAGTTTGCTTTGGCCACAGTTCTTCTGCAATTTTAGTGTTATGCATTTTGACGTCTACCACCCCCCCTAGATCCTCCCTCACTCTGCTGGTGGCTTGTAGTATGACACCCCGGTGTATACATGGCCCAGGCTTCTGACCTCGGATGCAGCACCCAACATTTCCTGCATTAAACCTCAGTCCCCACCTCCTTGACCACCCCTCCAGGATATCCAGATCCTCTGGACTGTTCCCCTCGCTTCATCCCCGCTCCGCCAATGCTCCCAGTTTTTAAGCAATCCAGAAAGTCATCCTACTCTTAACCACCCTCCTCATATCAAGACATAGGCATTGAACAGGAGTGGCCCTGAAACGAACCTTAGGGGACCCACTGAGACCTTGTGGAGGAGGAGACTACCCACCCCACCCCTGTATTATCGCCCCCACAGCCAATTCTCTACCCATCTGAGCAACTGTCCCTCACCCCCACCCCAATCTGAGTAACTGTCCTCCCACCCCTAGCTTTTATTAGCAGCCCATTTGGGGTACCGAATCAAAATGCCTTACTGAAATCCAGGTATAGACATCCTCCGGTCTATTCAACCAGGGTCCCAGTCATAAAAATCATAGGGTTGGTCTAACACGATCTCCCTGGGATGAAACCATAATGTTTGTCATCCAAGTCCCCAACCTTTCCAGCTGCCTCCTGAGCCTATCCTTGCTAATGCCCTCCATTACTTTGCCCACCACAGACGTTAGGCTGACAGGCCTATAATTCCCCATCTCCTCTCTAGACCCCCCTATTTGTGGATAGGCATCACATGAGCCACCCTCCAGTCTTGAAGCACCCATCCTGTCAGCAGAGAGGTGTTAGAGTGCTGCTAGCTCATTGGCCAATTCCTTCATAACCTCGGATGCAGCCGATCTGGCCCCGTGCCGCATCAGTTTTAGTGTCCAAAGGGCCTCTTCACCCTTTCCACTGTGATTTCTCCTCCCTCCCAGCCCACCCGCTCATTTAACCACCCATCCGTCTAGACTTGCCCGAGCCTGTACCTCAACTTCTTGTCCTCTCAACTCCATCTGACCTCTCGACTCTGCTGGCCCCCTTCCTTCCCATTGGAGCAGGAATCCCCTACATCCCTCCGTAAATATCAAGGCAAAGTACTCATTAAGCACCTCTGCCTGATGTCCCCTGCCTCCTGAGTCCATCTCTCTCCTCAGTCCTAATCATGCTGATCTGTGCTCTCCCTTTTCTCTTCTTCCTTGTGTATCTATAGAATCCCTCCCCCCCTTCAGATATCCCTAGCCAATTTTGCTCCCTCCTCACCTTGGCTCCCTCACCACTGTAGTGACCCTTCCAGCCATCAACTCATACCCTCTCCCTATCCCCCAGAGAGCACTAAAACATGCATAGGCAGCCTTTTATCCCTCACTGCCTCCTGCACCTCCAATAGTCCACCAACACGCTTGTTGACTTTACCTATGCACTTACCTTTATACAGGAGTTAGTAGTCCCCTGCCCCTCTTCTAATAACTCCTACAAGCTGCCAGCATCCATGTCCAGCCTAATCTTGTCCAAGCTCCTGTAGAATCCTGCCCATGCCCACAAGTCCGCTCCCTGAAGTCCACTACTACTGTATTAGAAAGGTTATTCCAAAGACAGCAGAAACCAGACATGCAGTGTGATCACCACCTGCCAGTGGGCTGCACATCTCCAGGCCTTTATCTGGTCACTGCCTGCTAGGACACAATCCAGTATCCACTTCTCCCTAGTAGGTTCCCCCACCTGCTGACCAGGAAGGCATATTGGAACATATCCATCAGTCTTCGTTCCCTGGCCACAGAGGATGCCATAGTGTCCCAGTCTGTCCTCAGCATTAAGGTCACCCATGATCACCACCATACCTTTCCCACGGTCACAGTGCCCCTTGATGTTCCTCAACTAGTTTGTCCTCCAGGGCCTCTTCCATCATTGGAGGTTCACACCACCCCATTTTCAATCTTTTACCTCCCTCTTTGTAGGGTTACCCAGATCTCCCCCACCTCCCCTACAGCCTCCTCCATTCCACTAACCTCTATGTCATTTTTGACTATCAGCGCCACCCCTCCTCTTCCCTCTCCTCTATCCTTCCTGAATATTTTGTAGCCCACCAAATTTAGGTCCCAGTCATTTTTCTGAGGGCCCATGTCTCAGTAATTGCTGCCACATCCACTGATGCCTCAGCCAGCATCGCCTGAGCTTGGCATTTTGATTCATGCTCCTAGCATTGATCAGCTGTCCTCCATCCTGACCTCCCCTTCAGTCATCTCGACCTGGAGCAGTCCTTTGATGCCCTTTCTTTGCACAGCCTGATGAATTAGATCACAGTTACCTGCCTGAATCCCTCATGCCCTGGACCGGACCTCAGAGACCCCTCCTGAGCTACCCCCTTTTACTTAATCCCCCTTTACAAGTTTAAACTCCACCTCGACTATGAATCCAGCAAGATTTAGTTCCAAGATCTCCTCCTCCAAGTTGAGGTAGCCTATCCCTGGCATATAAACCCTTAACCTCCCATGTATCCCCAGTCCCTCACCAGCCCATACCCTTCTGCCCTCTGTACAGTCCCTGAGCCACTGGTTCACACAAGCTTATGTTTGGTCTCTCTGGACACCCTAGGTACTGACAGAATCTCAAAGAAGGAGATGCGCGCTTTATAGAGTGGTAAACCCGCCCAATTCCGGAATCTTGCCTCGATTTCTAGTTCACTGTTCCCAAGTCATTTGTTTCCAGATTTTTTGTCTGAGGATCCGCATTCCAGTGCTATTGAGTATAGCTGGAATTTGGCCTTCATGTCACAGCTAGGCCTGGGATACATTAACACCTTGACTGGGCTGCTTTTTCCCTCCCTGCCCCACTCACTGGATGCCCCAGGTCATGGAGTCACTGTGGGACCACCCTCCCCCGACTTTACTGGCTGTTAGATTCCATCCAGGCTCTTCCTTCTGTCATCAACCCCAAAACACTTCTCTCTGGTCCCCTCAGCCTGGGGATCACAAGCCTGTGCTTGCCCTACCATGCTCATTCTTCTACCCAGCTCCCAGCTTGTTTGTCCTCTAACTCTCCTGGGTGGCACAGATTGCCTCCACCCAGATCTCCGTGGACCTTTTCTTGGGCTGAACCCAAGATCCCCCACCCAGGCTCCTTCTACTGCTTCCCTCCTTGCCTCCCTCCCAAGTTCTGCATCCTTACCCCATCTGCTGTGTGTCTCCTCACCCCGGCCTCCTCCCCACCTCATCTGATTTTTCCTGCCCTGAAGCTGGCTTCATTCAGAGTATTCCTTTTCCTTGTTTGACTTCCTAACCTGGGATGCTTGCCTTCGACCCTAGTCCTCCTTCCTCCCACCCTGCCTCAATCTGCACCCCCCTTCTCCCCACCTCCTCTCACCCAGCCAACGTATCTTCCTCCCTTTCTGTGGATCTGGCCTCTCTCCTGCCCCATCTCCCCAGCTTGCTGACCAAACCCTCTCTGTCTGCCTGCTCCCTCCTCCCACCAGCCTCTCCACCTCATCTCCCCATATAGCAAGGCTATCAGACAGTAAGTGTGACGTTTGCCCTTGACTTGCTCTCTCCTGTCCCCTCCTTCTGGTCAGCCACCTCCCACGAAGTGATTTCCATATATTTGTTTCATGCCCCACCCTCCGGAGTAACCATATGATCCTTTTGTCTACCTGTTCCCTGGGTTATGCCATATTGGCCTTGTGTACTCTCTCATGAGGTCCTTTCCACACCTTTCCTCCCACCCCTCCCGCCTTCCAGCTGCCTTCTGATCCTCTACTTCCTCCCAAGACCTGCCAACTGAAACAAAGGGGCACCCTGAACCTCCTTGCCAATTTAATATTATTACGCCCCACACACCCTGTACACTAATCCTCTACCGAAGGTGCCGCTTTGTACAAGTCTACCCTCATTTAGGTGAGCAATGCGCCATCTAACAGAAATAATTCAGTCAGTGTTGCACTAAAACACAAACGTTTTCCCTCTGATTACAAGCAATTCCCTCTCTTCTTGACAGTAGCCAGTTTTCTAGCCATAGCAGTAGACGGTTCACAAGCAAAATTAGCCCATCACAACACTAGACAGCTCAGAGGCCCTAGCAGTAATCAATTCACACACAGTTGCCTACTCCCTCAGATGTAGTTGGTACACAGTCAGTTTATACAGTCTGCTTCATATGCCCTCCTGGTAGTAGTCAGCGTTGCCCTACAGCATGTACAGGACCCTTTTCCCCAATCAGCCAACAATCCAGCTTCCTAGTGTTCCAGTTCACCAACCAGACTTGTCCTCCTCCAAGGCTCAACCCACAGACCATTTAATAGAGGTGGGGCTAGGGTGGGTGGTGGAACAAAGAACAGTTTGCCTCCTCTGATTGTGACTGGACTATTTGCCTTTATGGCCCAGTCACACAGCCAAAGGTCGCGCCCTATTCACTGATTGGCTGCCCCTTCCTGAGTCGCCGGCTTGCAAAGTATAGTAATATGGGACCCGTATGCGATGGTCTGTTCCCCACCAACAAGAGCTTCCTTGTAGATCAATGTGATCCCATCCCTCCCACTGCCGATGCAGCCCCAGAATGCCTGCCCAGACCACTTCCAGTGACAGGCCCCGGTCTGGAACGAACAGCTCTCCTCCCCTGATTGGAACTGGGCTAATCGTTGCTATAGATATTAAAAAAGGATGGGTCCAGCACCAACCCCTGGGGCACACCACTACCATCCTGGAATGCACCCCATTTGCCTTATCACCACCCTCTGGTTTCAGTCTTTGAACCAGTTCTCCACCCACCTTGTTATTTTCTGTTCCACCCTAAAGCCTTCCAGCTCATTTACCAGCCTCTATGTGGCAAAGTGTCAAAGCACTGCTGAAATCTGGGCAGCCACATCCTCCTCCATCCACCTTCCTGTTACCCAGTCAAAAACTCATTTAAGTTTGTCGGCACAACCTGTCTCCTAAAACCAAACTGCCTTGGGTCCTGGAGGCAGATAGCACATTGCAAGGCTTTGAGCTTACAGATCTGGAGATCTGTTTGAATCCAACAGCTGTCTAAGTGCATACTGTGTGATTCTGGAGTAGTTACTTAACTTCCTTGTGTCCAGGTTGCATCTGGAAACAAGCTTCAGCTTAGTGTGCTACTCCTGGTTAAACAATGTTCCCTTCCCCACTTCCCCTACAGACCATTGACGACCAGGTGCTCCACTATTCTTTCCTTCAGCAGTATTTCCGTTACTTTTCCCACTGTTGTGGTCAGGCTGACCAGTATGTAGTTCCTGCATCCTCCCTGTTAACACTTTTGTATAGTGGGGCCACATCAGCCCTTCTCCAATCCCTGGGCATGTCACCAGTTTACAAAGATAGGGTGAACAGGGTAGTCGGAGGCCCTACTAACACCTCCCTTAGCTCCCTCAGTGTCCAGGGGTGCATCTGTCTGGCCCATAGCCTTATTGCTGCCAGTTCCATGAGGATCCTTTCTTTTGCAGAGGGATCTGAGTCCTTTTCTGTGATCTCTCCATCCTTACTAATGCTGGCCCATTTCCTGCCCCTTCCTTTGTAAAAACCGAACAGAAGTGTTTGTTCAGTATTTCTGCTTTTTGATGGTCATATTTTACCCTCCCTTCCTCCATCCACCCTTTTCAGACACTCAATATCTCCCCTTGCCTTCCTTTTCTCCCTGATGTACCTGCATGTAAAAGGTTTTGTCCCTCCTTACCACAATACCCACTGGCTGGCTTGTGTCAAAGGTCCCACATAAGTGTGGGTCTGGTGCCAATGTGCACTTTGCATGGAGCCATTTTGGTTTGTTCTGCTGTGCTGTAGTGTAGTGGATTATGATGACTGGTTTGCTGGATTCTGCATGACAGCTTCATTTGCAACAGATCCTGGAGTCCTTTGCAGTGAGATTGTCCTACATGCATGTTAAGAGTTTATATAGGCTCTCATCTTTGGTTTACTGGCCCCACTGAACTCCCTGGGCTAAGTTCTGTCACAGACTGACTTATCCTCTGGAGAAGAGCAGAAGTGGAAAACATCTGATATAAGATTGTGTAGGCTCAAATGTGCACTGCAGGCTATTGGAACTTCTATTGCCTGTTGCCAGCTGAAGGGAGTTCTGGGACTGGTTGTGTCTGCGTATATCTGCCTAGAGATGGTCACAGTTGGCCTGCTGCGTGTGCAATGGATGGTTGTTGGAATTCAAATCGGTTGGGGGACTTAGAGGAAGGATTAGGAAGTACTTCTTCACTGAGAGGGTGGTGGACAACTCGGAATGGGCTGCTGAGGGAAATGGTGGAGGGGTTCCACGAGGGCATGGGATAAAGCACAGAGGGCAACTGGCATGGGGACTACAGAAGCTGCCCAGTGGATATCTAGGCGAACTGGCAGACTAGGTATTTGCGGTCCCTTTCTGCCATCACATACCTGTGTTCCTATGTATTCTACAGGCAGATTGGGGAAAGGGAGGGGGATCCACTACACCACCAGGGAAGCATTCATTGTGCCTTGAATATCTGTTCCTTGGTGTCTTTATCCTACCCTGTGTTGGTTGATGTGTGGAGCAACATGACGACCTACCCACCAAAAAGATCAGTTCTAGGGGCACAGGAAAGGAGTCCTCCTCCCTCCCCCAACCATGACATCCCCTGAGTGACCAAGTCCATTCTAAAAGCCAGGTTGATGGTGTGGTACAGGTCTGGTATCTCCCCCCCAACCCACTTTTTTATTTTAACCTCTACAGAGCCTTCCCAACTGACCCAGCTGATCAGTATTTTATTTTTCATACTGACCCATTTTCTCTTTTATATCTAGGTCTGACAAGACATTGACTGGGAGTAGGAGGACACTGACCATATGTATCAGATAAGTATTGTTTTTTGTTTACCTTACATTGTTTGTCATATAATAGTTCATAACCCAGCTGCAGATCCTTTGTGAGCCCATTGCTGTTCTTGTTTTACAGGTACTAATGGTTGCTATGGGAGGCACTGGGTTGGAGCTGTACCTTGTGCTTTAGAAAGGAGACTATGGGCTTAGGAGTATGGGATGGGCATCAAGGTTGGGAACTCCAAGGAACACCACACAACCAATTTGCCAAGGCTCGTGAGGCTCTAACCCTGTTTTTCATTTTCTTGCTTTGTGTACTTTGCATTCTGATGCCTGCATTAATGTAGTGTTTTTGTTTTGCAACAAGTACTGTCTCGTATATGTGTGTGTGTGTGTGTAATAGATAACCCACTGTAGGGTGTGTGGTCACGCTCTGATACAAGCACATCTTGGTGTGTGTTGTTGCACATGAGGCCACATAAACCACCCAAGCCATGTGTATATCACTGCGCTTCCACACACTACACAGTGGGTTATCTATCTTATAAAATGGCAAAATTGTTTTGGAGGGGAGTAAAAGTGCAGGTGTGTGGTTGCACTCCGATATACGCACAGTCACTTAATGGTGTTTGTCCAATGTGATTGATAATCCCATTTTAGATATAGATATATAGATATACACACACTTCACTCGAACAGCCCCTTGATACCGAAAATAATTTTCCACACTGCGCATGTGCTCCCAGTACTAAGAGGCTCTCTTCTCCTTTTGAAGATAAACCTGGAAATACTGGCGAGGACCTACATATCAGTGAGGTTCCCATACCATTTTCTGCAAACCAGAACGATTGTTGGTCATTCCTTTACCTAAATGTCCACTCCTTCCTGTGACTTTGAGTTAAACATGGGGTAACAGACTTTAGTACCTCTAGACATAGCCCCAAGATCTCCATCTTCTTTGGAATTCACAGATGACTTTCTCACTCAGGAACCCTTAAGTAAAGCTTCCTCTGCTGAGGTTGCAGAATACTTGCAGATGAATACTGTTTTGTTTTGTTGGAATTTGCGACACCATCTTTAATGCAGCCTAATACACTGAAACAGAACTACAACACTGCTGACAGGAGTGCTACTAAAATCACACTGCACACTGAAGTGCACTACAGCTGTTGATGCAGTGCTAATTAGCATAGTTCACACACACTGAAAAACAATGCAACACTGCTTCAGGCAGTGTTGAAAACATCTGTTAATTGCAGTACTTTTGCAGTGTGATTACAGTAAGTATCTAACAAATCCGCACACACTGAAAAGCAGTGCAAAACTGCTTAAGGCAGTGTTGCTGACAGAACACTGCTTCAGGCAGTGTTGATGACAAAACACTGCTAATTGCAGTACTTTTGCAGTGTGATTACAGCGCTAATTAACATAATTCGCACACACTGTATCAGCACTGCATGTACACCAAAAGAGACCTGAAGATGCACTGATTTATTTATTTATTTAGGTTTTGTTAACCGGGTAAGTGCGCTAGTCAGCAAGTGACTGTTTTCAGGCACGACCCGGGAGGTACAATTACAATACACAAAGAGTACAGCCAGATTATTAAGACAACGAGTACAAAAAATGCAGAGAGAAATACATATGGCAATGTAACATACATTAGTAAACAAAAATATACTTTAGCACTTGATCATAGAACATACTCAAAAATGTGAATAGTAGAAGACAGAAAATAAGAGAGGATAGGCATCAGTAGAAAAGACACAAGGAAGGGAAAACTGGCAAAAGGATGGGAGGGAGAGATTAAGTGGAAAGGAGGTGCCGTCAGATACGGCAACAGCGGGGTGAGGTACCAACCTGCGGCCGAGCCTATGGAGCCGAAAGACGGCAGGCGAAGAGAGGGTGGTGGGGGGAGCGGCAGTAGATGGCAACAGCGGTAGGAGGTAGGAAAATACAGCCGGTCTGGTGGAACTGATAGACAGCAGG
This sequence comes from Neoceratodus forsteri, assembly GCA_016271365.2. NCBI lineage: Eukaryota > Metazoa > Chordata > Ceratodontiformes > Ceratodontidae > Neoceratodus > Neoceratodus forsteri. The sequence continues at coordinate 591,897,119 of CM057452.1, read as the reverse complement.
GCGAGAGTGAGGATGCCGGTGAGGGGATAGAGGGAGGAGTTACGCAGTAGCGGCAAAAATGTCAAAAGTCAAGCTTCGAGCCAGTGGAACCAAGAGACGGCAGGGCAGGGAAGGGGGGCGGTAGACGGTGGGAGTAGGCGTAGTAGGTGGAGAGAGGTGTACTACACAGCCAGGAGGGTGGGGACTAAGGAGGGGCATGGATGAGGTAGGAACAGGTAAAGGTGAGTTTGGTGGGGAGTGGCAAAAAGGGGGGAAGAGGACATAACAGAAGAAGGGGGAAGAGCAGCAGTGGGGTTAAGTGAGGAGAGGCTGTGAAGTGAAGATAAGAATGTCATGGAGTAGAATAGCGACTTACAATTGTCAACAGCTAACATTAGGCTTATAAAGAAACAGGTTAAGGCAACATTAATTACAAGGCACAAAATAAAACATTAATTACAAGGCACAGTATAGAACACCCATTTAGACAGGCAAAAGTGCTAGCAATGAGGAAACAGTACAAATGCAGCGGATCAGGTAGGGTCAAAGCAAACACATTTGTCCATAGTAGTGAGGAAAGTCCTGAGTTTGCTCTTAAAGTCACATGAGGAGGAGACATCTCTTAGATCCTGAGGTAGTAGGTTCCATGGGTGGGGCAGCATGATGGAAGGAGCCCATGCCCTTTTTAGTCCGGCAAAAGGGGATGGATAGAGGTCTGATCAGCGATCTAAGATTCCTTGTGGGAATGGCCGGCCTGAGGAGATCAGACAGGATAGCAGGTTTGGACATCCTTAGGATGGAATCAACTAAATTGTACAAGTAGTACTGCCTGGTAGAGGAAGGAGAGAGCCAACCAAGGTCCTGATATAAGAGACAATGATGCTGCAGCGAGGTGCTTTGGTTGCATACCTGCACACATTATTGAAGGTAGTATTCCATAGTTGCAGTGAAGATTTGGTGCAAGGACAGGATGGGACACCCATATGTAAGAGTTGGCAATAGAATGCCTCTGGCTATCGCCAGTTTAGCAGGGGTGAGCAGGTATTTGGTTCTATAGGCGCCCCCAATTTGCAGTTAATTGACTTGCAGGTTTCTTATATGTGCTTTCAGGTCCAAGGTTTGATCCAGGTGGATGCCAAGGTACGAAAGGAAGTGACAGTTTCTATAGGGTCCCCATCAATATTAGAGACAGAGATGGTCAGAGGACAGGATCTAAGCTTGTGATTGGAGCCAAACATCATAACTTTTGTTTTATTTGTATTTAAAACTAGGCATTGAGAGTTCAACCAGTGTTGTACAGCACGTAAAATCTGCAGTGAGGGCAGCATTTAGATCCAGGACCTTATCAGAGTGATAATAAATTACCAGGTCATCCGCGATAAAGAAGTGAGTGACCTGTGGTGACCAGCTCAGGAAGTTTATTGACAAATAATGAGAATAGAAGAGGGCCAAGTATAGACCCCTGAGGGACCCCAATGTTGATAACAGCACTGTCTGACATGGATGAATTAAACTTAACAGCTTGTGTTCTGTTGGAGAGGTAGCTTTTGAACCAGGTAGTGACTGGGGGAGAGAAGCCCAAGGTACTGAGGGCGGATAGTAGCAGAGAATGGTCAACCAGATTGAAAGCTTTGGTTAAGTCAATGAAGACTGCCCCTGTTAACTTTCCTCTATCCATATTGGTAACGATATCTGAAGTGAATTTTGCAAGTGCTGTCATGGTGCTGTGATGCTTTCTAAAACCATGTTGTGCTGAGCTTAGTAAATTGAATTTCTCAAGGTATTCAGTGATTTGCATGGATACTACTTTTTCAAGGATTTTATTCAGAACAGACAAAATAGCAATAGGCGGTAATTTGATATGTCATTTTACTGCCTTTCTTAAATACAGGAGTGACTCTGGCTGCCTTCCAGACTTCAGGGACAATGCCATTGGAGAGAGATAGGTGAAGATGTGTGCCAGGGGCCAGAGATGTAGTAACAAGCCATTTTTAGTAGTCTTGGTTCTAGGCCATCTGAGCCAGTACTGGTGTTTTCAGAGAGTGACCTGAGCAGCTTTAGGACCTGATGCCTAGACACTTCCCTGAAATAGAAGGGGTTGGTTAAGTTTGGGGTCCTTCAGATGCTGTGGGGTTAAACTGTGAAGCAGAGGATTGTGATGGAGGGAAGCTGTGTAGGCAGATAAGTCAGAAAATTGTTGGTTAAAAGCATTTGCAAAGGTAGTAGAATCATTACAGTGTACACCATGTAGGACCATATCTGAGGGAGACATCTTTAGCAGAACCCAAGAAGGACTTAATGTGACCCCAAAACTATGAGGGTCATTGGAAGAATTAATCAGCAGGTTTTGGCAGTATTTACTTTTGGCCTGCCTGATGCATCTTTACAGTCATTTCTGTATTGTTTATACAGAATGAGATCTGACTGCAGTCCAGTTTGTTTGTACTTTTCCATTGATTGTCTCTAACTTTTAACTTTTGAAGCAGGTCTTTTTCAGCCACCTCGAATGCTGGCCTTACCCTCCTTTTGACTGTAGGGAGGTGCTTCTTTTGGATGTTGCCAAATTCAGTCAGAAATGAATTGAGGGCAGTATCAACATTGGTTCTGATATAAATGTTAGACCAGTCAACACAAGAGAGGTCAAATAGGAAGGCTTGTTTGTCCAGGGCAGCATAGTTTGAAAACCTAATCAGACATGGTGGAGGAGGAGGAGGTGGACAGGATCGCCATCGACAAAGTGTGGGGGAATGATCAGTGATTGAGTCAGCAAGCACTGTGGCATCTAGTACATGATCAGGTCTGGTGGTGAGGATCCAATCAAGTAGGGACCCTGAGTGCTGAGTAGTAGTTCTGGTAAAGTCTGTGATAGTTTGGTGTAGATTGTGCTTCTGTATTAGAGATTCAAGGATGCTGTGCTGTGGACCCAGCCAGTTAAGGTTCAGGTCCCCAAGGAGTAGAGCCTCATTTGATTTTACATTCTGGGAGACATATTGTAGCAAATTCTGGAGACCACTCATCCCGCTTGTAGGTAGATTGTAGACACAAATGATGTGCAGCAATTTTGAACCCAGTGCCAGGGTAGCGTGCAGAGTTTCACAAGGTGTTAGGGAATCAGTGCAGGGTAGGATGTTCAGGGATAGATGATTTTTGTACATAATCGCAACCCCCCCCTCTCTTTGACCCAATACGGTTTTTCCTTAGAATGCTATAACCAGGCACAAGACAAGTGGCATCAGGCACCCAAGGCTTCAGCCAAGTCTCTGATAGGCATAAAATGTCAGGGTTTATTAGTTTAGCCCAGGCTTTGAGCTCAGCCAGGTGACTCGTGAGACTCGGATATTCATGTGAGCTATAACCAGACCCTTTTTGTTGCAGCCGTTGCAGGGGTGACGAAACCATAGACGGATTGGGTATATCTCCATGCAAGCATAAGGAGCCGGGGCAAGGTGAGAAAGTAGGTTGGCAGAGAGTGCCTAGCTGGAGTTTGGGTCTATGATAGTTCAAGAGATAGAAGTGGATAGACAGATAGATACAGCCCTTTTGATGAGGATAGAGTGAGCAGGGTAGAATTGAGTAATAGTACAGCAGGATGTTAGAAAACCTGAAGTCACTATCATTGTTAGCGAGGGATAAGTAGCAAGAGATGTACAAGTTGTTAGCCAGTTTAGACATAACAGGAGAGACAGGAGTATAAGTGGTGAAGTTTTAGAGGTGAGAGGAGGGTTCATTAGGGGGAGACTGGGGTGCAGCACCATATCTGAAGTGGCCAGTTTCACAGAAGAAACTATGTTGCTATCTGAATACCCTGATCACGTAAATGACCTAACCTAAAAGTTAAACTTCAGCATGATTTGTGTAATTTGTCGACTTCCAAAACGTAATATTAAAACTATGATGCTGACGAATATTTAATTCCAACGTTCCTGCCAGCCCCTCCTGTGCTCTGCATGGCGGGGTCGGCGTGAATTTAATAGTTTCAGGATACTGCTTAACAGTCAATAACAGAATAAATTATTTAACAAAACTGTAGTAATGACATTTTGAGAGTGCTGAGGTGGCCCTGCTTATATACACACGCTGAAAACTAAATGGCAATTAATGCTCTAATGCTTTAAAACAGTTATGAACAATCTTATTTGCTAATATTAAGATTTTCCAGAATTAAGCAGTAGAATTTTGAATGAGAGAAGTTCATACTGTAGAGCCACGGCATTTCAAAAGAAACTGGCCAATAGGAGCACACAGTCAGGGAGACCAACCAATCAGGTTGCAGAAGTAAGAAAGCACTGCTTTCTGGCTGGTCAAAAAGTTACCATACCTGTCATTGTTGCTGGCTGGAGAGGGTGGCGTGGGTGGTGGCTTTGAAGGTGCCGGTCGCCCCGCTAAAAGGTCTTGGAGGGCTGTTGTTGCTTGCAGACTTTTGTGGTCTCCGGTTTTGGAGGTGCCACTCGGGCTGTTGGCAGAGGCACAGTTAGGAGGGAGCTTGGAGGGCTTGTATGGCAACGGAACGCCCGCTCAGGGGATCCTCCAAGGAGAAAGCAGCAAATGAAATAAAAGATAGATCCAGTGGAAATGATGAACTGAAGAGGACCAGAGTCACAGAAAGTGTTAAATTCCTTCAATGTGATGAACTTTGGCCTGGGCATATGCAGGATGTGAAAACCTTTTGTCTGTATGTTTCCTTTGTTCTTAAAAATGGTTGCTGACTAGCCCAAGTAAAATTCCTTTTGGAGCAGGTCAGACGAAAATGTTGATTTAATCGCAGGGCTCAACATCACCGAGTTTGTCAGACTTAGTTGCTAGAGTTATTTTTCCTTGGGGTGGCTTCCAAAAAGTTGATTTAAAATGAAAATGCTGATACCTGCCCTAGGGAGCCATAGGTAGGTGTCCAAATGTGTAATGTACACTAACTGTAAAATAAAAGATAGAAAAGGGGTCAGAAATGATCTGCAGCTCTTTAGGGTGTTCAGAAGAGAGGAAGGGACAGGAAAAATATAAAAATATACTTATCTGATAAGGTTTAAGAACCCCTGTCCTATCAGACCTCTCAAGTGTCCTTTATTATGAGGTACATCCCTCATTTTACTCCTTAAACGTGTCCTGTCCATTACTGAAAAGCAGGTGTCCGAGAAATATGCTAAAAATACATCTTCCAGTTACTGTACCACGACCGGGTCCATTCCTCTCGTGAAATCTTACAACAAACAAGCAGATGACCATCTTCATGTGTCAACATAACACCCGGCGCTTGCAGCCTTGGTTAGCTCGGTTTTGCCGGGTCGTACTAAAAAGCTTACAGCACTCTGCTTTCCCAGTTTGGATTTATCTTCCTGAGTGCTGAAGTGATTAAACACTGATGGACTGCATTATGAAATGAAGTGTGCAGGAAGTGTACACTGCTACTGTAGCACTGAGATAACACCATATAGTGACTATTTGAACACTTCACTTCCCTCTGGGTATAGACATTATCAGAGATGAAGAACTAGCAATTAATGTCTACAGCAAGAGTGAGACCACACCACAGGCTTCAGCATCCCTAACTTCTAACAAAAACCCAGTTCTTGAGCTACACTTATGGCAGTTATCAGAAGAAGGAACCACTGAACAGGTTACCACCATCTTACAGCTAGAGCCAGCACAAATCTTATGTGGTGCAGCTTCGCTAATCTGCAGTGCTACCAAGAAGAGAGGAAATGCTAAAACCATGGCAAAGCGTCAACTCCAGGAAGTTATACAGTAAACCCCTGAGGTGGTGACGGAGCAAGTGGAACATGCTAGAACACTGAGCCATGACCACTAGGAAAAGTACTATGATCAGAAAAGAGGGTGTGTCACTTTTAAAATGCGGGACTTGGTACTCTTAAAATGACACATGCAATCCAGCAAAGAAGATGACATCTGTGCAAAGCTGGCTCGACCATGGAAAGGACACTACATTATTTCCAAGAGGTGTTCAAACATTGCATATGGACTGGTGGAACCTGCAACTGGACAGTGCAGGAGGGTACATTGCATATCAAACCCTAGGAAGTTCAGGAATAGGATGGACACACACACCTAACATTGAATTTGGGGAAGAGACCAGTTTGTCTCATGCTCCTTCAACTGGCAGGAGGAGAACCAAAACAATAGGGACTCAGGGAAGACTAGGCTTAGACCAAGAGTGCCAGTGGACTATAGAGCTCGGCACAACTGGGGAACCATGGGGGAGAAGTAGCAGCTCTAATCATTGCACTAAAACTGTCATGCCATGAAAACTCAACGTTTATTGTAAATAGTTAAATGTTAACTCAATATAGTAATGAGTTGCTACTTCTGTGTTTAAGCCTACCATTTGGACGTCTTGTCAACTTCATTGACGCTTGGGGGAGGGGAATGTAACGGTCATGACCACCCATTACAGTCAACCCACCAAATAAATGCAAAATAAAGGGACTTAGCTGAATGCAGGGTGCCAAGGTGTAGTCCAGGGGAGAGGTTGTTTGACACACCTGTAAAGAAAAAAAAGTGGTTTGGAGGAAGGGACTCAGCTAAAACCCCTTTGTCCACAATGGTGGCCGGGCGGCAAATATCTAATTTAGTAGCCAAGTGGCTAGTGAGGGCTAAGTGGGTGACTGGTGTCCTTTTGATATTTAAACTGTGTGAAGTGGGGAGATAGAACAAGCAGAGAGGGTGTAAGTTGACAGCAACACAAAGCCCAAAGAGGCATAACTATATAATAAATGAGATATATCTATACAAATAAAATGGTAATCTGGAAGTGGGGGCAAGCAGTCCTCATAGCCAGCTCAGGCAGGCCATGTTGTGAAATGTCTGTTGGCTGGATCTGATTTCACTAGAACAGTAGGAGGTGGAACCAGCCTGATAAAAGATTATACAATGGGCACAAAAACAAATCGCAAATCCTCCATCCTTATTGGCTGACTGGCTCCTTGCTCCTGTTGTAAATCCTAGCATCACCCCACGGGAAGAGGTGTCAGCTGCCACTCATCCGCATCAGGATGTCCCCCGAAATCACTCTAACAGTCACCAACACAGCACTCAGGAAGACTGCAAAAATCCCTACTCATTAGCGACCAGCAAATTGCATCACCAAGCAGTCACTACAACATGAAACCATGTACCTCAAATAAAATAGCGGGCAAATTCAAACCGCTGCTTTCTCTCCTATTCATCGCTATTTCTCTCACACTCTCTTCTGTGCCATACGCACAATTTTCAACATTTCCCGTCCCCTCAAAAACACACTGCAACTGACAATGCACAGTAGCAGCAGCAGCACGGCTCCAGCAACCAGGGAGTATTTTTTTCCAGCGGAACAATAAACACAGTAAAAATAGGTTAAAATGAGAAAAAAACTTTTATTTACTTTTTTTTCTAGGTGCCAAAAAAAAAGGAGGACATTGCATAATCGCAGTATACCACTCGAGGGTGTTGGTGATGCCAGGATTTACCCAAGCCTGGTGTGTTTTGGCCACTCGGCTGCACCTCTTGAGCAAACAACACACCACAAGTGGGTAAATCCTGGCATCACCAACACCCTCTTGTGGTATATTGCTTAAATCAGAGTGTAGGGAGTGGTGTTCAGGGGATGGGTAGTTGAGCAGAGAAGCAGTGGGACAGAAGCTTTTTGGAAAAAAATGCCTAACTTTGAAAAAGGCCAGGCTCTCTCCCAATTGGCTGCCAGTGACCTCAACACAAAATGCTCCAATCAGATACAAGAAAGGTGAGCTGGAGTGTTCAGTGTAGCTCAACTGTTTGTACATGTCTCTATGCTCTGAGCAGGAGCAAGTAGTAGTGCAGTGGCAGGGCTGAGCCACTAACATCAAGAAAAGCAAAGAAAACTGGAAAAGTTTTAAAGTATAGGCTAGTTACCTAAGGGGCTATTATTGCCAAGATGGAAGAAAAGTATTCTAGCTAGGAAAGCCAACCAGTTAGAGCAACTGGTTCCAGAGACTTTGAGCCCTGATAGACCAAGCAAGCAGGGAGGTGGAAGCTAAGTCTGCATATAACAGTCAAGACCTGCAAAGAGTTTAATTTTGAGCTAAAGTTTGTAGGAGGGTCTACCTGTTTGATGGGGACCAAAGAGGACCAGAGGTGCAGCTGAATAAAACCAGAACCTGGGAGGACCAAAGGAGCAGCTGAGCGTCCGAGAGGACACCTCATCAATCCCTGGCCAGGGCAGCGAAAAAAAAAAAAGGAACTCATTCTTCAAGGACTACACCCATTTTGGGTTAAGGTACCAGAGATTGTGACTTTTAAAATGAGACTTTGGGACATTTTACTGCTTACACTTGGGGTGGGGTGAAAATGTTTCTTGCAATTAAGTTTAGATTTTTTTGTCCGAAAAAGACAAATTATACTGTTTGAGCTGATGTTATTTTACTGCTTAGGCTGCGCAGCCATAGATTTGGATTTTTAGAGCCATTGCTGAGCTGAAATAAAAAGTTAGCAGATTGCTAAATAAATTGGTTCTAATTTAGAGATTTTATGCATCTGTGATAGTTTCTGTAGCACTGTTATGGTTAGAGGGTCATACCCCAAAGTAATATCTGCCAGCCCCGTAACTAACCTTTACAGCTAGCCAGATTCCATCACCCAGGTAGGTGAAAGCAGTGTGCAGGCAGGTGTTATAGATTGTGCCACAGTTCTAATATTGAACAGCACTATATGGTTATTATTGGTCCCCAGGTGGCCTCACACCATGACATCTGCAACACTGCCCCATTAGTGAGTACAAGGTCCAGTATTGCCCCATCACGAGTGGTTTCCTTTACTAGTTGCCTGAGGAATTCCCCCTGCAGGGAGTCCAAGAGGTCTCTGCTCCTAGCTGAAGCAGCAGCTGGGAGGCTCCAGTCTACAGCTGGCAGATTGAAGCCCCCCACCAGCAGTACCTCCCCCCTGGCTGCTATATTTAGGATGACATCCACCAGTATCTTATCAGTCTCCCCCCCCCCCATGGTGGAGGTCTGTAGATTACACCACTGCTAACAGTGGTTCCATTCTATCTCTAAGGTAACCCACATTGTCTACACCCCTGCCTGTATTCCCTCTGTCTCTGTGGCCTTTTTGCTGTCCCTATGTAGAGGGCCACTCCTCCCCATTTCTTGCCCTCCCTATCCTTCCTGAACAGAGTATAGCCCAGTATGGCTGTATCCCAGTCATGGTTTTCTATGCAACATGACTCGATAATGATGACAATATCCAGGTCAGCCTCTGCCATAATGGCCTCTAGATCTGGACTTTTATTTCCCCAGACTTCCAGGATTTGTACACATGGCCTTCCAGATTTTGCTACTACCCTGTTTGTCAACCCCTTTTTGTGTTTGCTTGCACGCATGCGCAACAAACATTATGCTGCAGCTTAGGAGAGAAGCAGGTTGTGAAGGTGTGGCGCTGTGGCAGTCAACGCCGGCACTGCATTTGTGAGCTTGGCACTGTTCACCCAATTCAGACCCAGTGTCCTGATGACACTGGTTCTGCAGAAGTGCCACCAACTTGAAATGATTTGGCCACTGCGAGAGAGGCCTCCTTGTCATTGCAGCATCAGCCATTCCGCTGCAATGAGGGAGTGACCCGTCATTGCAGGGCGGTACCTTGCCTAGTGTAAACATTTCTGCAAACATGGTGGCAGCTTGCCACCACCTCACAGCCCCATGAAAGCTGATGGGAGTGCCCAATCCCCCTTTCGGCATACCCCCAACCCAGTATTTGCCGACGGGGGAGCCCACTCCCCATTGGCATAATGCCTCCCCATTTGCTGTGTACCGAAGGGGTGCCAATCCCCCTCGACATCATGCGCCCCCCCCAAAACAGTCTCTCTTTTTGCCAATGGGGGCCCAATCCCTATCAGCTTCAGTCCCCCCTTCCCAGTTCAATTTGCTGATGGGGGAGACCAATCCCCATCAGTATAATGGCCTCATTAGTCATGTTTTACATGTGCCAAGGGGGTGCCCAATCTCCCTCAGCATCACGCACCCCCTCACCTGTTTCAGTGCTGACAGGGGCTCAATTTCCATTGGCTGCGGTCCCCTGCCCCACAAATGCTGCTGGCACACTGGGAGCCCACCCCAGAGTGCCAAACACACCTGTAAAAAAAGAAAACTGACCCACGTTGTCTGTGTTTTCTTTTTTTACCTATAACAAAGAAACAGCCTCTTGAAGTCTCTGGTGCCCTCCCTTGCCCACCCTCTGTGTAGTCTACCTCCCCACACCCCCTCACCTCATACTTACCTCCAGGGCCTGGCGCAATGTCTTTGGTGGACCAGGAACATGTCTGCACACTTCAAAGCTGACCACAAACTGAAGAAATGCAGGTAAGCTGTGTGGTGACATAAATGGGGTTCTCTCAACGTTGGTGCATATCTCAGGCATTTTTGGGAATGTTGGAACCACATTTTCAACATGGGGTTATTGGGACCCCTCCTCATGAATGCAGTCACTGTCGTGGTGTTATCCAGTCCCGAAAGGTGATTTCATGGTCACTACGTAGAATCACCTTTCAGGACCGGGTAATCAAATAACAGTGCCACTGTTCATGAGGTGTGCTCTCAAAAAGCCTATGTTGCAAATTTGGTGAAAAAATCCAAAAAATGACTGTTTTACGGGCGTGCGTTGCGCAGTTGCCACACACCTCGTAACTTCCGCTAACTTGCAATATTTTCACTCCTGATTTTCAACATTGGCATTTTTCTGCACCTCCTTATCAATGGTACAGCTGTCATTTTTCACATCTTGGCCAAAATGTGTTTTTGCACTTCCAGCGCAGAATAGCGCGGTCACTGTGGGAAATCAGTGTTCAGGTCACATTAAGAAAATCACAGTGACACTGTTCATGAGCAGATGCCCTAAAATGCCTATATTGAAAATCTGGTGACAAACATCCTTAAAATGACTGTGTTACAAGTGTGTGTTGCGCGGTTTCCGCGCCCCTCATAACTCCGCATATCTGTAATATTTTCACTCCAGATTTTCAACATTGGCATTTTTTCACACCTCCTTATGAAAAGTACAGCTGTCATTTTTCACATCCTGGCTGAAATGTGTTTTCATGTTTCCAGCACACAATAGCGCAGTTGCTGTGGGAAGCCAGTGTTAAGGACAGATTAAAAAATAAATAAATCAGTGACACTGTTCATGAGCAGAGGTGCTAAAATGCCTATGTTGAAAATTTAGTGACAAAAGTCCATGAAATGACTGTTATGAGCGTACATTGCACAGTTTCCATGCACCCTCGTAATTTTGTGCATTTGTAATATTTTTACTCCAGATTTTCAACATTGGCATTTCTTCACACCTCCTTATGAACAGTACAACTGTAATTTTTCATATCCTGCCCACAATATGCATTTACACATCTGGCGCAGAATAGCACAGTCACTGTGGAAAATCAATGTTTGGGACAGATTAAGAAAATCATAGTGACAGTGTTCATGAGCAGAGGTCACAAAATGCCTATGTTAAAAATTTGGTCACAAAAATTCCAGTAAATGACAGTTACGCACATGCATTGCACAGTTTCCACATAAGCCTGGAAGTTTGAGTATTTTTAATATTTTCACTATAGATTTTCAACATTGCCTTCTCTTCACACCTCCCTATGAATGGTACAGCTGTTATTCTTCACATCCTGCCCGATCTGTGTTTTCGTACATCTGGCACAGAATGGCACAGTCGCTGTGGGAACTCAAAGTTCGGGACACATTGACAAAATCACAGTGTCACTGTTCATGAGAAGAGGTCCCAAATGCTTTCATGAGGTGGGGGTCACAAAAAGGACATGTTGAACATTTGTAGTGCAAATACCAACAAATGCCCGGGGCGTTATGGTTTCTAACCATAATGTCCCACCCTGTAAACCTGACAGGCATCAGGGGTGTGCTTTTGGATTGCCAACTGTAATGCTCATGCCATTCCACCCCCACCCCATCACCCTGCAGCCAGTGACAGGCATCGAGGTGTGCCTTGGACTCTTCAGCCCCAGAGTTCACCCCATTCTCCTAGAATGCACCCATTTCAGCTCATGTCCTTATGGAATGGGGTGACAGTAATGCCAAACACCCCAAGGCACACCGCAACACGTGTCGGTGTCTGCAGGATAGGGTGAAGTGAAATGGCATGAACATTATGGATGATGATCCTGTCCGTCTCTGCAGGGTCGAGGTGGAGTTGGTGTGAAGTTCAATACTTCACCGCCATTCCTATTCTGCATCTCTTGAACTCCTGCATTTCTATGCTAATACCAGCAAGCAAACATTCGGCATTGGAAAATGCTTGTTTTCCCCTCTTTCCATACTCCCTCTGCCCTCATCCCCATCTCCCTTCATTACTACCATTTTGTTTTTATTATTTTTAGGTACCCTTTGGGATTTCTCTCCCCTAGGGTTCTCCCTACTGATTACTTCAGCATGTGGGGGAACAGCTTATGCCTCCCTGCTTCTTTCTACCACCCCCTTGGCTAGTTTAAATGCTCACCAAAGTAACATTTAAAGTGTTCACTGAGGACTATGCTTCCCCTTCTGGATGGATGCAGGGCATCTTCTCTGTATTGGCCCTTGTCCCTCCAGGTGGGACCCCAGTCCCCAGTGTCGCCAAAGCTCTCCTTTCTGCACCACACTTTCAACCATGAGTTGAAGCTCTGGGTATGGGTACCCTATCCTCTCCCCTGTCATAGACAGTCAACACCTCAGAAAAAAAGCCACTGAGCAAGCTAGCTGCCTAAGACCTCTCTACCCTGAACTCCTCATGCACTATCTCAGCCTTGTCCATAGCTAAATCATTAGTCCCCAGATGGACAATGACATCCAGATCTCCCTCCCTTCCTGCTGCCCCAACGATTCTTGAGTTCCTCTTTCCCTCCTTCCGAGTCATGGCAACACTTAGGCACCTAACCTCCATCTCCCCCACCCCATTCCCACTTCTATCCCTCTCACAATTGATGGCCCCACTAGGAGTTGCTTTCTCTTCCTCTGGGATCTCCTGCCACCCTCCTTAGGTTTGCATTAAGGAAGACCCCCATATCCTCCCTTGTCACTACCATAGGTGCCTTCATGGGACAGTCCTGCCCCCACCAGAGTGCTGTAGAAATTGTCTACTGGAACCAAATCAGGAATGTGCCTTTGACCCACCATCCTCACCATCCCAGAGCCACTATAGTCCAGCCACTCCTCCTCCTCCTTGGCATCCTCTGAGGTAATGGTGGCAGACATTGTGGCCTCTGGGTGGGAGAGGAGCCCACCCACAAATCCTAGCCAATGTGGCCTAGAGTCTAGTAGCCTCCTCCCTCAGCCCAGAGAGGAGCACAGATGGGACAGCACAACAGTCTCCAGAGGGTCTCCCTGAAAAGTGCCACTGCACTGTACCACTCCCAGCATAATTTGTACTCCTTCTCTCCTGGATATACTCGACCCCTTTTCCCCTGCCAGGGTTTATGCTGGCTATTACACTGCTCAGCCAGTAGTACCCTGTAGTATTAGTGTTTCTTCCTTTATCCCCTTCTGCTTTACCTACTGAGGTACCAGCACATATACATTCCCTAGCCTTGCTTCCTGACCTAGATAGGTTTTTAGCTAGTGTCCCACCTCACCCCCTTATTTTTATATAAACCTTTTTGTCCCCCTACTCTAGATAGGGGATTTCACCTATTCTCAGTTTAAGTCTACCCCTGACTTTTCACTCTCCCTTGCAGTGTGTGTGCTACAATGGGAGTGAACAGGATGGAATCTTACATCCATTGTTAGGCAGTCCTCTTGCTTTCCTGCTTCCTCCTTGGATGCATGCTGACACCAGATTCCTATTCTGCTCCTTCACTGATCTACTCACTCACTGCTGAGTTGCAGGGTGTCTGGCTGTCAGCTGCCTCATTAGGCTGATTCCTGTGGGCAGACTCGTCTATCCTTTTTGCGTGGGTCTTTTGCATGGGGGGGCCACAGTGTGGGGACTGCTTGAAGGTCTTTTCCTTATGTAGGTCTTTGCTTCTTCCTGGTGTGTTGTGACAGCTCCTTGTATTGGCTGCCAATGTGAATGGAGGAGCAGCCAGGCAGTAATTGGCTCTCCTTGTGAGCCTTCTCCAGCTCTGCTCCTCCTCAGTTCTCCTGGTGTTTGCTGTCCTCTTTGGTGGGGGGGGAATCCATGCCCCTTTCCTACTGATAGCAGTCTGCTACTGGTTGGGGTAGTGCTGGACTATTTAAAAACCCTAGCCCATTTCACCTGCTTCCTGGTGGGTCATGGCAGTTCCTCTGATTGGCTGCTGATGTGGAGGAAAGCATGGCCAAGCTGTGACTGGTTTTCCTGGTGAGCCTTCTCTAGTTCCTCCTCTGGTCTCCTAGTGTCTACTGTCCTCCTTGGTGTTAGGGGGCCGATTAATGTGCCTTTCTCACTAAGAACAGACTGCTGCTGTTTGGGGTAGTGCTGGGCTATTTAAAAACCCTAGCCCATTTCACTTGCTTCCTTGTGTATTGTGGCAGCTCCTCTGATTTACTGCCAACATGGGGGAGGCACAGCTGACCTGTGATTGGCTTTTCTGGCAAGCCTTCTCTAGCTTTTCTCCTCTGCAGGTCTCCCAGTGCCTGCTGTCCTCCTTGGTGTGTGTTTGTGGGGGATGATTCATGCCCCTTTCCCAGTGAGAACAGTCAAACAGTAATAATGGTAGTAGTGAAAATCAAGTAAAAAGAACAAGACAGTATTAATATAAAGCAGCAAGCAAAGTTTTAGCTTAACTCAGACTGTCAACAGAATTAGAACATATCGGAGTTCTGGATAGATACATCAGTCCGTGGCCCTGCAAGGGTTAAGATGAGTTCAGAAACCTTCTGCACTTTGGACAATACAGGTCATCTCACTCACATTTCAGGAGCAGCTGAACTGAAATGCACAAGGAGTCAATTTAAATAACCCTCTTGGCATATGAGGTCATCAACCAATCAGAACAGGTGGTGCCAAGTTTCAGTCACACACACACACACACACACACACACACGTTAAATAAAGGCTTTTTTTCTAAACTTTATCCCACTTGGGTCATTATAGGAATTAATTTGTGCATCAGACATTTTTAGGTTTCCTTGCACATGCACAAGAAACATATTGTGGTAGAACGACATTTTGGAGGTGTGCCAGGGACAAGTCCAATGCACAGCACTATGCAGTGGGCTTGTCCCTGACAGCCTAATGAGAATGCAACCAGACTGTGACACTAGTCACAGTTTCATAGCTGGAAGCCATTCTCTAGTTAAAAGAAATGAAACGCTCCAATGACAGCACTTCATTCCTTTCATTTGCATAATGCCGACTGGTTCAAAGTTCAAAGTTCTTTTTATTTCAATGTATACAAATTCTTTAGGAATTATTACATTATACATTTGAGTACATACAAATACATTAAATGACAATTTAAAATATATACACAGTTTAAAATTTAAAACAGATGAAGAGAGCACTGCAACTATGGTTCACATTCCCTTATTCACATCTACCATAGAAAACACATCTTTAATGCTTATGAATTTATATAAAACTAAACTATTAAACCTTACCATCCCAAAAATCATTCATTTATCAGACAAAGTCATCAAATATACAAATATTTCATTATCATCTTTAAACTTTCTTCCATCATACAGGGGTTCTATCCATTTATATCTTTCGTTTTTTTAAGGTTTCACAATATAACAGTAAGTGCTGAATTGTTATTAAGGATTCAGTTTTGCACAAACATTCTTTGATAACCTTTCCATGTTGCCCTGATTTGGCAATTATGGGGAAATGACCCCATAATGTACCCAGTCTTGCTATACTCAGAGCAGACCTATGTACATTATTTTCACAGAATAGTAAATATTGCTCCAAACTACGTTCATTCTTTAATTTGCTCTAGATCCTGTTATCATCAATGTAATGTATTCTATCAGTATCTTTCTACATGAAAATATCTTCAATCCTCTGTAGCTCTTCGTCCAAAAATGTATTAGGGTTGACAATTATATCTAATTTCATGTTATGCATTCCAAATGTTCTCATTTTTGATTAAGAATTTCAAAGCAATTTATACCACAATCATTATTTCTTCTATATCTCAATATATTATTCCAGCATACCTTTTGTAATCTATTATTGTCCATTATTAGTATTTTTTTCCATAATTGTACTGCTCCTCTCAACCCTCTTGCTTCTAGTGCAAGTGTACTAGTTTCCAGTCTTAAGAACATTGTAGATGCATTTCTTGGAGCACCCAGAGTTTATCTCAAGAAAGAATTTTGCACTGGTTCTAATTGAGCTGACTTAATACTTAATCCTCAGATTTTGCTACCATAAAGTAACTGACCTATACCTTTTGAGTTAAATGCTATAATCATTGCTTTATGCAAGTCTTTATCACATTTATTCCCAAACCTATATATTGCCGATGTCATACGCTAGGCTGATGAATGAGCATTGTTTATTTGTATCTTCCAGTTTAATTTGGCATCAAAATGGATGCCTAACATTTATATTCATCCACCATATCTATTTTAAGTCGTCCACACACCATGAATGTCTTAATTTTTTTTTGCTGAATACCGTAATCTTTGATTTACTTATATCTAATTCTAATTCTAGATGTTTAAGTTGCTGAACAACAGTACTGACCCCTCTTTCAAGACCCAAAGGAGTCCTGGAGAGTATGATTGCATCATCTGCATACATTAAAATTGGTATTTTAGTGCCATTAATTGATGGAGAAAACATATCAATATTGGTTATTTTATCAATTAAGGTTTATAATATGGGTGCTAGCATACACTCCTGCTTTACCCCTCATGTGATACGAATTGAGTCTGATAGAACACCATCTTTGGTTAGCTTCATTCTAGACTCAGTATTATTATGTAACATATGTAAAATAGCTAGTAATTGAAGATCAATACCTTTACTTTCCAATATTTCCTACAGTATGTTTCTATTAACAGAATCAAAAGCTGCTCTAATGTCAATAAAACATACATATATGTTTCTTCTCCTGGTATTAACATATGTGTCTAAAATATAATTTAGAGGAAACACCAAATCAAGAGTACTATGTGTTCTCCTAGATCCACATTGGTAACATGAGATCAAGTTATTGTACTCTACCCATTGCTCTAATCTAGGTAAAATTATTCTACAACAAATGTTTTAAATAATAGGAAGAGTAATTAATCTGTATCATTATGGGTCTTTTTTTTGTCCTTTTTTAAATAAAGGAATAATTATTCCACAATTCCAACTGCTTGGGACCTTAAGGTTGCTATTAATCATGGAAAAGATATTCACCGAAAGGCTCCACCAGAATTCAATATTACCTTGACACAGTTCAGCTGGCAAACCATCTATGCCTGCAACTTTATTGTTTTTTTGAGCTTTGATTGCCACTATAACATCTCCCTTACTGATTCTGTCCCGGTGTGGTAATGTATCTAAATTCATTTTTTTCTGCATCTGTGAAGAGATTCAACCATTACATACTTCATTATATATTATGTTAAAATATGAATTCCATTTGTTAGCAGGGATAACTGCTGTTATATTATATTGTCTATTGTTTTCAGCAGTTCCAAATGCCACTAATGACCAAAATTTATGTGTGTCTTTAGCATGTATTGCATCTTGTAACTCACCCCAAAGTAATCTTTCTTTTTGGCTTTATATATATATATATATATATATATATATATATATATATATATATACACACATATATATATATATATATATAAACTGAGTAACTTTGTGTATTCCTTTTTTAACAACCTTAGTGCATTTAACAGAGATCGATCAGAGGTTTTGGTTAAACAGCGTCCTGCCTTATTAATAGCCTTTTTAAGCTGTATACAATCTTTGTCAAACCATGGATTACTTTTCCCAACATCACAGGTGCTTTTTTTTTCTCTTGATTCCCTCCAGTCTAGTTACAATAGAGTCCATAAGGTCATTAAACATTTTTTAGTCTCACATCAACTAGGGGCTCATTCACACTCTCAATGTGTTGTAATAGTAGCCCCAGTTGTAAAGTGTGTATTATATTATTTTATTTATCACTTTGACAGTGTGTTAATTCCATTTAGTTTTCTTTGCATATATACTGTAATGCACACATTTTTGTCGGCTTCATACTCTTTATGAATCTCGGGGGGGTAACTTGGATATCAATGTCTAAGATGCATTCAAAAGGAAAATGGTCACTGTCTCATAATTGTAATACTTGAAAATATTTAACTTTTTTATACGTGTAGACATCTATCAAGCAGATGTCCAACATACTTCCTCAGTTTTTCATTAGGAATGTAATTTCACCATTTCTGCCTCCTTTGCATCTTCCATTTAATAATCTGAGATCAAGTTTGACGGCAAATTGTAAAATAATCATTCCCTTCATATTCAGCACTTTATCTTTGGAACATCTGACACTAATACACTGTCTGTAACAGAGTAGACACACCAGAAGGTGTAGACAGAATGAGAAGGGACCTGCAGAAACTTGAAGAATGGTCAGGGGTTTGGCAGTTTAAATTCAATGCAAAGAAGTGCAAGATAATGCATATGGGGCACAAAAACCTGGCACAATATATCAGTTGGGGAGGTGAGGATATAGCATGTACCAAGCAGGAAAGGGATCTTGGGGTTATCATCTCTGATGACCTCAAGGAAGGAAATAGTGTGACAAGGCAGCAGGTAAAGCAAATAAGATGCTGGGATGCATAGGCAGGGGCATCACCAGCAGGAAAAGGGAGGTCATAATTCCACTATACAAGACACTAGTGAGGCCCCACCTGGAGTACAGCGTACAGTTCTGGAGACCTTACCTACATAAGGACAAAGACAGGGTAGAGAAGGTTCAGAGGAGGGCAACAAAGATGGTGCATGGATTGCATCACAAGTCCTATGAGAGCAGGTTGAAGGAACTGAACATGTACTCCCTGGAGGAGAGGAGAGAGAGAAGGGATATGATAGAGACATACAAGTATCTTACAGGGAGGAACAGGGTGCAGGAATACACTATTTTTAAGCAAAAAAGATGTTCCAGGACTAGAGGGCATGGGATGAAGTTGGAGGGAGGACGATTCAGAGGAAATGTGAGGAAGAATTTCTTCACAGAATGGGTGGTGGACAAGTGGAACACCCTGCCAGAGGAAGTGGCGGGGGCTGAAACAATAATGGAATTTAAGAATGCATGGGATAGACATAAAGGAATTCTGGAGGCAAGGGGTAAGGAGCAACAGACTTCTAGGAAAACATAAACTGAACTTACAAGCTCAAATGGGCAGACTGGGTGGGCCATAGGCCCTTATCTGCCGACACTGTCTATGTATCTATGTATTAGCCATTGCATCATCTAAGTTCAGGTCCTGAGTTTTCAATTCAATCTCTTCTCCAACCTCTGGCATTGAGATCCCCACACATCACAACTACTAACCCACTATATTTGGATTTCAAGTGTTCCATTTCATCCAGAATACCATTTATAATATCTTCAAAAACATTTTGTTGAGCATGAGGTGGAATATATACATTGAACAACCCATGTATAATATGTTCTATTTTAACAACAGCACTTATGTAGTATATACTTGAATTTCTAACCCACAAGCAAACTGGATTCAATTTTGAGTTAATGGATGTGCTCAGACCCCCTTTTGGTCTACCATAACCTTTTTCCTTTGAAGCTGCAACACTCCAGGTTTCCAAGACAGCATATGGTTGATTATTTCTTCCCATATCTCATGTTTCTTGAAAAGTAAGAATATCATAAATTTGAATTGCATTAACCCACTTTTTGTCTGCATGATTTAATTTAACTCCAAAATGTTCCAGTTTAGTATCTTCAGAAGGGGCTCACCTGGATCCTTTTGCTGCTATTGTTCTGACAATGAGCTATATTTTGTTTCTGAAATTTCTATATATATACCTCTGATAAAACATTTGAGCTGTTGCTGTTTGAGGAATAGCTATCTACAAGCACTTTTGTGTCATTTATTCTCTGTCCTTTTTTTTAACTCCCTCTTATTACCTCAGTTACTTCTTCATCTCCTTCTAACTCATGTATTTGTTCTATGGGCTTTAGGAATTCTGTTATTCATGTTGTTTCCTGTTCACTTTGTTCTCCAGTTTGTCTTTTTTATTTACTCCCCTCACAGATCCTTTACCAGTTTCTACGAGTCCAATAGTACTATCCAGAGAAACACATATTCCTTGCAAATTAATTTATTACTTAGGATTTCACTTGTTTTTGCAGCTGTTCAAAACTACACAAATCCAATCTTTGTTTGGTGAAGCCTATATCTATATGCTGATATTATATCTGTCCATGTGAACTTATTCCCCATAACTGCTTTCATCACATTATAGACTGCTAATCTAATTGTGAAACTATTCTCTTTTCTGATTTTTGGTATTCCCTTTAAGTAAATTGTTGGTAATGTTTTTTCCTTTTTTATGTTTATTTCTTTCAGCTCATCATGATTTAAGTCCATCAGATGTTTTGTGGTGGCACAGCTATTCTGTCTTTGTTCAGTATTGCTTTTTTTTTGTCGATTTTCTAGCTTTCTGTAAAGTAGGACTTTTCATTACACTTAGAGCCTTTCTCCCTAGTACAATCTACTTTTTTTTGACAGTTAAAAAAATCCTTTTTCCTTTTATTCAAATCCTTAACTAATTCTTAAATCTCACATATTTCTTTTTTCGTAATCTTCTTAGTTGGTTCTTCTATTGTGAGGGCCTTTTTTGCCATCTTCCATTGTCCTTTTTCCTTTTGATGAGATTTGTTATTAGAAGTGGGTGATTGTGGTTTAGTTAGTTCTATTACATTTTGATTCTCTTCATCTACATCTACTACTACTTGCTGAATTTTCCCACTAGATGGATTATTTTCAGCTATTTTAGTTAACTACAGCCAGTATTTTCCTCATATATTCATTTCCTTTTTGTACTTCTACTTTAATATCTTTAAATTATTGTTAATTTCAGTTTGTTTTGCTCTTTTGTAGGATTCTCTAGGTTTTCAGCCTGTAAATCATCATAAAACAAAACATGCGATAAATCGAATGGGTATTTTGGACAGGGGATCCAGATTCAGGTTTTTTTCATAAGGAGTAATAAAAATATAAAAATCCCTCAAATAAGAATCTTTTTGTGATCTATATTATCTGTCTCTGTCCTTGATTGCTCCAGAACTAAATTGCAGTTTGTTTCTCTAATGTCTTTTTCAGGTTATTGGTATATACCCCGGGGCATCAAAATTTAATTTGGAGGTAGAGACTGTCTTTGTGTTATTTTTTGGGGGGTTAACTCTTGAGCTTGTTTATTCTGAATTGCCTTATCAATATTTTGTTCCTGCTGTGTATCTGTTTTCGCTGATGGTTCTTCCATACTCTTAATTTCCAACAACAGTGGGTTAATTGTGTCAGTAACTTTATTTAATGGAGATGAAGTTATATTTGTATTAAAAACAGTTTGTGGTTTTCTCCTATATGCTTTTCTGCCTTTCCTCAAGTACAAGTGTCCAACTGGGGGTAATAAATATGAAGTTATATTGCCTTTATTTAAAGTTTGACCCTTGTCTTTACTCTTATTTTTGCTTTGTATTTGTTTGGAGCAGCTCACTTTCTCATTTACAAAAGACACACCAGTAAAAGTCAAAGTATTCTGTAAATTACTAGCTATGCTAATAACAAACACTTGTATGCACTGTAGCACTAATAAACACTATCAAAATTCACCAAAAACCACATTATTTAAAGTGACAGAAGCAATTTCCTAAAATATGGTACAATGTTAGACTTTAAGTTATAGGCCAATTATACAGCTAATGTCTAATGACTAATCACATTATCTTAGTGAAACTTGAAATGTCCCAAAGGTTGCTGTTGAGCTTCTTCTCGCTCTTCTTAATTCTTCCTGCAGAACCTACAATTCACAGGCCAAGCAAGTTTCAAGTTAGTATTTAAATATCTTTAAGTAGCAGAGATTAGTTGATACCTTCTGTACCAGATGACACCCTTTATGTAAGTCAAGTAGAATTCGATAAGTTTTTGTCTTTCCCCATCTTCCACAACTTGCTGGGAAACAATTGTCTTTTATGGTGCCTTTAAGTTTTTCTCTTAATAAACCCTCAAAATGGCCTGCACTCAGATGGTTCAAGCACTTTCTCCTTCCAAGCCACCCTTATAAAGAAATAAAATCAGTAAATCAAACAATATAAAGAAGTGGATATTATATTTTATTAACTTTATCTTCCAAGTACCTAATCTAGCAAGCCTGTATCCATGTGTCCTAGTTTTATGAGTTTTATGAACTTAACTTTCTATGTTAACTATAATCAAAATTTACTGGGGGGGTTAAAATGAACTTTAGCATTTACTTATGCATTGTTTTTGACAATGTTTCTCAAACAGGATACCTGTTCTCAAAATATTGGTCAAAATGCAGAACTCACTACACGGCCATAGTAAGTTAATAAGCATGGAAATAATGAGTTGAGTGACCTGTGCAGTAAACCCATCATCAAGTTTTCCAAGGTGAGATACTTGCCAATTTTAGATACACCTTGTATTTAAATGTAGGTTTGAATTCCAGCAACAAGAATCTAGATTAAATGCAGACTGGAGCAAGCACAAACACTGCTGTCAGTAATAGCAATGCTTCAAAATGCTGATCTGATAAAATGCTGATGGATGCATCCTTTATACACTTGTGCGGTCTGTTAACAAGAACCCGCATGGTGCCAATTTAAAACATTTGAAGCCCTGGTGTAACTGGTTTTTTTCATTTTTTTCCAATTGTTTAACCAGGTGAGACATGCTAAGCTGAAAGCTTTTTTATAGGTGCAGCATGGGAGCACAGGGAAGTTAAGTGACTTGCTCAGGGTCACACAGTATGCAAGTGGGGGCAGTGGGATTCAAACCCAGGTCTCCAGATTTGCAGCTCAGAGCCTTAAACCACTGCACTGTACTGCCTCAATTAATAAACTGGATGATTAATTACTTGATTGAATATCTTCATCTGACAGAGTTAATAGCTCAGTTTGATTACTAGGTGAGGAGCATGATATCAAAAAACACTAGAGCCTTTAAGTGGTTTATGTTTAAATATCAATGAGCCCAGTATACACAGACCAATATGGTTAAGACTGCAACAAATGCAATTACTTAATCACTGAATCATTATGCAAAATCACTAAACTTGAAAGTGTGCTAGTACTAGTGCTAGAGTGTTAAGTTATACTGCATTATTAGAATAACTATATTGTATCAGCAGTAAAAAATGTGCACAAAAACAGAACAGCATTAACACTCAGAAAAAGCAGTACACAAAAATAAAAGGAGTAACATGAACACAGCTTAAATGCGCACCACATCAAATTTTGCACTTGTTAGAGCTTTATAGCAAGTTCTGAAAATAATCAGGAAATACTGACAGGCACTTGCTCTTATAGTTAATGTTTTGCTTTTCTTAAGATGAACGTTAACACAGAAGGTTTTAAACCAAACTTCTTCTATAGTTTTTTCCCCAAGGTTTTAGATTTGAATTTGACAGGTAGTTAGAAAAGGGATGAAATAAGAAATGGGAGAGGCAACAAAAGTTTGAGATGGACAACCTTCCAGTTCTGAATTTAATCTAGAAGGCTTTGTTTTCCTCAATTTCCACTACTTGCTCTATGGTATTTAAAATTCTCATATGGTCATATGAAATTTAACATTTAAGGTTGTTCAAAATCAATCCCTCGAAGACAATCTCACAGAGTCTAAAGTATTTTAACAGTTCTTACAACTCTTATAAGCATAAAGTCAGTAAAAGCAAGAGTTGCGGGATTGCAGAGTTGCAGAAGTTGAATTGTTGAATTGATCTTCTCATAGCCTGGTGTTTGTGCTGCTCACTCACAGAACTTCTCCAGTACTTTACATTGTTTCACAGTACCTCAGCATCACAACACCATGACACCACTGCAGGCGAGTCTCTGGCTAATACCCACCATGGAGCTCCCCGCTCCTTGGTCTTTCAGGCTGCTCCACCACTCACACTCCCTTGGACCTGTAGTAAGATCAATAAATTACATTATCAGCTCCTGCTGCAGCTACTCCTCAGCAAACAAAGCTATGTCCCTGTTCTTCCCCACATTTGCATTGAGCCCTTCTGTTTCCCTATCACTAGCAGCATTCCATCCTGCTCCCTCCCTCTTCATGCCTCTCCTCTCCACACTCTGTGTTCCCATCCTGGTACCAGCTGCATTCCCTCCCTCCCCTCCCTCTGCATGCTGTCCCTCCCGCACCTTTGTTCCACTCCTGGTATTAAAATTAAGCGCTCCTGCTCCCTCTCTCCCTCCCTCTGCATGCTGTCCTCCCTGCACCCCTTGTTTCCCATCCCGGTATGTGAATGAAGCCCTCCTGCTCCCTCCCTCTGCATGCTGTGCTTCCTGCACCCTTTGTTCCCCATCCCAGAATCAGCTGCATTCCCTCCCACTCCCTCCCTCTGCATGCTGTCCTCCATGAACACCTTGTTCCCCATCCTGGTATCAAAATTAAGCCCTCCCACTCCTTCCCTCTGTTTGCTGTCTACCCCTGCACCTCCATTCCCCATCCCCATGCTGACACCAGAGTGCCCAATCCCCACAATCCCCATGCTGGCATTATCTAACCCCTCTGGGACACTGGGGAGCCCACTCTCAGTGTCCCAAAATAAACATTTTTTATACTCTGTTAAAAAAAGAAAACTGTCCCCCGTGTCTTTTTTTTAAGCCTGTAAAAAAGAAAATTGTCCCTTATCATCTCCCCTGTCCACCTACCCCATCCTGACCCTCCCTCTGTGCACCCACATCACTTGCACCCCCCCTTACCCCATACTTACCTTCGGAGATCTGCGGCTGTGATTTTCTGTGGACTGGAACACAGCTGCACTCCTCAAAGCTGAACCACAAACTGAGGCATCAAGGTGAGCACTCTATAATGGCTGTCAATGGGGTTTCCAACTTATGTTGATATTGCAGCCATTTTTAGGAATTTTGATCCAAAATTTTCAACATGTGGTTCTTGGGACCCCACCTCATGAACACTGGCACTGTTATTTCATTACTTGGTCCCAAAAGGTGATTTCACAGTCACTACATGGAATCACCTTTTGGGACTGATTAGCAAAATGACTGTGCCAATATTCATGAGGAGAGGTCCCAAAAAGCCCATGTTGAAAGTTTGGTGCAAAAAAATTCCCAAAATGACTTTGTTATGAGTGTGCATTGTGCAGTTTCTGTGCACGCTTGTAACTTCACCAGTTTTTAATATTTACACTCTAGATTTTCAACATTACCATTTTTGCACACCTCCTCATGAGCAGTATAGCTGTCATTTTTCACATCCTGCCCGAAACATGTTTTGGCACCTATGACGGAGAATGGTGTGGTCGCTGTGCAAAATCACCTTTAGGGAAAAATGAACAAAATAACAGTGGCAGTCTTCATGAAGTGGAGTTCAAAAGAGACCATGTTGAAAATTTGATGAAAAGACTCAAAAAAATGGCTGCATTACACGCAACCATTCAAAATGTTCAATGCACTCGTGTAACTTTGGTCATTTTCAATATTTTCACTACAAATTTTCAGTATTGTCATTTTATCACACCACTTCATCAACAGTGCAGCTGTCATTTTTCACATCCTACCCAAAATGTGTTTTTGCACCTGTGAGGCAGAATGCTGTTTTCCCACGGATTTGAAAATTATCACCTCTGGGTTCATGAGGTGGGGTCATAGAAGACTGTTCAACATTTGGGGTCAAAATATGAAAAAATGACAAAAGTTATACCCATTCATTGTAATTTCAGTATGTATGCTCGTAACTGTGGAAATCTTAAATATCTACACCCGCATTTTCAACATAGCCTTGTTACTGAGCCTCTGTATTCAAATGCTGTCCAAAATATGACAGTTGTCAAGACATATTTCAGGTAGACTTTTCTTCCCACCAGAAGTTCATCTAATACAATACACCCTGCCACATAAACCATGCAAAGCAACATCTGACACTTACAAATGCTTGTTACAACTTGTCACCCTCCTTGGATACCTGTATCCTCATTAGGACACCATGTAGAGAGTAAACATAAATAAATTAGCAAAAGCTGTCTGTAGTAAAAGTTACTAGCACTGTACATAAACCCTTTATATGTTGCATATGTCTTTCAGAGCAGTTCTCAGCAATAAACCTTGATACAGTCCAATGGGAAAAATTGCCTCAGAAACACACTCATATTAAACCAAGCACCACTTAATTAACAATTTCTAACTCAATAATGCTAAAGCCTCTGTATTTAGATTAAGATAATTTTCCCAGCTATTGACCCACTAGCCCATTGGCTCATAGCATTTCCCCACTTGCTTAAGTGGGGTTCAGTTTATTCCCTTCTTGTCACTGCTTGACTCCATTCAGGCTCCAATTCAGGTTCTGGCTATCCACATCTCCATATCTTTCGCTCTGTACCTCTTCTCAGAAACCTAGGGCAGGATTGACAAAGATCTTAACAGTCCTGCAGCTGCGGAAAACATTGGCACCAAAGGGTGACCACTTGCAGAGCCGCTGGAGTCCTGCAGCAGCGGATATTCACAAAGGTGGAGCCAGATTACAACTGGCTCCACGACTTACGGCAGCTTGTGGGTGGTGTCACCAGGGAGATCACCGCAGCTGAGTAAAGTTGCTATGGCTGGTGGGAGCAGCTGTAACACCTCTGCAATTGCTGTGGCTATGAATCACAACCACCACAGCTGCAGGCGATTTCAGTTCACTACTGCATTTGCGGAGTGGGATTAGGTCCCAAACACTTTGAGAATCCTGCCCCTGGCTCTCTGGGATTCTAACTTGGATCTCTGGTTTGTTCAGCAATATTCAGTGTCAACCAAAGGGACTGCATGACAGTATAACATCTAAAAGGAAAAAAAGAATGTGGACTTAAGGCAGCAAGTTTCAAAAGTTTAAAAATAAGCACTCAAACATATTAGGCAACTGATGGCATACCTGTTGCAATCAATGAAAACACATACTAGTGTCAAGATCTCCTCCACAGCACACTAGCACTTGGTCACCATCTTACTCTGTCTTTCTACTCTCACATAAAATTCTTAAATAAAAGCTAACCAGCCTTTTTCCCCACCGCTGTTCTCGAGGCAGGTTACCAGAAGGTACTCAAAGGTTAAGCCTGACCCGAGAATTGCTCTATGGAGGGTGTTGCCTGAAGACAGGATGTCTGGATGTTCACACTTGAGTGGCCTGACTTAGCAAAAGGTGCATCTACCCTACTGGATCTGCACCACTGTGAATGGAGAAGAGGACTGCACTGGTGCAGATCACCATGCTCTCCTGACGAAGAGGTATAGCACCTCGAAGCACTGGGGCTAGTCTACTGGCTTAGGTTGCTCATTTCACTCTACAATCTGTGTGTTGCACATTTATTGAGTAAAAATATTCATCAACTGATATCTGGAGTGCTGGCTTTTCTTTTCAAACTGTTGGATTGTTTGCCACACAGCCAGCTTCACTGTGAGTGCTGTCGTCTGCTGTGTTGGCAGATCCAGCAGGATAAATGGCTTCCAGAGCATTGTAAGTCACTCTGCTACACCACAATGTGATCACCATTTCTGATGATACATAAAAACATAGAATTTGCTGACAAATAAGGACCACTTGGTGTACTTAGTTTGTCCATTTTTCCCTACCTACAGTATCACCGTAGACTCTACTTGATCTTTGGCTCTTTGTCCCCCCACCTCCACTAAGATTTCCTTATGTCTATCCCAGTCATTCTTTAACCCCACCAGTTTTCACCCCCAACACCTCCACTGGATGACTGTTGCAGGAATCCACCACTCTTCCTGTAAAGAAGTACTTCCTCACATCTCTCCTGAATCTACCTCCTCCAGCTTCATTGCATGTCCCCTGCTCTTGAGCACCTTTTGGAAAAATACTCCTCTCCTGTACCTTATTTACCCTATGAGGAATTTAAAGGTCTCTAGCATGTTCCCTCCCTCCCTCCTCTCATCCAGGGTGTACCTATTGATATCTTATCCTTTAGTCTCTCCTTATAGGGCTTTTGATACAGAACTTGCACTATTTCAGCTGCTCTCATCTGGACTGACTGCACTCCGTCTATGTCCTTTCAGAGATGTGGTCTCCAAAACTGGATACAGTAGTCAAGGTGGGGTCTTACTAGTGATCTAGACAGAGGTAAAACACTTCCCTCTTTCTGCTGGTGATACCCCTCATTGTGCACCCAAACATCCCACTAGCCCTCTCAATTACCTTGTTGCACTCCCCTGGCCACCTTTAGGTTATCAGATATGATTATACTCTGTCTCTTTCCTGTTTAATGGTTGTCAATACCTCTCTACCCATTTAGTACTCTGCCCTTGTGTTTCTGTCATCTATGTGCATGACTGCACTTTTTTACAGTAAAACTCAGCTGCCATATCCTTGACCACTCCCCAAGTTTTCTCAGGTCTCTGCTCATTCTTTACACACACACACACACACACACACACACACACACGCACACCATCCACCCTATTGCAGATATTGGTGTCATCCACAAGGAGGCAGACCTTCCCATCCAGCTCCTCTGCAAGTCACTTATGAAGACATTAAAGAGAACACATCCCAGTAATGATCCCTGAGGCACCCCATTGGTCAACCCCTCCTGATCTAATTCCTGGTTACCCAGCCAAAGAAATCTATCAGATTCATTTGACATAACCCCCCCACACACACACACACACACACACACACACACCATGAATCCATGCTGCCTCGGGTCTTGTAACCCATTTGCTTCAAGATATTCCCCAATCCTTTCCTTCAGCAGAGATTCCATTAACATTCCCACCACCGATGTTAGGCTGATGGGTCATGTTTTGGGCTACCATGTAAGCACACTGCTCTGCCTGCACTGATGAGCCTCTCGACACCCTGCACCAAGTCTGTTGAATAGTTATTGAGTAGGCCATCAGTGGAAAGGCTTACCAGAACCCTGGAAGTCCTGAGTTCAACACTGCCTGGATCTGTACTGATGCCGATGGGCAGCTGTGTAAAAGCACAGTGGAAATGTAGCAGGAGAAGCAGCAGCAGAGCAGAGCAGATGGCAACATTACTCTCCAGTAATGTAAACATGACTTAAGTTGAGGGAAATTGAGGCACTAATAGTCATTGGTCCCGCCCTTCCCCAAAACACACAGTATAAGAGGAAAGTACTTGTACAATGACCTGGGCAGCAAAGGTTTGGAGCCTGAGAGGGAGCAGCCCAGCCTCTCTCTGACTGGTACTGGGCCTTAGGGTCTTGCAGCCCCAGGGATAGAGCAATGTCCTGGGTCAGGTGGCACTGGTCCCCTTGTGCCTAGTCTCCAAAGTAGGTCATGATCAGCAGCAGCTTGAGATCCCAGTGCTCGCCTCAAGATTCATAGAACAGTATTCCAAGAAGGCACTATGGGAGAGTGGTGGGTTACAAGGAAGCCATTGGACCCTTGCGGGTTCACTCCCAGCTATAGAAAGGAAAGAAAAGATCTTTAGCAAGAGAAACTGTGTTTACCTTTCTTAAATAATGGTCAGTGTGTGAAGCCCTAGACAGTAGAGTTAAACCCCTGTCAGGTAGCAGAATGAAAGATCATCAGGTGGGTGGGGGGCTGGCAATGGTTGGGGGCAGGGAAGTGCTTCTCCTACCTGAGGAGTGTGCCACCTCACAAACAGACTTGGATACACCAGGACTTTAGAGACACTGAAGGGAAGTTAGGGTATGAGAAAGGGAAGAGAGAGACCCAATAGGTGAATTTAAACATAATTGTAGCCCCTTTAGATCAGGGGGTAGACCTGGAACAAATGTGGATGTAGGGTAGGCAAATAAGACCCACAAGTAGTTGGGTGTCATATTGTGTCTGGTAGTGGCAATTTTAGTAGTATGTGCACATGAGGTGAGGAAGGATATTGGAATCCCTGGGAATGTACCACTGGAAAGTACATGGAGGGCATGGAAATTTGAATTAGAGTGTGCAAGCTTCACAGTGAACCAACGTAACTGCCAGGGGAATGCCCAGAGAGCTGTGTAACATCTGGTAGCTACAAAATAAAAGTAACATTATGATTGATCCCAGCTCCAGTATGGACAATCTAGTTTGTATGTGCTCTCTGTTAGTTGTGCCCCAGGGTATGGCTGTTATCTGTACCCCTGATCCCCATCGCCCCTGACCAGTTGTGGCAAGGTGACTGGTGTTGTTGCAGTACTGCTGGTCTTGCCATGGGGTGGGCAGTCTCCTGCATGAGATGCCTTCATATAATCCTAGATGCAGGATGCTGACCTAGCCCTTACGCTTTGGTGATTGCCAGGATTGGAACCAGCGACCTCTCACACCTTTTGGCATTTCTTTGGTGCAAATCAGTTCAGAAACCACAAAGTTATGAGGCCTGAACATTGCTTTGCTTTGAAAAAAAAAAGTATAATTTTCTGCAGTTTATTTTCCCAGCTGACTGTCTGCATGTGGACTGCTAAGAGAGAAAGCATGCTTTGAACATATTTATAATATAACCTGCATTAGAATGACTGCCTAGTGATTGCAGCCTCCAGATTGGAAGCTTGGGACAATAAAAAAGGAAAACTAACAGTGCACACACCAATAAGCAGTTAATACAATTTATTGGTGCACAATTTAGAGAACTGACCAGTACCCCTACATATTGCCTCCTAAATGAGGCTTCATCAGGGGACAATACTGGACTGTGGGCATATATTTTAATGACAAGAATCTTCAGGCAAACACTGAGGCAGGTTGCCTATGGGATTTAGTCTTGAAGCTGTTTCAAGAAAATAAAATCACACATGCCCCACAATGCAAAGCATCGTGGCTGTATGTGATTTTGTGTTTTTGAAACTTGGCTTCCCAGCCAACTGCCCTTTGGGTAACCTTGCCTCAGTGTTTACGCACAGAGGTTCTTTTTGTCTTTTAAATAGTTTTTATTTTAATGGGTTCACATAATATATCCCAGGCACACTGCCTTAGGGGTAGCTGGTCCATTCCACTGGGGTGTCAAACAGACGAGGCATACTGATGAGTCCTGGTAGGACGAAACACTATGTCTTCTGTTAGCACCCTTTGCAAACTGTGTGAGAGGCCTTTCGGCACCATGCAATTCTGCTTTAAGTTGGACCAGCATAACATTCTGTGGTGATTTGCATATGCAGCCCATGATGCTTTGCATTGTGGGGGCATGTGTGATTTTGTATATATCTTAAATAGTCTTAAACATCCATATGAAAATTCAAATTAGAATCATTAATCTAATAAAATGTGTCTAGACTAATTAATCCACAGTGAAGCGATATACAAAACATTTACCCCATAAATAACATATCCTACTGCTATACAGCAGGAAAATTATAATAAAACTAATATAGATTTTTTGGAAAATTTATATTATAATGTTACATCCATTAAAGTTGTGCAGCATAATTATCAGAGCTGAAGATGGCCTGGGTGCACATCACAGAAGAAACTGGAAATGGAAGGGGACAGTGGACACCAAATAAAGTCTAAGAATGACATTTTGAACTGCAGTTACGACTGCGCTATATAGTGCTCTATTTCAAAAAAATTATTATATATGATTCACATAGTTGACATTGCCAAATTGCCTTTAACCTATAATGTTTGGAAGCTTGCCCTGCTATGCTAATGAGTAGTGTTAGAAGAGATGTAGCACAATGATGCTGGCAGTGATACAGAGATTGAGGAGGAAGGCCCCAGTGGATCAGCAAAAGCAGCAAGGCAATGCAGCAAGACAACCAAACAACAGTATTCACTCCTACCCTTCTGATTGAACCCTGAGGATAGCAAGGAATGAGCATCGGTTGCAGCTGCAGCTGCAGCTGCAGCTACTGTACCCCAGAAGTCATCGGCTCCATGGATCACTTCTTACTCTTCGTGTTGCTTGCTTAGAAGAGGGAAGCCCGCCCAAGAACCCCTGCCCACCTTAGCTGTGCATCCACAATGAAGGACTTTTGCCTCAAATCTGCCCTACAAACATACATAGAAACATAGAATTTGATGGCAGATAAGGACCGCTTAACCCATACAGTCTTCCCATTTCTCCCTACATTATTACATCAAACTGTGCCTGATCAACAGCTTTTTCTCCTTCCCCTTCCTTTCCACTATGATTCCTTTGTGCCTATCCCATGCATTCTTGAACCCCACCACTATTTTGCCCACCACCAACTCCACTGGAAGACTGTTCCAGGAATCTACCACACTTTCTATGAAGAAGCACTTCCTCATATCTGTCCTGAATCTACCCCCCTTGAGCTTCATAGCATGTCCCTTTGTTCTTGAGCACTTTTTCTTCAGAAAAATACTCCCCTCCTGTAACTTATTTACCCCCATGAGATAATTAAAGGTCTCTGTCTAGTGGTGGGCGAAGTGACCTCAATTCACTCTGCGAGGGGATTCACGGAGCCAAGGCGAATTCGCGGAGTGCTCTGCAATGTGAAGCAGAGTATTTTGCGTTATAATGGGTAACACGAAGTCCATTGCAAACAATAACTTTGTGCTACTCTGCCTTCCCAGACCACTACTCCACCAAATCTTAAGGCAAAGTGCATTGAGAACAATGAACTTTGCCTTGTTTTTAAGCTCCGAAGGCAAATTTTGCAGCGATTCATGGGTTTTCAGGTCACACGGGCTCTATATTGATCTGCACAGCCTCAGTTCAGGTAGTGTGTAGGAAGCTGTAGGAGATAGTGTGCTTTGAGAGCTGTCTGTGATTCAAACCTTCTAAAAGCTGTCAAAAGCCTTTTGAGTAATTTTTTGCTTAAACTTTAGTTCATCGATTGTAGAAACCCTCCTGTGCTCCATATCATCAGCGTTTTTGTTTGTGTGTGGATTTTGAATGTTAATGTACAACATTGAGTCTGTGTAGTAAAAGACAGTGAAAGTGTGCTTTGGGGGAGGGGTGTATCTGTGGTGTAGGTAGATTTAAGTTGGAGAAATAGGGAGTTCTTTGTTTTTCGGTTATAGTTTTGTTATACAACTAACTGTGTAAATGTACACACAGTAATATTGTCAGTAATTGTTGAAATTTTCTTGCTGATTGTGTGTTGTGTGGCTCTAGTGCAGCAATTCATAATTTCAGGTTGTTTACAATACATGGCATATTACTGAACTTTTCAATTTGCTATGCATTACTTGTTGTAGACAAATTGTGTGTGTGTGTGTGTGTGTGTGGTGCTGTGTGACATCAAATAGTACTCCTTTTATTGTGCCACAGTGTTAAGTGCAGGTGCAGCACTGTGAACCTGCTATCCACTGCAGCTGTGTGATTTTGTACTGTCATTGTGGTACCTTTTCTTTGTTTTGCTGCTTGCACTGCCGTAAAAATCTGCAGTCAGTGCCCCCCCCCCCCACTGGCAAAAGGAATTGTTTTCCAGATTAGATTGTTTGTGACCTCAGCACCACTGGTTAGTTAAGGTGTTGTTTTCACTTATGAATTTGCATCTCTGTCTGTTGCTGAAGCCGCAGTTGTTTTTTTGGCTTCACATACAGTGTCCCATCACGCAGAGTGAACGTTCTAAAATTTGTTTAGAATATTGTTGTTGATCCCCCAAAATGTCCACAAAGATACATGCAAGCAAAGCTGGTTCTCACCATGGCACTGCTGCCAGTGGTAAGATTGTGGGTGTGGTGATACGCAGATGCAGAAGTGCATTGCTGATGTGAGGAATGGTATTTCTCCTGCTAAGTTTTTTACCACCCAATCAGTAGCTTCACTCATACTTGGAGGAGATGATGTTGTCCCAGCCAGTGGTGTTAATGTAGTTGCTGGTGGTGGTAGTATGAGTATTGCTGCCTCAAGTTCGACTTCTAACCGGTGTAACGTGTCCAGAAATATAATGGAGTGTGAAGCAGTGCAAGTGTGTGGCAGTGTAGATGATGTCATACTTCCCAGTAACATCCCAGTAACTGAACCTGAGGATTCTGATAATCATGTCAATGATTTCATACAATGTGACATTTCTTCCACCGCAGCTCATGTCAGGCATTTTCCATGCAGTGATTCACAGTGTGGTGGTGAAAAAATATCAGGTGATAGTGGTGCTGATGATGATGATGAATGTGATGATGATGAT
This sequence comes from Neoceratodus forsteri, assembly GCA_016271365.2. Lineage (NCBI taxonomy): Eukaryota > Metazoa > Chordata > Ceratodontiformes > Ceratodontidae > Neoceratodus > Neoceratodus forsteri. The sequence continues at coordinate 591,862,982 of CM057452.1, read as the reverse complement.
GTTGCTGTGGTTGCAACATGCAGTCCACATGTCAGCATCCAAGCAGAAGATGTGGATGTGGGTGATGTTGATGTAATTGACCCCAGTTGGGAACCGGAGAAGAAGAAATTCAAGGTGGCTATGTCTGGATTTGTTTGCATTAATCCCCCACCTCCGTAAAAACTTGTGATTTACCAGTTTCAGTTGATGATGATGACCCAGTAATAATGATAGGTAGTCATGGTGGTCAGTTGCAGTCCAAGTGTACACTGCCAGAAAAATCATGTAGCACACCCCCCACTTCAGTGCTTAAAGAAACAGAGTTCAATAAGCAGCATCATGGACATGTTAAAAGTAGAGCATCGAGTCCCTTGTTTGGGATTTTTGTGCAAGATGCAAATGATGAGTCAGTTGCAATCTGCCAGGTTTGCCATGTGCATGTGAGTTGAGGTAAAAAGGGGAGCCATCTGGGCACAGGAGGACAGCATACGCATCTTAAGAATAGGCACATGGCACTGTGGACCCAGTACAAGATGGCAGCTAATACCACAGTTGGGCGTTCACCCTCGTCATTAACCATTACGAGCATGTTATCCCCTTCCATAAGTGTTAAGTCCAGTAGGAAATTAAATGTGTGCAGTAGTGAGGAAATAAGAGCAGAGGAGTACTACAGGCATGATGAGGTGGAGGAGCAGAATGATTTTGAAATGTTGTCCAGTGTTGGTGAGAGTAGCAGTTTTGGGGGTGGTGAATGATGTATGTCTAGTGTAAGTGGTTCATCAACCCCAGTTGGCAAATCTGGCAAAATAACTGCATTTCTGGGTTTGTCATCATCACCTGTACAACCTTCTTCATCAAACGTCCACACTCCACCCCCTGCTATTTGCAGAGCAGAACCATTTGTCATCACACCTCATGTAAAACATTTACGTCAGCCCACATTACAGAGTGTTTTTGCGGATAAGCTGAAGTACCCACCCAGTCACACAGTGTCACGTGAACTTAATGCTGCTGTAGCTGAAATGCTGGCAATTGATCTTTTGCCCTTCTCCTTTGTGGAGAATTCTGGGTTCCGGCAGTTTGCTGCACGTGCCTGTCCAAAATGGAAAGTTCCATCCAGGACATACTTTTCTACCTGTGCTGTCCCCGAGTTATTCTGTACTGTGTCTGACTCAGTAAGACATGCCCTTCAACATTCTTCCTCTCCATTCATCCATTTAAGTATGGATATGTGGACAAGTGGCACAACAGTGGAAGTTTATATTTGTGTATAACTGCACACTGGACACAGGTGCGGGGGTTGTTTGTGATGTTGGCAGTGTGAATAATCAGGGCAGTAAGGTGGAATGTCATGGTAGCAATCTTCCAGGAATTGACAGCATGCAATGATTGCAATGCACAATGTGGCCTGTTTACACGCTGGTGAAAACTTGTTGGACGTGGTATTGACTGAAACTGATAAGTGGCTGAACCCCCTGTCCCTGAGAGCTAGGTTCATAGCAAATGACAATGGGTCAAATGTGGTGAAATGCATCACAAATGTTGACTTTTTTCATGTTCCATGCATGGCCCAGTCATTGTTTAAATCTTGTGGCGCAGGAGTTTCTGCAGCACCCTGATGTAAAGGAAATGCTGACAGTTGCACGTCGCATCTGCTCTCACATTTCACGATCTGCAAAGACCCGTGACCAACTTCGCAGTTGCAGATGCAAAACAGCCTCCCTCAGCACCGCTTGAAGCTGGAAGTTGTCACTCGGTGGAACTCCACTTTATACATGGCAGAGAGGTTGTATGAATAATACAAAGCCATCTCAGAATATCTTGTGATGCACACTAGCCATGACAGTTCCAGGGCCTCCATGTCTATGATGACTGAACAGTGGCACCTCATGGACTCTGTAATGACAATTTTGTGTCCTTTTGAACATGCCACACAGGCAGTGAGTGGCAAGTCTGCCTCCATTAGCCAATCAACTCCACTGCAGCATGTGCTGAGGCAGACATTGGTGAATGTACAGCATGGCCTTGATGTTGCCAGAGACAGTGCTAGCAGTATGTTGCTGAAACACATGATGACGAGTATCGACCAGAATCGTCATATTTTGAGCATTCAGCTTAGTGACAACTTTGTCATAGCAACAATGCTGGACCCATGATACAAACGTGGAATTGCCTCAGTACTGGAGGAAGGACCTGAACAGGTAAAAAATGTCAGTGGGCAACTGGAGTGCTTGGTTCATGGGGCACAGAAGTCATGTGTCAAGGTCAGCAAACCTCAGCAGCATTTTTGTTTTTATTTTAGTCTTTGGTAACGGGTAGGCCACTAGGCACAAGTGCCTGTTTTCAGGTCTGACCTTGGAGCACTGGGCAGTTAAGTGACTTGCTCAGAGTCACACAGTATGCAAGTGGAGGTTGTGAGAATCAAACTCAGGTCTGGTTTGCTGAATGTACCAAGCTCGTTCACACCTCATTCCTCTAACCTCTAGGTTATACTGCCAGCATAATCCAGCTGAAGGTGCACATGGTAAAAAATGTCAGTGGGCAACTGGTGCACTTGGTTCATGGGGCACAGAAGTCACATGCCAAAGTCTGCAAACCTTAGCAGCATAATCAGGCTGAAGGTGCACCTGGAGGAGTAGCAAGCATATCCTGTAAGGGGAAGGGTACTGCAGTTCCTGATGGTCTGTCATCCAAAGCGGTTGGCATCAACCCACTTTGGGAGGCTTTGTCCCAAGTGGGGATTTGTGAAATAAATGATTCCAGAGAACAGGATGATGCTTCAACCACTGGACTTAGTGGGGCACAGAGAATGGTTGAGTCATATTTGTCTGAAAACAGGCATCTGTCAATAACTGATGATCCTCTTTTGTACTGGAGCAGAAAGGTCAGTGAATGGCCAGAGCTGACTGCAGTGGCACTGAAGTACCTTGCATGCCACCCTCCAGTGTAAGTGTCGAGGAGGATATTCAGCTCAGCAGGTGCAATAGTCAGGGATCATCTGACAAACTTCTCTCCTGCAAATGATAGTTTGCTAATATTCATAAAAACAAGCATTTGTCAATGCCGAATGTTGATTGCATTGGTCTGTTGAGCTCGCTCAGTGGCCCTGTGTCAGTCGCTCGTTCTGTTTCTCCCGGTGCTGCAGGCTGCACCTTTGTACAGGGCTCCTGGCTGCATTGGCAGGTTTTTTCTGCCCACAAAGAAATCTGTAGCTGTCCTGTCAGAGCTGTGTTGAGGTAGGTCACTCACCCTCTGTCAGTCGCTCATTCTGATTTTTCTGGCACTGCAGGCTGCCCTTTTGTAATGGGCTCCCGCCTCTATTGGCAGCTTTTTCTGCACACAAAGAAATGTGCAGCAGTCCTGACACAGGTCCATTGAGTTACCTCACTCTCCCTCTCCCTCTCTCGCTCATTCCATTTCTGCCAGTGCTGTAGGCTGGCCTTTTGTACAGGGCTCCTGCCTGCATTGCTGCCTTTTTTCTGTACACAAAGCAATCCGCAGCAGTCATGAAGAGGTCTGTTGAGCACACTCGCTCACTCCCTCTCACTGCTCATTGTGTTTGTCCTGGCACTGCTGGTTGCCCTTTGTACTGGACTTCTGCCTCCACTGGCACCTTTTTCTGGCCACAAAGAAATCTGCAGCTGTCCTGACACAGCTCTGTTGAGGTCGCTCTCTGCCTGTCTCACTCTCTCATTCTGTTTCTCCTGGTGTTGCAGGCTGCTCTTTCATACTGGGCTTCTGCTTGCACTGTCAGGTTTTCTGTCCACAAAGAAATCTGCAGCAGTCCTGATAGAGCTCTGTTGAGCTTGCTCACTGCCCCTCTCACTCGCTTGTTGTGTTTCTCCCAGTGCTGCAGGCTGCCCTTTTGTACTGGACTTCTGCCTGCGTTGGCACCTTTTTCTGCCCACAAAGAAATCTACATCTGTCCTGACAGAACTCTGTTGAGGTTGCTCACTCTGCCTGTCTCACTCGCTCATTCTGTTTCTCCAGGCTCTGCAGGCTGCTGTTTTGTAGTGGTCTCCTGCCTGTGTTGGCACCTTTTTTCTGCCCACAAACAAATCTGTGGCAGTCCTGACAGAGCTCCGTTGAGCTCACTCAGTCCCCCTCTCTCACTCGCTCATGTTGTTTCTGTCGGTGCAGCAGGCTGCCCTTTTCTACTGGGCTCCTGCCTGCATTGTCGCCTTCTTCTGGGCACAAAGAAATCTGCAGCAGTCATGATAGAGCTACGTTGAGCTCGCTCACTCACTCACTCCCCCTCTCTCACTTGTTCGTTCTGTTTCTCCCGCTGCTGCAGGCTGCCATTTTGTACTGGGCCCCTTCGTGCATTGCTGCTTTTTCTGCACACAAGAAATCTGCAGCAGTCCCAACAGAGCTCCGTTGAAGCTCACTCACTCCCCCAACTCGCTCATTCTGTGTCCCCCTGCTGCAGGCTGCCCTTTTGTAATGGGTTCCTGCCTCTGTTGGCAGCTTTCTGCACACAAAGAAATGTGCAGCAGTCCTGACAGAGGTCTATTGAGCTATCTCACTCTCCCTCTCACTCGTTCCATTTCTGCCAGCACTGTAGGCTGGCCTTTTGTACGGGGCTCCTGCCTGCATTGCCGCCTTTTTCTGCACACAAAGCAATCTGCAGCAGTCATGATAGAGGTCTGTTGAGCTCACTCACTCCCCCTCTCTCACTCACTCATTGTGTTTGTTCTGGCACTGCTGGCTGCCTTTTTGTACTGGACTTCTGCCTGCATTGGTACCTTTTTCTGGCCACAAAGAAATCTGCAGCTGTCCTGACACAGCTCTGTTGAGGTCGCTTTCTCTGCCTGTCTCACTCTCTCATTCTGTTTCTCCTGGTGTTGCAGGCTGCTCTTTTGTACTGGGCTTCTGCCTGCATTGGCAGGTTTTCTGTCCACAAAGAAATCTGCAGCAGTCCTGACACAGGCCCGTTGAGTAGCTCCTCCCCTCTCTCACTCCTCGTTCCGTTTCTGGTGGCGCTGCAGGCTGGTCTTTCATACTGGGCTCCTGCCTGCATTGCCACCTTTTCCTGCCCACAAAGAAATCCACAGCAGTCCCAACTGAGCTCCTGCTGAGCTCACTCCTCCCCTCCCTCACTCGCTCATTCTTAGTCTCCCACTACTGCAGGCTGCCCTTTTGTGCTGGGTTCATGCCTCTGTTGCTGGCTTTGCTGCCCACAAACACATCTGCAGCAGTCCTGAGAGCTCTGTTGAGCTTGCTCACTCCCCTCTCTCAGTAGCTCGTCTGCGTTCTGCCAATGCTGCAGGCTGGCCTTTGTACTGGGCTCCTGCCTGCATTGCCGCCTTTTCCTGGCCACACAAAGAAATCTGCAGCAGTCATGATACATCTCTGTTGAGCTCAGCTTTCACCCCTCTCTCAGCTGCTTGTTCTGTTTGTCCCGGCGCTGAGGCTGCTCTTATTGTACAGGGCTCCTGCCTGCATTGCCACCTTTTCCTGCCCACAAAGAAATCCACAGCTGTCCGACAGAGCTCCACTGAGGTCACTCGCTCACTCCCCTGTCTCACTCACTCATTCTGTTTCTCCTGGTGCTGCAGGCTGCCCTTTTGTACTGGGCTCCTGCCTCTGTCAGCATTTTTGTCTGCCCACAAAGAAATCTGCAGCAGTCCTGACACAGCTCCATTGGCCTCACTCACTCCCCCTGTCTCACTTGCTTGTTCCGTTTCTGCCGGTACTGCAGGCTGTCCTTCTGTACTGGGATCCTGCCAGTGTAGCCACCCTTATCTGCCCACAAAGAAATCCGCAGCTGTAACGATAGAACTCTGTTGAGCTTGCTCAGTCCTCCTCTCTCGCTTGCTCATTCTGTTTGTCCCACCACTGCAGTCTGCCCTTTTGTACTCAGGCCCTGCATGCATTACTGCCTTTTCCTGCCCACAAACAAATCCACACCAGTCCCAACAGAGCTCCATTGAGCTCACTCACTCCCCCTCCCTCACTCACTCGTTCTGTGTCTCCCGGCGCTGCAGGCTGTCCTTTTGTACTGGGCTCCTACCTGCATTGTCACCTTTTCCTGCCCACAAAGACATCCGCAGCAGTCCCGACAGAGCTCAGTTGAGCTCGGTCACTCCCCCCCTCCAGTCACTTGATCCTAATCTGTCCCAAGCACTGATTTCCGACAGTGACTGCAGTATTCTGCACTGGAAGCGTGGAAACACAATTCAGCCAGGATGTTATAAAATGACAGCTGTACTGTTCATAAGGAGGTGTGAACAAATTCCAGTGTTGAAAATCTGGCGTGAAAATATTACTACTTTGCAAACTTACAGGGGTGCGTGGCACCTGCACAACACACGCTAGTAACACAGTCATTTTATGGAGTTTCATCACAAAATTTTTAACATAGGCATTTTAGGACCTCTGCTCAAGAACAGTGTCAGTTTGATTTCTTAATATGTCTTGAACACAATTTCCCACAGCAACTGCGCTATTGTGCACTGGAAGCGAAAACACATTTGGCCAGGATGTGAAAATGACAGCTGCACTGTTCATAAGGATGTGTGGCAAAATGGCAATGCTGAAAATTTGGAGTGAAAATGTTGCAAAGTTATGGCGTTGCGAAACTGCACAATGCACATTCATAACACACTCATTTTATGGCCTTTTTGTCACCAAATTTTTAACATAGGCATTTAGGACCTCTGCTAATGAATAGTGTCACTGTCAGTTTCTTAATCTGTATGGAACACTGATTTCCCACCAACCATGCTATTCTGCACCAGAGTGTGAAAACACATGTTGTCCAGGGTGTGAAAATGACAGCTGTACTGTTCAGAAGGAGGTCTGGAAAATGCCAATGTTGAAAATCTGGGGTGAAAATATTACTGCAAAGTTACGAGTGTGTGTATCAACTGCGCAATGCACGCTCGCAAAACAATCATTTTTTGGATTTTTCCCACCAAATTTGCAACATAGGCTTTTTGAGAGCTCCCCTCATGAACATTGGCACTGTTGTTTTATTAATCGGTCCCAAAAGGTGATTCTGTACAGTGACCGCGAAATCACCTTTCAGGGACGATTAACACCATGACAGTGATAGAATTAATGAGGAGGGGTCCCAAAATCCCAATGTTGAAAATTTGGTGCCAAAATTCTGGACTTTCAAAGACCTCCCCAGGAACTAAGTGCCAAGTACCCTTAGACCAGTGAAAGGCTGATCTAAAGGTACATAGACAGCTCCTCGGAGAGTCGTCGAGTATATGCCACTGTGTGGCCTGCCCAATCCATCCACGATGGGTGCTTCCTGGTGATCCAGTGGCCCCCACACCCTGACTGTCCGTGTGCTGGATGTCATCCCCCTGGTGCCCTGGTGGCCCCCCACTTGGCACAAAGTGCCCATAACCCTGCACCCTCCCATCCATACCCCAGAGTCAGGGACCGGCATAGCCCTTCTCACCCCATCATGGTTGGCCACCAAATGAACTGTCAGTGTGCATACTGTATACAGTATATAGTATGCACACTGACAGTGCATTCAGTGGCCAGCCATGGTGGGGTGAGGAGGGCTGTTCCAGTTGCCATATCATGGGGTCAGGGGAAGCATGTTGTGTGGGGGGGGCTCTAGCCAGCATCATGCCCCCATCTGTGGGTGCCAAAGACACCCTGCTGCCTTTGCAGAATTCTGGCTGGGTGCACCATCCATTTGATGTAGCACCACCTTTGCCACATGCTGCTCCACTTTGGTGCTGTGACCCTGTGGGATAGAAATTTGGGTGTAGGGTCCCGGATACAACCGCACTCGATGAAAGCTGCCATTGTCGCAGCTTGCATCTGGCTGAAAATTTGACCCAATGTGTTACTGCTGCAATCAAGTTGTAAGAAGTCATTCATTTCTTTTTCAGGAAACATCCAGATGCTTTGTTGTGTCATAGTTGCCTTATCCAAAGAAATTCTTCAACATCAGGCCCTCCGGCTGAGGCAGACATGCAACACGCAAAGTCATTTCAGTCGATGACCATGACCATCACTAACAACCAGACTCAAAAGGATGCAGATGAAATCTTGGAAGAAGAAATCAAATAAGAAACCATTAATGAGAAAACCTGCAAATATGCCCCACCCCCAAAAATATTTACTTTCATTGGCTTGAGAGTCATCCATTTCCAATTTCAATGCAAAAGTTCTCATCAACAGCTGGAATGTGCACACTAACAGTATCTGTGACCTGTGATACAAAACAATACAATGAGTACATGTCTATATATGTCAACCCCCACCTACAAAATGCAATATATATATATATATATATATATATATATATGTCGACTCACCAAGGTTACAATTACTGTACAAAGGGCACCCTTCCATCCAGTTGAGATGATCACATTGCATTTGTGGGAATCTCAGCACACATTGGACCAGCAACAGTTTGCTCACGGTCATCATTTCTGACTGGACTTTGCATGTGGTGTAACACTCCCATTTCACTTCGGTACCACTTGTCAGTTTTATGCACACAAGACAGATGCTTTTTGGGCATGCAGAAAATATCTGGGGCTCTTGTTACTGGAAACGTGCCCATGCATTTCACCACAAACTGACCATTATAACATAAAGAAACATTTGGAAAGCTGCCGGACATACACTATAATGGATCACTCCCCTGCACTCTCCCTGGCATCACGTCATAATGTTGCTGAGAATGGGGGATAGAATCTGGGCAGCTTTTCAGAACAGAAATTCCTACGTGACACACTTTAATGAAATTAAGGTTTTTTTTTTTACAGAAATGTATTGCACTATGTAAGGACATGTGGAGCAAGAAAGATTCCCATGGAAGTAAGGCGCCCATATATCGGGTGCAAAGCTGTAAGTTGGTGAATCTCTTTAATGTCTATTTCACAGACAAAATATGTATGGAGCCTCAGTAATGTTTACTTTGTGTTGAGACTCATGATTTGAAGTGTCTTGCAAAAACATGATTGAGCAGTTACAAATTATGTTGTGCTAAACTGCATGTGTGTGCCGTCAGTGTTCTTTCCTGTGTGTGCTTACATTGTCCAGCTTCATGCAAACATATATATGGTGTGACTTGTTGCAGTATCTCAAGAATAAAGATAACAAAGAATACATGATGTATATTTTATTTGTACCATCAGCACCAGCTGAGTAAGTGATATGATATTTTTTCACAGGTATCGGGTCACTGTGCACCTCAGTCACTCACAATGCACACATGACTTACCAGAGATCATAGCACAAAAAGCACATGCTCTCCTAAAAGTCATGTGTGCAGTATGTGACCAAGGTGCACTCTGGCCAGACACCTCTGTAAAAGTTTCATATCACTTAGTCCGCTGCTGATGATGGTGACAATAAAATATACGTTAGTCTGCTTGCTATTCTTTATACCATAAACACTACAAGTCAGCAATATATGTTTGCAAGAAGCTGCACAATTTCTGATGTCACACACACACACACACACACACAGAAAAGAACACTGACTGCACACGTGCAATTTAGCACATCATACTTGCACTGCTCACACCAGCCTTTCCACAAGCACTCCACAACAGAAAGTAAACATTACTGAAGCACTGCATTATAACAAATGGGCAAGTGTCTATTATTAAACAACAAAAAAATAGTCACAAAATACTACAGCACAGCGGGGGGGGGAGGTGTCCTGAAAATATACCTTAAAGGAGGGATTCCATGGTGTTCCAGCAGCAGGTGGAGCATTGACAGCATCTGTAGCTGCTGTTACTGGATCTGCTCCACCTGCTGCTGCACAGCACCCACCCTGTCATTGCTTTCTCAAGGGCTGCCCACACAAGTGTAATGTCTGCCTGGGTTGCAGGCACTGTGGAGGGGTCCACTGCAGCAGGAAAGCCAGGTAGTGGTGGTGGTGGTGAGGTGGTGATGGTGGCTGTGGTGGTGGTGGAGCAGCTGCTGCTATTGCCTTCCTCCTGCTGTGGTGGTGAGGCACAACACATCCAGCACCCTCTGCCACAGAAGGACCAGCAGGTGGATGGCTGTCCTCTTTAGTGGCAGCCTGCCACTCCACCTTGTGGTGGTTTGTCATGGTTGTGCGCTGGCCACCAGTCCCCAAATGTGTCCCCTGAGGGCCACGAGCACCTGCAAACCACACAAGCGGCAAACCACAATGGTTCTGTTCTCCCCCCACACAGTTAAAAACTGCCACACTGGGGATCTGCAGGGGGAACCAAGCACAGGAGGGGCAGATGTACTGCCGGCAGCACCTTCATTCACCTGGGGCTCCATCTGTGGCTGTGGAGGTGGTGGAGGGGGTGCTGCTGGAGCCCCTGCAGCTGCTACTGGTGGTGGTGGCAGACTTGGTGGATGTGCCACCTCCGGTGGCACTGGTGCTGCTTCTGCTTCCAGAGGGGGAGACACAACCCCAAACAGTCAAGAGCAGTCCAATGACACCCGACCGCCCCCACGTGTGTGCACTCCTCCTCTCTGCCCACACCCATGGGCCACAGATTCTCCTCCTGGCTATATCGCACACAACTAAGTCCCTCAGACTGTGACCGACGCCTCACAAGACTCCTTCACAGGCACTCACAGTCTCACACACATGCACACACACAGTCACACAGTCACACACCACACACACACAAAAAAACAAATCAGTAGCAAAAAAGAACTGAAAAAACACACTACAAAAAAACCCTAAAGATTTAGCTTTTGAAAAAGCTGTTTTTTTTTTTGTCAAGTCACAAGATACCAACAAACTCTCCTCTCTACACCCAAAATGCTTCCACCTTCTACCACTGCAAAGGAGAAGGTGAAACTACTTCTTTCTGACTCACTTCCTTCCTGCCTGGCTAAAGCATGTGACTTACAGTACTGTAAGCCATGTGATGTGTTGGGGGGCTGCCTATATTGTTATCACTTCACCTTCCTTCGCGTTGAGGTGGAATGACAACATGAAGTCAGAATGGAAAGGCGAAGTGAACACTTTGCCATGTTCACTTTGCGTAGCGTTATGATGATGCGAAGTGGCCACTTCGCATCCACTTTGCTGGCAGATTTTGAATTCGCTGCATCTCTATCTCTGTCATATCTCCCCTCTCCCTCCTCCATTCCAGGGTGTACATATTGAGTTGCTTTAACCTCTCCTCATAGGGCATTTGATGCAGACCCTACACCATTTTAGATGCCCTCCTCTGGACCACTTCCACTCTGTCTATGTCTTTCCAGAGATGCGGGGTTTGATTTTCAGAGCCTCCTGCATCAGATGCAACTTGCAGCAGAAAAATGAGCTGCATCCGATGCATTTGTGGCACACACAAAGTCACTATTCCAGAAAGTTTGCCACATGCAGCCCTGCACCAGGAAGGGCACAGTCAGAGGTTGTGGTGAGGGCGGGATGCAGCTCCAGACAAATGGGCAGGGGGGTAGCTTGGGTGCCCTAAGGAGCACCAAGCCCAGAACACCAGCTCATAAGGGTCATGTCTCACAAGGATGTGACACTGGGTGTGGAGCCACCACAGGGCAGTGGCTCTGTCCATTCCTGGTGCCCCTGTGCTACCATGGTGTTGTGCTAGCCATGCCAGACTACACTCAACCCCCACCAAGCCCCACTATGGGCATAGTCCAGTGGTGGTACAATGCCCCCCCAGCTCTGAACTCCTGGCAATCCAAAAAAGAAACACAATTCCCTGTCATACTCCCTGGTGGTCTAGTGGTCCCCCCACCCTTCCGACCCAGAGGCAGTGGTCACCGACCTCGGCCCTCCCATCCCCAGCATGCATCCATGGCTGGCACAGTCCTCCTCACACCACCACAGCCAGCCACAGAATGCAATTGCATAGACTGTGTAAGTGTGCTGTTCACATACACGGTCTGTGAATCGCATTGTGCAGCTGGCGGTGGTGGTGTGAGGAGGGCTGTGCCAGCCACAGATGCATGCTGGGAATTGGGGAAGGTGGGGAGTGGTGGGTGACCACTGTCTCTTGAGGTGGGAGGGTGGGGTGCCACTAGACTACCAGGGAGTGTAAGAGGGAATTGTGTTTCTTTTTTTGGGTCGCTGGGAGATCGGAGCTCAGGGGGGCCCTGAACTACAGGGGCATAGTCTTCTTGAAGGAGATCGGGGATTGCAGGGGGGGCTACTAGACCACCAATGACCCAGGGCACCAAAGGGGATTGGGGAGAATGATGGGACTGTGCCATTCTTTCTGGGCACAGGGGTGCCCATTGAGTGGTATGCCAGGCCAAGCTGGCGTCATCATGCCACATGCTGCGGGCAGGTTGCCACTCCACATACATGCCCCCACCATGACATGTCCTGCCCCTGCTGCACACCTACAGGCCCCTGTCCCACCTCATCCCAGGGGCGCAAGCCAGTTAGACCACCTCCTGGCTGGTCTAAGTGGTGGCCCCTGCTGCGGCTATGGTAGGGCTTCCAAAATCCAAAAAAGGGGGATGTGGCAACCCCACTATGGTGCAAGCCCACTTGTGACCAGGAACCCTGTGTTGCTGGACACAACCCTGGTGCAAGTGGGTTTTGACGCAGTTGTGTCTGGCATAGATGCAAGCTGCGTTAGAAACTCCTATTTGACGCAAGTTGCAATGCAAATCACAGCTTGCATGAAAAACCTTTGATGCAAGTTCCTTGTGTCAGTCACGTCACATTGAAAATTGTGCCCCTGGTCTCCAGAATGGGATAGAATATTCTAGGTGGGGTCTTACCAGCAGTCTATACAGAGGCAACACCACCTCCCCATTTCTGACGGTGATACCCCTCCCTATGCACCTCAGCATCCCACTCGCCCTTCCTACTGCTTTGTCTCACTGTCTGACCACCTTTAGGTCATCCGACATGATTACCCCCGATCTTTATTCTGCTTGGTGGTCATCAATACCACTCTATCCATTTTGTACTCCGTCCCTGGGTTTCTCTACCATAAGGGCATTATTTTGAAATCTTTTTCACATTGAAACCCACCTGTTATACCCTTGACCACTCCTTTAGTTTTCTCTGGTCTCTGCTTATCCTTTTCACTTACTTCCAGGGTGTCCACCCTATTGCAGATTTTGATGTCATCCACAAAGAGGCAGACCTCTGGGGATTAGAACCAGGTACCTTTTGAAGTTATAAATGGGGACATTACAGGGACACAGGCTGAACTACAGTAAAAAGTAACTTTTCAAGTAATTGTACCAAGCCTTAGGGGTGTGTAGGGTACAGACAGTGTATATTGAAGTTTACTGAACTTTTGCAACAATAGAAACAAAGTCAGTATGTCAGAGGAAAGTACCAATATACATAGCCATTAGGTTTCGATGAGAGCATGGGCATGTGGTTGTGTCATCAATATATGAGGACCCTCTGTAAACAGAGAGGGGAAGGACCTATAACACCCTCTGGAAGAGCAGATCACAGGCTTTCGGGGGGGGGTCGCTAGCCAATGAGTTGCCCTCAGGGCACCATGACGATTGTTTTGGTCATGCATGCAAAAGTACGGACCATAAAAGTATGTGACATTTGCTAGGAATATGCTATAATGGGAACACATGTCATCACTGCACTTTGTTCCCTGGAGGAATACCTAAGCAATGGACACTTGGGAATCATGGCCAAGATAAAGCAAACACCCAGCCCCAGCTACTACAAAGCTGACCCTGAAAGAAATTTCAGCCCAAGCCAAGGGCTTAGCAGAAGCAGAGCAACTTAGCTGAAGGCCAGCACTGGAGGAAGAGGTGGTCAAATAGCTGGATCACCTAGGCGAGGGGCATGACCATAAGGATGCAAACTGCTAACTTCTTTGTGTGAATAAAATTAATTTTATCAAACTGCTAACTTCATTTTATGAGCAAAAGTGCATTCTGTCAGCTTGACATACCTCTACACCTTTTGTCACTGAAATGTGGAGACACTGCTACTCAAAATGTGAAACAGTCTGAGACACTGGCCTTCATAATGTGGAACACATCATCATACATGGAGATACAATGTCAGAGCACTGTAGAAACCAGTATCTCCATTTGTGCAAAGTTTAATTAACCCCACCCCAAAACTGTGGGCTTGCTTTGCCTTGGGGCACCCCAACAGGACTGCTGCCATGCATCTCTGCTCTCTGATCCCCAGGACTGGATTTCCTAATAGGGGAACTGAAGTAGAGCTGTTGGACTGGATCTCTTTGACATGACACCTCCTGTGCTAATGTTAAGCTTTTGGTGCACATCCAAATTGGCCACCTGCCACAGTCGGAGAAAGAGAGTGCTCATTCTCTTGATGATCCGGATTCCTGGCCAACAACCTGACTCAAGCACAACTCGGACCAACTAGGGACACAGCAAATTGTTTTGAGGGCATGAGTCTTTCTAAAAGGAACCTGGGGCCAGTGCCAGTAATCTGCATGACCACTGACATATTGGTGCCCTCTGACTCTGCTGCTTCAGCCAATCAGGGGACAGGATCAGAAAGTAGGAGTCCAGAGACACATGAATTGCTGGAGGACCTTTTAATTCAGGTGGCTTTTCTTCAACCACTTTGCCTGGGATCAGACCTCCAGGACTGCTTGGTCTGATTAGTCCTATGGACTCAATGGTAGCTGACGATTTTCAAAGATAAGATCAGGGGCTACACTAACGCTTAGCCAGACCTGGTGGAGATCTCATTAAGGGAGGACTGCTTTCCAGAGGGACTCAGGTTGAGCTGCAACAGACTGTGTGTCTGTGTGAGAGGAACTGAATAAAGGTCATTTACCTGGTAAGAAAGGAAAGGTGTACTGGCTGCTAGCCAGCACAGAGAATGATGCTGAGTGCCAGTGCCTAGAGAGAGAGAGAGAGGAAGAGTGAGACAGAGCTGCAGCCAGGTGCTGCAGGGTCTGTTATCAGGTACCACAGCCAGGTGTCAAACTATGATTGCCTGAGGGCTCAGAGGCCTCAACACGTGGGTGGTAAAGACATGCAGAGGTTGGAATATAGGAGGCCAGCCCAAGTGAAGCATGTGGATGGAGAGACAGCCCAGCTGACTGAGGGAATCCACAGAGGGTGGAGGTCCAGAACCTCTGCAGCATGAGGGAGGATCACTTTGTCAGAACTGTGAGTAAGATCAGGATGTCTTTTGTTTATTTACTTTATTTATTTATTTCAATCTAGAATTACAATACCTTTGAGCCGAGGCTCTTTTACAAAGGTTCCACGTCAGCGTGTGCAACGGTCATCATTTTTAGTTACAAACATATAGTCACTGACTTACAGACATGTAATAACCAGTACAAAGACTTGAGCTATGAGCAAGACAAGGGAGGGTGGGTGGGTGGGGAGAAGGTGGGTAGGAGATTGAGGGGTAGGAGGGCAGGGGTAAGAGGAAGTATGGGAGGTGTTTGGGGGCAGGGGCAGGAGTGGAGATATGGGGGGGAGGTGGGCGAGGGTGGGAGACAGTGCAGCCAGGGGAACTTGTTGTGGGAATATGGCAGGTAAGGTGCTAGGGGTGCAAAAACTGATTGTAAGTGCTGGGTGGTGGGGCATGTGCAGCTGGAATGGTGGAAATGTTAAGATGGGCAATCACAGGATACAAGCAGTGAGAGGCGCAGCTTGGACTTGAAGAGGCCGAGTGTTGGAGCTGGTCGCTATGTCGCTGCCAAGAGAGTTGAGCCAGTTGGATGCCCGATAGGCGAATGATCTTTGTCCTTGGGTCGTGCGACATCGTGGGTTATGTAGTAGATGGGAATTGGATCTCCTTGTAATGACATTCCTATGTCTAGGCTTAAGGAGGGCACAGACACCAGGTGGGGCAAGACCCATTATAATTTTCTTGGCCGTGATGCAGGTTTGGTATTTTATGCATTTGTCCAGTTGAAGCCATCCAGATTGGGAATAAAGGTCACATGTGTGGGTATGGCGATGTGAGCCAGTGATGAGACGACAGGTCTTATTCAGGGAGGTCATGATACGTTTGAGAGCAGTGGTAGTTGCAGACACATATATGATAAGACCAAGGTCTATGATGCTGACAATGGAGCTTTTGGACGGCCACTGACAGTACTTCTGTGGTTAGGTGTTTCCTGTGCTGGAATAATATGCCTAACCTCGTATTGACAGATTTTGCCACATTGCTGATATGGACAGCATATGAGAGGTGGGGATCAAGGTGATGCCAAGGTACTTGAACGACTGTGTTTGCTCTCAGGATGGCTCCTTGTTTGGTTGCAATGGAGAGGTGGAGTTGTTTGTTTTTGTTATGGGGCTGCAGAAGACCATAGACTTTTTTTTCTTCTGAATGAGAAGCGGTTTATGATTTAGGAACCAGGATTCATTGAGAAGAAGGCCCGCTTGAAGTATATTTTGTAATTGGATTGGATCAGGGTCTGAGGTGAGGATGACAGCATCGTCAGTGTAGAGAATTATTTGTTCTGGGCAGCTGTCTGGTAGTGAGTTTAACAATAGGCTGAAGAGGAGGGTGACAGAATGGAGCCCTGGGGACTCCTGAGCAGATTGGTCTAGAGGCCGAGAGTGTATCAGCGATTCTTACTGTTTGGGACCGTTCTTCAAGGTAGCTCAAACCAGCCAATGGTGTCGTTGACAGCCCAGTGTTCTGAAGCTGACAAGTAGGAGGCGGTGATTGATGGTGTTGAAGGCTTTAGTTAAGTCAATGTAGATTGAGCCTAGTAGTTCACCGGAATCAAGTGCATTGTGGATTGCGCCGGTGAATTCAAGTAGGGCTGTGGAGGTGCTGTGACCTTTGCGGAACCCATGTTGTTGCTTGCACAGGATGTTGTACGTATTTGTTTTAAAAGGAAAGTGTTATTCAGTTTGGGTATTAGTTTTCTTTGCATTTGGCTATCGGGACCAGAATTGTACAAATACCCCAGGTACAAGGCTGTGAAATTACATTTACCAAATGCATGGCATTTGGGTCAGGATTTATCTGAGCACCTGCTCTCTATTTCAAAGTGCCCCACTTCCAGTCAACCCACAGCAACATCAATGGATTTGCAGAGATTCAGCACCAGGTACCCAGGGACTCTAAAGGAGCACCCTAGATTAGTTTAAAAGGGACATACTGGAACCAGAGAGAAGAGGGTAGTGACCTTAAGTATAGGAGGATAAATCTTGGTGACCGTGCATCAAGGTGTAGGGGTAGGGTGTGAACTAGGGTTGTACCTTGAAGGGCTTTTTAGTGGCAGCTAAGAAGAACTTATTTTGCTGCTTTCTACTCAGGGCATGTAGTAGTGGCCATGGTTAGCAAGTGATTTAGGCAGGCCTACCCAGGGCACCAGAAGACCAGCCAGTGTACACATGTCTCCCTCATATGCACTAATCCCTTGTCTCCCTTTTAGGCTAAACAAAGCTGCATTTGCTGGAAGCTATTTTTCTTTATCGTCTTATGTTGGTTTACAGTGCATGTTAATTGGGGGAACTGTCTGTCATTGCTTGGGCTCTGCGGGAGGGGTAACAGTGGGGAGGTGAGCAGGTACAGCATCCCAGGGGGTTGTAGTGGCATAACAGAAACAAAGAAATTGTTGACGGAAAAGGACTGCCTGGCCCACCAAGTCTGCCCTGATGGCTCCTGCCTAGTCTGTCTCCACAGGTCCTAACTGTTCTCCGTGATCCTCCCTCTCCTACCCATTTCCTAATATTTTCCTATGTCTATCCCATGCATGCTTGAAGCCCCTGTTAGTTTCACCTCCATCACTTTCACTGGCAGTCTGTTCCAGGTGTCCACCACTCTTCCAGTGATGCAGTAGTTACTCACATCCCTCCTGCTGCATGCTGTCTGGTTCTGGTGTTCTTCCTCATTTGAAATTCTACCATCACCAGTCCCACTTAAATCTTTCTCTGAGTAGAAGTACAATGCTATTTCTACTATCTTGGTACAAATACTCCCTTGCTAGGGAAGGAGAAAATGCACCCAGTAGCCACCACCACATCTATGGTGACTGGTGGCAGTGTAAGGTAGTGGTACCCCCAACCCTAATCTAACTGCAAGGATACCCAAACTATGGGGGGTCTTACAAATATGATATAGTGAATGAGAATGTAACCCCACTACAAACGGGTTCCCGAAAATCTTCCTTGGATGTGCCTAAATGCCCACTGCCAGGCTCGTATCCTGTGTCTTAGCACTTTAAAAGTGTTTGTGTGAGAGTGCCTTGATGCCTCTATGCACTGTCTCTTTAAGAGCTGCCAAAAACATAGTGCTTATTTATTCTGGGAGGGGGCTGAGTGTTTTTATACTCGAGTCCCACCTGGGCTGTCAGATAATCACTCGTTCTGCCAACGCTATTTGCGCAGAGGGAACTCTATTAGAAGCTGTAATTAAGTGCTGATTATCTAGTAGCATGGCAGTAGTATTGTAGTTTGTTTAACTTGCCTTCTTTGTAGCATGGACTTTATGAATTGCACACCATTTTGGTTTTGGACTGCCAGTCAGCCCCAATCAGTACCTTTGCGTACTCTAAAATGGGGCCTGTCCCCAAGGGTCTTGTGGGAGCAAATTTCAGTATGAATTGTAGTTTTTACATTTTGGCACCAAAACAGACCTGGAGTGGGAGCTCTTACTTTGACAGACAGATGGATCAACCAATCAGAACCATTTGGACCAAAGGGAAATTCCCAAACTGCCTACTGCAGTCAGTCAGTCCGGAGTTAGAGAGATGCAGAGTAAACAGCTTGAGTGATTCAAGCAGCAGCTCCTGCGTAGTTCGCACGGGAGATTGGTGGAAAGGCTGAGTCTGGCCTGTCTGCCTGCTGTCCCTCAAGAGGGAATCCTTTAAAAGGCTTAATACTCTGGACTGTATCCGAATTGAGTGAGAGAAAAGCCGCTGAAGTGTAACCAGCCTTAAACCTGATGAAGAACGAAGATTTGCTGTATGCGATCGGCCTGTCAGGACATCCATTCACTATAGAACTCCCGGTTTTGCTCAGAGACACTGATATTGCTGCCGGACTGCTATCCGCTTTGTGGTATGGTGATTGCTTTACTATAAATGTGCTGTGTGCTGTTAGTGGGTCGCGATTTCGTTCATCATTGTTTAATTGTGCCACTCTTGCTGGAAGCTGCATCCAGCCTTCCCGGACTGATTTCCAAACTGTTTTACCCGGCCTGGGCCCTGCCACACTGGCCCAGCCAGCTACTTCAGGCAGAGAGAACATCATCAATGAGAGAGTCACTCAGGGATCAGCCCCCTATTCAACGTCTTGAACAGGAATGACACCTTGGTGATTCGTGTGGGCCCTGCTTCTCCTGGCATACCAGTTGTCAACCTGCAGTCTCCATCTCATCCCTCCTGTGTCTTGCATTAAGTAGCATGAGTAACAATCAGGGTAGCTCCCTGCAACAACAGTTAAATCTCACGTGTTGTCATCTGATTGCATTGTTGTTTTTTTTACGAACTGAGCCTTCAGGATCTGGATTACAAATTGTGTGTGGTCGTGCATGCTTTTTCTTTTCATCACAAGGCCCCAACCAGCTGCGACACCGGCCTACCCGGGGCAAAATTCCAGACTAGCCCACCTTACTTCCAACTGGGTACCCAGAGCATATGACTGTGTAGGGACTAAAAGTGCATGCATACTTGCCTGACCAGATCAGTTTTCGAATCAGTCAACCTGATCATGCCCCTCCCTTGTTCAATTCCCCTGAATAAATCAGATTTAACTCTTTTTGCATTTAATCTGATTGTGGTTCCAGTTTGTACCAAAAGCACTGTACTGTTGTTATTTTCTGTGCCTAACCTTGTTTTACAGGGGGTCTCCAGGGTCGAACTGGTGGAAACAGCCCTGGTGGTAAGTGCAAACAGTGTGGGGAATTGTATGCTGAATGGAGGCTACTGTGAAAGTGTTTGTTGCATATTGTCTAGGCTACTAGAGGGGAAAGATGGGGGTTACAGTGTCCCGGAGGGCTGTACCCAGCTTAGCCTTGTTACTAACAACCCTGTCTGGGTGGAGGCACCCATTTCAGTACCCAGGCCCCTTAACCTGCAACTAGCCAAGCAGGCAGGGGTTACAAGAAGATCATGAATTTCTACTTTAACAACCTGAGTTTACAGCACCTACTCTGTGTGGGCACACCTTTCTCACGTGGGTGAATGTGGTACATACCAATTTGAGAGGGAAATGAGAGCTGACCCTCGTAATGAGGAACAGTGAGAGGCATGCAGACTAAAGTCTTCATCCTGTGGACAAACTCCATTTTGTTAAACTGCTTACTTCATGCTTTGGACAACATGCCTTTTGTCAAACTGCTGCTAACTCCATTCTGTGGATGAAATATATTTTGTCACACTGCTAACCTCTTCCTGTGGGAAAAATGCTGTTTGCTAAATTTCTAATTGCATTCTGTGGGCAATATGTTAATAGTACAAATGGCACCCCATAGATCGCCCTTTGATCAGGAGGTTGTTTTCAGTCTATTTGGGATCCCTTCAATTTTCAGAATAAAGTGCTATTTTTCATTTAAGAAGAAGAAGAAGATGATGAGGTGGGTACTTCCCCTCAGATGAGAATGGCAACTGGCATACCTTCCTGAAAGTCTGAGATGCAATAGACAGGACCAACCTATCACCTCACACTGATCAATTTCCTCCCCCTTCCCCTCACACCCACACCCAGGCTGCGTGAATGCTGAGGTGTTGACAGCCTTTGATTTCCTGTCAGAGACATGTGCACCTTGTGTGTATTATGCCTGCCTTTTTCCTACATGGGTTCATAGACTTTACAAAAAAATCTCATTTCATTTCCATTAAGGCCTGCCAGAGGGGGTGGGGTGGCTACAAAACATTGACTCTGTCCACAGCTGGAGGGATGAGGGAGCTCTGTTAACTCTTTAAACCAGAAACAGAATTCATGCTAGTTTTCCTCGGTTTTACCAAAATGCACAGTTTGAACTTTTTTGCTGCCAGCAAGTTAATGTCCCTCACACCTCAGAGTAGATCCCTCCTAATGGAAGAGGCTGTGACTGGAGCCACTAAGAGCACCTCCACAGCCAGTGCTCCTACACCATTGCCTACATTCACTCCTGCTAGGAGGCAGGGAGTGGAACAAATGTGAGCTACCCAATCAGCCAGTGATTCTTCAAGATAATCTACAGTACAATGATTCCTATTGGTACAGGTTGGGACTGGAGTAGATGTGAGCTCCTCCCCAGCCATTGCTCTTATGTACATCATTGTCTACAATGACTCCTGCTTGGATGAAGCGAGTGGAACAATCATGAGCTGCCAAAGCAACCAGTGTTCCTACACTATGATCTACAGTGACTCCTGCTGGGAGAGGATGGACCTGGAGCAGATCTGATCTCCCTCATAACCAGTACTCCTACATCATTAATAGCAGTGCCTCCTGCCTGGGATTGGCTGGAGCGAAGTAACTGTGAGCTCCTCCACAGTCAGTGCTTCTTCACCATTATCTACAGTGACTCCTGCTGGTAGAGGTTGTGACTGGAATAGCTGTCAGCTCCCCTTACAGTCAGTGCTCTTATGCCATTGTCTACACTGAATCATGCTGGGAGGGGCTGAGACTGGACTGGAGTTGCTGTGAGCTTTGCCATAGCCACTGCAGCTGCAACATTCTCTACAATGATTCCTGCAGGGAGAGGATAGAACTAGAATAGCTGCTAGCCTACAGCAAGTGCTCACACACAATTATCTATAGCAATTCCTTCAGAGAAACATTAGGACTAGAGTAGCTGTCATGCTCCCCAACCAGTGGTCTTCCACCATTGCCTAGATTGCCTCCTGCTGAGAGTAAATAGTGCTGGAGTACTTGTGAAGGAAAGTAGAAATAATCTGGCACTCACCACTCCCGATTCAACAATATTCTTATTACTACCCAATCCATCAAGACAAACACTCACAGTCTCTTGGTGCATATTCTCTTTATTGCAGGTATAAAAAGTAGGACAAATCAATGCATCAGTGAAAAGAAAATGGCTGACTGACCCCTCACGAGACAATCTAAGTTTATATATTTGCAGTCTCACAAATAAAATCTCAGACCTAATGGCCTTGGTGTCAGAGGCTGACCTGGACATTGTTGCTGTGACCTTGTTATGGTATACAGGGAACCATGAGTGGGATATAGCTGTGCCAGGGTACACTCCATTCTGAAAAGATAGGGTAGGAAAAAAGGGGGAAGGAGTGTCTACCTATGTTAGGGAGGAAAAAAAAGCTATAGAAGACAGGGCATAAGGGAGGTAGGGAGGCACTGTTGATCATGTTGGGAATGGGGAATGGTACTGCCATTCAAGTAGGTGTGATCTACAGACTCCAGCATAGGGGAGGAGTTGGACAATGTGCTAGTGGAAATAATCCATGAAATGGCAGCAAAAGGGAGATATTGCTGATGGGAGACTTTAGTTTGCCAGATGTCAATTGAGCACCCACACTGCAGCCACGGCAAGGAGCAGAGACATACTGGAAGCCTCTTCAGGGGCAGGACTCAGACAGCTAGTGGTAGAACACACCTGTGAGGGGTAAATATTGGACTTGGTGCTCACCAACAGAGAAAGGGTAACGGATATAGAAGTGGGGAGTCACCTGGGGTCCAGTGATCACACACTTATGGTTTAACATGATAGTAGAGGAATCCAGCCAAACAAAGGCAAGTGTCATGGATTTCAGAAGGGTCGATTTTGCAAAGTGGGAGGTATGTCTGAAGAGGCCCTAGGGGGTAGAGTGGGAAAAGTGAATATAGAGGAACAATGGGCCGATCTTAAGGGAGCCATAATGGAAGCCACAAGCCTTTGCATTTGGCAAATGCGTAAAACAAAGAGGAAGAAAAAGCCACTATGGTTCTCACAGGAGGTGGCAGGGAGGGTGAGGGAAAAAAAGACAGCATTCAAAAAATACAAAGAAACACAGCAGCAGGAAGATAGAGGAATGTATCTGGAAAAGCTAAGGGAGGTACAAAAAGCAGTCAGAAAGGCCAAGGCACAGACAGAGGAAAGAATAGCCAAGGCAATTAAAAAAGGAGACAAGACCTCTTTCAGATACATTAGAGATAAGAGAAAACAGGGTGGGATTGTAATACTAAAAAGGGAAGGGAGGGGTCAGCAGAAGGGGACCAGAAAAGTAGAATCCTGAACAAATATTTTTGTTCAGTGTTCACGGAGAAGGGACAGAGAAAGACCACAGCTAGGTGTAAGAAGTACCAAGGAGGAGTATAGATACCAGTCCATTCACAGTAGAGGGAGTCCTAAAGGAGTTAGGAAACTGAAAATAGATAAAGCAATGGGGCCAGATGGAATACATCCCAGAATTCTAAAGGAACTAAGAAAGGAGCTAGCAGGACCACTGACAACCTTGTTCAACAAATCATTAGAAACGGTATAGTTCCTGCAGACTGGAAGAGGGTGATGTTGTCCGCCCATAAGAGCGGGAGCAAGGAGGAGGCTGGTAACTATAGGCCAGGCAGCCTAACCTCAGTGGTAGGAAAACTGATAGACTGATAGAGGAAAGGATTGTGACATACCTTGAATCCAGCAGACAGCAGGATCTGAGACAGCATGGTTTCACAGCAGACAGGTCTTGCCGAACAAACCCGATAGATTTCTTTAACTGGGTGACAAGGGAGATTGATCAGGGAGGGGCAGTAGATGTGGCCTACCAGATTTTAGCAAGGCATTCGATATGACCACACATAAAAGGCTAATAAACAAATTGAGCAGCCTGGGAGAAGGATCCGGGGTTGTTAACTGGGTTAGCAATTGGCTGAGTGGTAGGACACAAAGGGTGGTAGTGAACGGAGTTCAATCCATAGAAAGGAAGGTTGCCAGTGGGGTGCCTCAAGGATCAGTGCTAGCCTCCTCTTTAATGTATCATAAGTGACATTGCAGAGGGGTTGAGGGAAAGTGTTCTTCTTTGCAGATGACACAAAGATCTACAACAGGGTAGACACACCGTGGGTGGGGTGGTGAAAAAATGAGAAGGGACTTGGGCAAGCTGGAGGATTGGTCAAATGTATGGCAGCTGAGATTCAATGCAAAGAAGTGCAAAATTATGCACTTAGGTCACAGGAACCCGGGAGAGGAGCACCAGTTGGTGGGGAGCTACTGTCAGCCACCAAACAGGAGAGAGGATCCATGAATATTTATATATGAGGAACTAAAGGTGGCTAGACAGTGAGAAAAGGCAGTTAGAAGGCCAGCGGATGTTGGGGTGTAGGAGAGGCATAACAACAGAAACAAGCATTTGTCAATGCTGAAAGTTTGTTGTATGCACTGATGTCATTTGGGGGTTAGAGCTCTGATGGGGGTACTGTGAAGAAATGGCTATATTGGAAATTTGGGATGAAAATTTTGAATACAAAGTTATGAACCAGTGCTGCAAATTTCAACACAGGCTCATAACTTATTTGTTCTTAACATGTTGACACCAAATTTTCAACATATTCTTCTAAGACCCCACCTCATGAGCAATGGTGAAGAAAGTTTTTACTCCTTGTCTGATTGGTGATTTTGTGCAGTGACTGCAAAATCACCTTCGGACAGATTTATCTAACATCAGCTGTATTGTTCATGAAGTGGATCTCCAAAACGTTGAAAATTCAGGGCAATAATATTTAAAATGGCCAAGGTATGCCAGTAAGTTAAAAATCCTATTGAAATACATTGACGTCAATCCCTGCCTGACCTATGTTTTGACAAGCTGTCATATTTTGACAGCATTTGAATATAGTAGCTCAGGTAATATTTATTTATTTTATTTAGTTTTGTTGACTGGGTAAGTGCACTAGACAAATCCTGCCTATTTTCAGGCACGACCCAGGGAGGGGATACAGATGAATGCCAACTGACCTTGAACCAGATTAAGCTGTTTGTGGTATTTTTAGTGAATGAGGGAATTTGCCAGGACACTGGGAAATTTCACTCTGCTGCACATTGCGCAGTCGCCTGCAGGAGAGCTCTATGGAGTGTTAGTGCTCTGACTGTGGAAGGGGTAGGTTGGGCTGTGGAGCAGCCCAGTTGATGATGGAATGTCGGGATAGTTCGGTTGTGCTACCTACTTCTGAGACTGCGGTCCTATTACCTACAGAACCTTCTGCCTCTAGGGATTCATTTATGGAGATACCGGACCCGAAGAAGAGACCTTGAAACAGGACTTGGAACAAAAGAAACAACAATTGTTGGATTTAATTTCTGCAGCTGAATGAGAATTTTTAGCAAGTAAACTCTCGTTAGAAGGATGGAAATGTAAACGGTCTGGGCAAAGCCCTTTACCTAGGGGTAGTAAACGGCTCCCTTTGGAGACTAACGAGGATCAATTTTCCTTTAGTTCAGAGTTGACTTCTATGGCGGACCAAGACCAGATTGCTGACGTCATACCAGAAGCGCCTAGTTCTGCTACTGAATGGACCCCGGGGCTGGCGTTGCAAAATGCTGGCTGGATTCGGGAGGGAGATAGATGGATCCCTGACCCTGTTACTCCGTTACCGGGATCTTCGGCACCGATGGCTGATTCTGACCTGGCTGGTTTTCCTGGGTGCATGTCACCAAAGCTGGCGATTCAGACACCGGAGGTTCAGACTGCGACAGAGGCAGTTTCCTTAGTCCTTCAGAGTGAGGAACGCGACCAACAATTTGAAGGCCCACAAGGGTCTAGTGTGTTGTCTGAATCAGTTCCTTTTGGTGCGCCTCTTACTGCTCAAGGTAAGACGGTTTCTCCTTCTTTGGGACACGATATTGTTGATCCTGAGACACATGCTGCAAACAAGGTACTGCCTAAAACATTCACAGGATTGTTCCACAAGCCTGCAGAAGCAGCGAAAAGATGTTTTTTGGTATGCCTGAAGTATACAGGGACTGCTCCTATAGTCCCAGATAGGATCTGGGTGGGCAAGACATTGATAAAGGACTCCCTGGGCTTTGCACCTTCTGAGGTGTATGCCTTTATACATGCACCTGGAGACTGTATATATGATCTCAGTTTCTGTTCTATGCAACTACTGGATAAATTTTGGAAGTTATATTATTCACTTAAAGATTTTGGTGCTTGGCATGACTTTATAGCTATTCCGGTTACAAAACCAACCATTAAAACTGTTACTGTTTTGTTTAGGAATGAGGGGGTTTGTATAAACGATATTATGTTTTGGTTGGAAAAAAAATGCAATGTTATGGAACAGCCCAAACCTATTATTGATGAAAATGGGTTTTGGAATGGGGGATGGTTGTTTCGGGTTCAGCTAAACCAAACCGAGGTTGGGATTTCACATTTGCCCAGCTCCTTTTTTTTGGGTCGGGATTGGGGGGTCCTGTTCTATGCTGGACAACCCAAGAGCTGTTATAAATGTGGGGCCCTTGATCACCTTAATGTTGATTGTGATCAGATTCGCTATTTTCATTGTGGGATGCTTGGGCATACGGCCCCTCAGTGTACTGCCCGTCCCTTTTGTAATTTATGTGGGGAAGAGGAACATTCATTTCAAGATTGCCCTTGGGCTGCACATAATTTGAAAGGGGATTCAGATCATGATTATTTACTTGACAAAGCTAAGCAACGTTTTTCTGTACCTATGCAGTCTTCTGAGGGTCCCTTTTTTGGCCGAGGTAGAGGCCGTGGTCGTGCCTCATGGCCTGGGCCCTGGGGTAGTGGTTCTTCCCCCTCCTTTTCACATGTGGATATGACAGTTCTGGGGATACCTCCTTCTACTTCCTTTAAGCAACACGGACAGTTACAATCCAAACTGGTGGATTCAGTAACTCCGTTTGTTACTCCACATGGCTTCCCAATACGTACAGTGTCCTTAGCTGATTTTCAGGTGCACCAACATGCAGACCGATCAGTTTTGCCTCCCCTGAGTCCTTCTGGGGCTACTGGGTTGCTGTTGAGGTTTCCCTTTGCCTTGCTACCAGACCTGAACCTGGTATTTCTGCTACTGAAGATGGGTTTGTGCTCCCTTTACAGTCCCAAACTCGGCCAAGGACTGAGGAGGTGACTCCCCTTTCTCCATTGCCCTTGTCAAATCGGTTTTCAGTTTTTTCCTGGAGTGAGCAAGTAGATTTGGATTTACCAATGATGGGCATTGATCCTGACCCATTTCCACCTCTTGCTGCTAGTTCTGCCACGTCAAAAAAAAATCACTCTAAAGCCCAACCAAAATGGGTAACTCGATCTAGAGGTAAACTAGCAGCTGTTCCTCCCCGATGGGTTTGGTTTAAAAATTGCTAGTTTAAATGTAAATAGTGTGCTCTCCAGTAAAAAACATATTGTTACTTTTGGGATCCTTCATCAGTTACCCTTTGGCATTTTTTTTCTACAGGACACTAGGATACATTAGTCAATGGACATTAGTCAAATTACGAAAGACTGGACGGGAGGTTTATCCTTTTGGTCGGCGGGTCTGGATCCTTGTAGTGGGGTAGGGTTTTGTTTTAAAATGGACGTTCATTGTTTTCAATTGGTGGATATAGAACCTGGTCGTGCTTTTTTGTTGGACATTGAAATTAATAATGTATCATGTAGATTGATTAATATTTATGGATATCAATCCAAAGCCCTTAGGATTTCCTTATTAAAAAATATTCGTCCCTTTTTATATACTAGCAGACTTATTTTTTTTGCTGGTGATTTTAATATTAACATACTGAAGGATGGTCTTTTACACAAAGTATACTGTGATAAAGCATTTTTGAGGGATTTAATATCTCAAATGGGATTGAAGCAAGTGTCCGTCAAGTCTTCTCAGTTGGCTAAACCTACTTATTATAGGGGTAGGTTGGCTCCTGTATTGATATGATTTTTATTACCAAATCTTTATCATATGAGAATATGGTTTCTATCCCAATTGAATCATCATCATCACATTTTGATTGGGGTATGTATGGATTCTCCTTCTCGTAGAATAGCGGGCCCAGGATATTGGAAGTTGCACTCTGCACTTTAAAAGGATGCTATAGTCTTGTCTTCTTTGTCCGAGATTATCCATGATAAATTATCTACAAAGTTTTTTTATGATAATGTGGGGCTATGGTGGGAAGACCTAAAGGACTGCGCATACGTGATTTTTTTAAGGCAGTGGGTAAGGATCAACAGTATTCAAAATACTCAAGCTATCTACGATTGAGGGAATATTTGGGTGTTTTACTTACTAAACACCATTTGGGAAGGGAAGATGTTTCTTTAGATATCCAAGAGGTAAGATTTAAGATGGAGTTATATCAATATAATAGGATGCTAGCCTTACAGCAGTAACAGAGATTTGGCACCCAAGGGAAATTGGATCAAGGTAATCCCTTTTTGAATTGTCACAAATGGATGGAGAAGAAATTGTTCCAGGGTTTACTTGCGTCACAGGGAAATTTGGTTTCGGATAATAAGGGTATTATGTCTACCCTGGAAGAATACATCAAACTAGTATTTGGGACTTCAGATATTGATGTGAGCTATAGTGACCAAATTTTGAAATCTGCTGCTTGACCTATTTATCTTCCTTCTCGTAGGATGAATTGCTTCTACCATTTTCACCTTTAGAAATGGAGATGGTTATTCACTCCTTGAAGGGAGATACTGCACCTGGATCAGATGGCTTAAACTGAACTTTATAAAATACTCTGCGCATTGTTCCGAATGATTTTCTGAGGTGTTTAATTTCATGTGGTCTGACTTTTATTTACCTTCCTCTATGCATGAGGGATTAATGATTTTCTGTATAAATCGGTAATCGGGCTGAGATTACGAATTGGCATCCTATTACTTTACTAAATGTGGATTTTAAAATTTTTGCTAAATTGCTTGGTAACAGAATGACATCGGTAATGGCTCAACTCATTTTTCCCACACAGTTTTGTTCAGTGCCTGGGCGTCGTATCATTGAGGCCTTATTATTAATATGAGAAATATTGGACAGTAGGACTTCATTGACAGAACAGGTCGGTGATGGGTATATAGTCAGTCTGGATCAGGCTAAAGCTTTTGACGGGGTTTCACATGCTTTTCTTTGGAGTTGTTTGCCATCATATGGGTTTCCGGATTTATTTATACAATGGATTAAATTATGTTATGCTTTGGCTTGTGTTAAACCATATGAGAATGGATGGATGGGGAAGACAATTTTGATGCAAAAAGGAGTTAGACAAGGTTGTCCTTTAAGTCCCATTCTTTATGTGTTTACTTTGGACCCATTATTACGTATTCTCCAAAATTCACCGAACATTCATCCTTTGGGTATGGGTATTACATTACGAACTAAAGTTATTGCCTATGTGGATGATATTTGTTTATTGGTTTATGATGCGAATTCTGTTCGGCTGGCCTGTGCTTTAATACAAGAATTGAGTAGAATTTCTGGAGCCCGGCTAAATGTGGCCAAATCTTGTTGTTTGAATGTTAGGGGGTTTAATGACTGTGAGGATTTTGTGGGTGATATTCCCATTTCAAAGGTGCCTTGTCTATTCTGGTATCTATTTTGGTGGGAGGATATGGCACGTATAAATTGGACTCGGTATTAGATGTGGGCATTCTAGGTTGTTGTGGAATCGTGGAAGCTGTCAAAAAGTCGGATTTTTCTTGAAAACTCTTTGATCCCTGAATTTTTGTTTGTTAGTTCGATATTTTTATACTGCTGTGTTTTGTTCTTCATTAATGAGTTGTTCTTTTCTTGTGTCTCGGGTAGTAGGTTAAATCCAATAAAACCGGATATTTTATATAATTCCATTAAATCTGGGGGTTTAAATATGGTACATCTGGTGGTATTTTTTTTTACGATTTTTCTTTATGTTAATATTGTTCCTTTAGTCACTGGCTCTGTACAGTTATGGAGCAGGTGGGGTACTGCCGCTTTAGGAGGAGTATTTTTGGAATGGTCAAATAACGCTTTTCTGCATAAAAATAAATGGTTTCCTCATCTGTTTAGTAGATGGGATGGAGTTATAGATGCGATAAAGAAATGGGGAGTACGGCTAAATGATGTAGTTCATCTTTCCAGAAAAGCAGTTTATGAGCAAATTATTTCTCAGTATTTTAATGTACCTGTATTTACTAATTTTACTTTGCTGGAGCAAAAGGATTTTAATATATTTCAGATTCTAGACTTCCGTTCGTTTGTGGGATACTGTCTGGTTGGGGTTACATGGTAGAATAAATGTAAAGAATTATCATAAACATAAGACCTTAACTGACCGGTACTGTCCTTGTGTTTCCTGTTCTATGAAGATTGAAATAATGGATCATTTATATTTTCATTGTCCATATGTTATAGAACTTTGGGATATAGTTAAAAATAGGTGGAAAGAGATCGGGTCTATTCCACCAGCACCGGAACTATTATTTTTTGGGATAACTCCATCTTTACCTAGTGGTGTGCATTATGGTACTTATCGACTTATTTTTGCTCATTTTGTTTATTGGATATGGATAGGTCGCTGTAGGTTTGTTTGCAACAACAGGTTATTTCCCCTTGGGAACTTTTTCAAATTATTAATACTGAATTATATAAATGGAAATTGGAAGACAGAGCGCAGTTTTCTTATCTTCAGTGGTCCGGCCTTTGCAAACACCTTGCTTTTGTGGGCCATTAGATGAGATTTTATATTTCTTAGGAATAATATTTATTTTGGTTATTTCTTTCTCTCCCTTTCTTCTCCCTTGTTGGAGTGGACTGTATTTGTATTTATCGTATTGAATTCTGTATTGTTGCTTTTTACATTTTGTTTTACTTTTTTTAGGTATGTGCTGTTATCCCCTTTTTTTTGATTTCGATACAAATTTTCTTGTATGGAGTAATATCAATGTTGAATTGTTTTAATTCTGTTATTTTATTGACCTCTTCCTCAGGATAGGGTGACTATTCCTTTTTTTTCTTCTTTTTTTTGTGTTAGTATGATGTAATACTGAATTGTATATGATATGTTATGGTTTCAATAAAAAATTCCCCTACTCTTTTCGATAAGTGCCATGGGATCTTTAACATCCACATGAATTACCACCAATCCAGGCAGATGGGACCTCGGTTTAACATCTCATCCGAAAGACGGCAACTCAGAAGTGCAGCACCCCTCTCATGTTGCACTACAGTGTTAGTACTGGGATATTAAGCCAAGTGCCAGATGTGGGAACTGAACCCACAGCCCTCTGATCACCTGGCCTCAGAGGCGAGTGTGCTACCTACTGAGCCACTGACACTGACTAATAAGAGGTTAAGTTGAAAATAGGGGTGCATCACAGGTGCGATGATGTTGAGGGTAGAGGGAGCTGGATGCGCACCTTGTGCCATGCTGGTGACCCATGTTTGGGAACAAAGCCTGCGGGCGCTGAGGGTCAACAGGGAGGAGAGGATCAAGCTCCCCAGAGAAAGGTATCCTTCTCTGGGGAGAGGGGGGACCAGTTGTCAGTGCATGCTTGGCCCCTAGCAGCAGCTGAGGGGATGGCACACTGACACTAGAGACATCGGGTCAGAGGCTAGGCAGATGCCTGATGGGGTGCATGCACAGGAGTGTGCATGGCACCATTGACAGTGTCCTTGCACACTCCATCACCAAAGGGGAGAAACCAGGAGGAAAAAAGCTCAAAGCAGATGATGGAGGGGGCTCGTAGGTCCCACCCCTGAAGAGAAACAGTGCTGACCCCTGTACTGGATCTGGTCTTGGTGGGGGTGGGTCCTCCACCAAACCCACTGGGGGGGTAAGCCCTGGGGTCAGCTTGTCAGTGCCGGCTGGTGAACATTGGGGGCCGGGGCTGGGGATCCCTCCAGATAGAGAGGGCCATGGAACCAGGAGTACAAGTAATTTAAAAAAAAATGTGGCTTGCAAATATGTAAGAGTTCCGTAGTTACTACAATGCATACTGAAACTGGAATAACTGGCTATAACTTTGTAATTTTTCCATATTGTGACTCAAACTGTTGAACATAGTCTCTTATCACCCCACCTCATGAACCCTGTAGGTAAAATGTTCAAATCCATGGAAAATGGCATTCACGCCACAGGTGAGAAAACAGTAGAGGC
This sequence comes from Neoceratodus forsteri, assembly GCA_016271365.2. NCBI lineage: Eukaryota > Metazoa > Chordata > Ceratodontiformes > Ceratodontidae > Neoceratodus > Neoceratodus forsteri. The sequence goes on along the minus strand of CM057452.1, from coordinate 591,831,124 downwards.
AGTATAGCGCAGTGGTCTAAGGCTCTGAGCTGCAAATCTGGTGACATCCAGCAGACCAGACCTGGGTTTGAATCCCATAGCTTTCACTTGCATACCATGTGACCCTGAGCAAGTCACTTAACCTCCTTGTGTTCCCAGGTTGCTCCTGTAAAAAAGCGTTCAGCTTAGTGTGCTATACCTGGTTAAATAAATAAATAAAACACATTATGGGCAGGATGTAAAAAATGACTGCTGTATTGTCATGAGGTGGTGTGATAAAAAGACTATATTGAAAATTTGGAGTGAAAATATTGAAAATGACCTAAGTTACATGCATGCATAGAAAATGTTGAACGATCGGGTGTAACTCAGTCATTTTTATGTTGATTGTGCACATGCGCAAGAAACATATTGTAGCAGCTTTCTCCACAAGCAGATTGTGGAGGCATGGCACTGTTGTGGCTAATGCCCACACAGCCTGAAAAGACTTGTCCCGCTTCCCCCAATGCCATGGCACACTGCTACTGACACTAGTTCAGCCAGCGTGCCTCCAAGTTGTAAAAAATTAGCTGCTGCAATCAGTGGCCGCTTCGTCATTGCAGCATAAGCCATTCGCTTCAATGAGGGCGAAACCTGTCATTGCAGGGTGGGACCATGAACCATTGATATTATTTGTGAAAATGGCGGTGGCTTGCTGCCATGTTCACAAACAATATTAACCCCCCTGCTGAGGGGGTGCCCAGTCTCCCTCGGCAGCATGTGGCCTCTCCACTGTGTTTATTTGCTGATGGGGGCCCCAATCCCTGTCGGTTTCAGTTACCCACACTTATTATGTTGCTGACGAGGAGCCCACTCCCATCGGCATTATGTAAACCCCACCCCGCTTTTGTTGTCTGCCGACGGGGTGCCCAATCCCTGTCAGTGTAATGTAACAATCCCCCACGCCCCCTTTTGTGTGCCGACGGCAGTGCCCAATCCCTCGCCGGATACAGCTGCCCCCAAAAAGCAAGACTTGTTGGCATGCTGGGAGCCCACCCCAGTGTGCACATGACCCTGTAAAAGAAAAACGGTCCCATGATGTCTTTTTTTTTTACCCCGTAAAGAAGGAAATGTCCTCGGCGGTTTCCTGCCCCCTTCCCACAACCTGCACCCACCCACTGTGCACCCTGCCTCCCACACCCCTCACCATACTTATACCGGAGTCCGCACAATGATCTTCAGTGGACCGGGAACACATCTGCACTCTTCAAAGTTGATCATGACTGAGGAAATGCAGGTAAGCTGTATAATGGAATAAATAGGGTTTTTCAACTTTGATGCATATCTCAGGCATTTTTGGAATTTTGGCACCAAATTTTCAACATGGTGTTTTTGGGACCCTCCTCATGAATTCTATCACTGCCATGGCATTTTAATTGGCCCCGAAGTTAATTTCTACAGTCACTGTGCAGAATCACCTTTTGGGACTGATTAACTAAATGACAGTGCCAGTGTTCATGAGGTGGGCTCTAAAAGCCTATGTTGCAAATTTGGTGAAATAAATCAAAAAAATGACTGTTTTATGAGTGTGCGTTGCGCAGTTGCTACGCACGCTCATAACTTCACGAATTTGCAATATTTTCACCCCAGATTTTCAACATTGGCATTTTTTCACACCTCCTTATCAACAGTACAGCTGTCAATTTTCACACCCTGGCTGAAATGTGTTCTCGCACTTCCAGCACAGGATAGCGCGGTCATTGTGGGAAATCAGTGTTCAGAACAGATTACAAAAATGACAGTGACACTGTTCATGAGCAGATGTCCTAAAATGCCTATGTTGAAAATTTGGTTACGATACTCCATAAAATGACTGTGTTATGAACATGTGTTGCGCAGTTTGCACGCACGCTCCTAAGTTCACGAATTTATAATATTTTCACTCCAGATTCTCAACATTGCCATTGCTCTGCAGCTCCTTATGAACAGTATAGCTGTCATTTTTCACATCCTGGCCGAAATATGTTTTCGCAGTTATGGCGCAGAATAGCATGGTCGCTGTTGGAAATCCATGTTTGGGACACGTTATGAAAATGACAGTGACACTGTTCATTAGCAGAGGTCCTAAAATGCCTATGTTGAAAATTTGGTGACAAAAGTCCATAAAATGAGTGCGTTATGAAAATGCATTGAGCAGTTTACACGTACGCTAGTAACTTTGCAATATTTTCACTCCAGATTTCCAGCATTGCCATTTTGCCACATCTCCTTATGAACAGTGCAGCTGTCATTTTTCACACCCTGGCCAAAATGTGTTTTCACTCTTCTGGTGCACAATTGCACGGTCGCTGTGGGAAATCAGTGTTCGGGACATATTAAGAAGATCACACTGACACTGTTCATGAGCAGAGGTCCTAAATTGCCTATGTTGAAAATTTTGTGATGAAACTCCATAAAATGACTGTGTTCTGGCGTGTGTTGTGCAAGTTCCACGCCTCCTGTAAGTTTGCAAATTAGTAATATTTTCACATGAATTTTCAACACTGGCATTTGTTCACTTCCTTATGAACAGTACAGCTGTCATTTTTCACATCCTGGCCAAAACGTGTTTCCATGCTTCCGGCGCAGAATAACGCAGTCGCTGTTGGAAATCAGTGTTTGGGACAGATTAGGATTGAGCAACTGGGGGGGAGTGACTGAGCTCAACTGAGTTCTGTTGGGACTGCTGCGGATTTAGTTGTGGGCAGGAAAAGGCGACAACGCAGGCAGCAGCCCAGTACAAAATGGCAGCCTGCAGCACCGGGAGACACAGAACAAGAAGTGAGGGAGGGGGAGTGAGTGAGCTCAACTGAGCTCTGTTGGGATTGCTGCAGATTTGTTTGTGGGTAGGAAAAGGCAGCAATGCATGCAGGCGCTGAGTACAAAAGGGCAGCCTGCAGCGGTGGGAGAAACAGAACAAGTGAGTGAGAGAGGGGGAGTGAGCGAGCTCAACGGAGATCTATCGTGACTGCTGTGGATTTCTTTGTGGACAGATAAGGGTGGCTACACTGGCAGGAGCACAGTACAGAAGGGCAGCCTGCAGCACTGGCAGAAATGGAATGAGCAAGTGACACAGGGGAAGTGAGTGAGGCCAGCGGAGCTGTGTCGGGACAGATGCAGATTTCTTTGTGGGAAGACAAAGATGCTGACAAAGACAGGAGCCTAGTACAAAAGGGCAGTCTGCAGTGCCAGGAGAAACAGAATGAGAGAGTGAGACAGGGGGAGTGAGTGAGCTCACCTGAGGTCTATCGTGACTGCTGCGGATTTCTTAGTGGGCAGGAAAAGGTGACAATGTAGGCAGGAGCCAAGTACAAAAGGCCAGCCTGCAGGCCAGGCAGAAACAGAACAAGCGAGTGAGAGAGGGGGAGTGAGCGACCTCAACAGAGCTGTGTCGGGACTGCTGCACATGTCTTTGTGGGCAGACAAAGCTGGCAACGCTGGCAGGAACCTAGTACAGAAGGGCAGCCTGCAGCAGCAGGAGATGCAGAACGAGTGAGTGAAGGAAGGGGAGAGAGTGAACTCAACGGAGCTCTGTTGGGACTGTTTCAGATTTCTTTGTGGGCAGAAAAGGCAGCAATGCAAGGGGCCCAGTACAAAAAGTGCAGCTTGCAGCAGCGAAGAAACAGAACAAACAAGTGAGAGAGGGTGAGTGGCCGGGCTCAATGGAGCTCTCTATCGTGACTGTTGCAGATTTCTTTGTGGCCAGAAGAAGGCGGCAAAGCAGGCAGGAGCCCAGTACAAAAGGGCAGCCTGCAGCACCAACTGAAATGGAAAGAGAGAGTGAGAGAGGGGGAGTGAGCAAGCTTAATGGAGCTCTGTTGGGACTGCTGCAGATTTCTTTGTGGGCAGAAAAAGGCACCAATAGAGGCAGGAGACCACTATAAAATGGCAGCCTGTAGCACCAGGAGAAACAGAATAAGTGAGTGAGACAGGCAGAGTGAGCAACCTCACCAGAGCTCTGTTGGTACAGCTGTGGATTCCTTTGTGGGCAGAAAAAGGTGCTAACACAGGCAGAAGCCCAGTACAAATGGGCAGCCTGCAGCGCTGGGAGAAACACAATGAGTGAGTGAGGGGGGGTGAGCGGAGCTCAACAGAGCTCTAACATGACTGCTGCGGATTTCTTTGTGGGCAGAAAAAAGGCAGCAATGCAGGCAGGAGCCCAGTACAAAGAGCCTGCCTGCAGCGCCGGCAAGAAACAAACGAGCAGTGAGAGAGGGGGAGTGAGCTACCTCAATGGACCTGTGTCAGGACTGCTGCAGATTTCATTGTGGACAGACAAAGCCACCAACAGAGGCAGGAGCCCAGTACAAAAGTGCAGCCTGCAGTGCCATCAGAAACAGAATGAGCGAGTGAGAGATGGGGAGTGACTCACCTCAACGGAGCTCTGTCGGGACAGCTTCTGATTTCTTTGTGGGCAGCAAAACATGCCAATGCAGGCAGAAGCCCAGTACAAAAGAGCAGCCTGAAGCACCAGGAGAAACACAATGAGCGATTGAGAGAGTGGGAGTGAGCGAGCTCAACAGACCTCTATCGTGCCTTCTGCGCATTGCTTTGTGGGCAGAAAAAGGTGGCAACGCAGGCAGGAGCCCCGTACAAAAGGCCAGCCTGCAGCGCCAGCAGAAACAGAATGAGCGAGAGAGGGGGAGTGAGCTAGCTCAACAGACCTGTGTCAGGACTGCTGCAGATTTCTTCATGGGTAGAAGAAGCCGCCAACAGAGTCGGGAACCCAGTACAAAAGGGAAACCTGCAGCACCAGCAGAAACAGAATGAGTGAGTGAGAGAAGGGGAGTGACCCACCTCAACAGAGCTCTGTCGGGACAGCTGCAGATTTCTTTGTGGGCAGATAAACGTGCCAATGCAGGCAGAACCCCAGTACAAAAGAGCAGCCTGCAGCACTGGGAGAAACAGAATGAGTGAGTGACACAGGGCCAGTGAGCAAGCTCAACGGACCACCGCAATCAACATTCGGCATTGACAAATGCTTGTTTGGAGTTGTTTCAACAACTTTTCAACGTGGTCTTTTTGGGACCCCATCTCATGAAGAGTGCCACTGTAATTTTGTTCAGTCATCCCAAAAAGTGATTTCACAGAGTGACCACATCATTCTCCCCCGGGTCGTGCCTGAAAATAGGCAGGATTTGCCTAGTGCATTTACCCGGTCAAGAAAAACTAAATAAATAAATAAAAATAAAAATTCTGCACCACATGTGTGAAAACATGTTTCAGGTAGAATGAAAAAATGGCAGTGTTGAAAATCTGGAGTGAAAATATTAAAATTGACGAGTTACAAGCATGTGTAGAAACTGCACAATGTACACTCATAATGCAGTCATTTTTTGAACTTTTCACCAAATTTACTAACACGTGCTTTTAGGGACCTCCTCATGAACAGCGGCACTGTCGTTTTCATTAATTGGTCCCAGAAGGTGATTCCGCAGTGACTGCAAAATTACCTTACAGGACCAAGTAACAAAATGACAATGACAATGTTCATGGGGTGGGGTCCAAAGAACCTCATGTTGAAAATTTGGGGCCAAAATTCCTAAAAATGGCTGAGATATCAACCTAAGTTGACCCCCACATTGACTCCCATTATCCGTGCTTAACTTTAATTCTTCAGTTTGCTGGCGGCTTTGAAGAGTGCTGACGTGTCCCGGTCCTCTGAAGATGACAGCGCTGACCTCCAGAGGTAAGTATGGGTAAGGGGGTGGGGTGCAGGAGGTGGGTGCAGTGGGAGGGTGGGGATGGGGAGGGGACTGGAGAGATGATTGATGGACTGTTTTCTTTTACAGGTGAAAAAAAAAGAAAATAAGACTGGGGACTGTTTTCATTATTTACATGTTAAAAATGTTTTACACAGTTGGGCACACTGGAGTGGGATCCCAGTGTGCCACATGAGTTGGGGAGGGGAAGGGGGCACATAAGGCTGTCACAGGGACTGGGCACTTCAATGTCGGCAGTGAAAGTGGCTTTGGGGGGGAGGAGACGTCCAACACCAGGAGTGGGCATCTCGGTGTCGGAAAGCAAACAAAAATAACTTGGCACACTGGGGTGAGCTCCCAGTATGCCACAATAGTGGAAGGGGGCTGTCAATACGGGACCTGGGCAACGCGATGCCAACAGCTCAGGTAGACATTGGCTCAATATGGAAGCTGAACTGAAGCCACACTGGACGCTACGAAGCAAACACAAACAGTCAGTGCGGGAACAGAAGAAGCAGTCCACTATATTTGGACACACTAAAAACTGATTTTTAGTAAATACAGTTAAAAGCAAGTATTTGCAATACAGTACAATACAGGTAGCACCCCCTTTCTTAAGTCAATGTGTCACGCCACCCTGGCACTTTTGACACATTGACAGAAGTAGTGAGTGCTATCCGTATCGTACTGTATTGAAAATACTTGCTTTTAACTGTACTTTTTATTAAAAATCAGTTTTTAGTGTGTCTAAATATAGTGGACTACTTCTTCTGTTCCCACTCTGACTATTTCTGAGCCCATGTTGCTTGTTTCCTTTTCTTTACAACAGCTATCAGCTGATGACAGGGAATGGGGATTATGTAAATTTCAAAGGACAAGCCGCGTCACTACTTGTTCTGCTCTCTCCTTTGAAATCTTTGCCAAGTCCGCTCAAAAACTAGAAAGTGCATCATCAGCAGGCTGCTTACTGATTTGCCTGCCACAGACCTGCCCCTTGAACAGAGCTCTCCAGTGGGCACATCCTCCCTCACACCCCTGTATAGCAACTCTCATATCAACAAGTTCATCTGCGCTTGCGCGCACGATTAACTTAAAAAGGAGGTGGTAATGCCACTATACAGATCATTAGTGAGATCTCATCTGGAGTACAGTGTCCAGTTTTTGGAGGCCACATGTCAGGAAGGACATAGACAGAGTGGAGGCAGTCCAAAGAAGGGCTACAAAAATGGTACAAGGACTGCACCAGAAGTCATATGAGGAGAGGCTGAAAGACCTCAATATGTATTCTCTATAGATGTGAAGAGAGAGGAGGAGCATTATAGAGATGTATATATACCTTAAAGGGATCAATAAGGTACAGGAGAGTAGCATCTTTCAGAAAAGAAGATGGACAAGAACTACAGGACATGAGATGAAGTTGTAGGGAAGAAGAATCAGGGGTAATGTAAGGAAATATTTCTTTACAGAGAGGCTGGTGGATGCTTAGAACAGCCTCCCCACAGGGGTGGTAGGGGCAAAAACAGTGGAGGAATTCAAAAATGCATGGGACACACACAAGGGAACCCTAGAGAAAAGAGAAGAGTAGGAAAGCCAAAGATCAACTGCAGTCTGCAGCATAAGTTAAAGGAAGAAAAATTGGGCAGACTAGATGAGCCAGGCGGTCCTCATCTGCCAACAGATTCTATGATTCTACGCACCTATGTATATGAAAAGGCTTGGTGACCAACTGCTCTATAGTTTTCAGAAACAGTGTATTCAAGGCTTTTAACAAGAGGGCTGAACTGAGTTACAATTTACAGTACCAGTAGGCATGAGCACTGCAACATTTGCAAAATGTTTTCATTTTCAGTGGGGTTCTGCTTCTACATAGTTTTTGAGCTGTTGGAGGACTGAAGCACAGGGAGGTCAAAGGACCAGCTGCAGGTCCTGCAATGTGCATGTGATTGCAGTCTGATCAAAAAGGGAATCCTCTTGTTCACTGTATTGTGCACAAAGCCAGTGGCAGATCCAGCCTCTACTGGATACCGGGGGGGAGGGGAAAACATCTGGCTACTAGCGCACCAATACAAGGAGCAGCAACTAGGGGAGCAGGGGACAGCATTTTAAGCAGGGCATGTGCTCTGGTCTTGAACCTTTACTACAAAAGCAGAGGGCAGCCCCAACCATTAACCTTAACACTGCACTTTTGGTATGAACTGTAAATATGCTGCAATAGTGGCAATGCTGTGTTAAACATGATTGCATCCCCAGTATAATTACTGGTTTCATTTGATGAATGCACATAAACATCTATTCGCTTTTGCCTTCTATGTCTTTAAAGAGACTCTATTTAAACAGGGCAGATGCCGGTAAAAGTTCCACACCCTGATGAAGGTACCGGGTATCCCGATACATAAAGACACTTTTTTGCACCTTTTGTTCCTGGTGAGGCTTTTTCTGCAGCATGTTATAGCCTTGATCACCTTTCAACAAATTCTTTTTTCAAGCAGTAGCTTGAGCGTAGACTGCCTTTGTATTGTTTTCAGTAGAACTGCAGTCAGACAGCGGCACCCTTGCAAGTCTCAAGCGTGTGTCCTCCATTTGTTTGAAACTGCTCAATGCTCACCTTTGCAAATGATAATAAATGTCTAAGTGCAGTTTCCATCCCCGCTGTTCTCAGCATTCTGTTTTAACAACATCTATAGCTTGGCTCCACCTTGGTCCTGGCTATCTTAAAGATCTTTTGGCTCTGAGGTGTTAGTGTGGTTCATTTGGTAACACATCTACCTCTGAGTTAGAAGGTTGTGGGTTCTGATCCCACTCTGGGATTGAGTTCATACCATAAATACTGGCACCAGAATGCTGTACTAGAGGGAATACTGTGCTGTCCTTCAGATAAAATGTTAAACCAAGATCCTTTCTACCCATCTCTGGTGCTGTCCAGCTGGAAGTAAAAGAACCCAAGGCACATTTTGTAGGAGTAGATACTTTTCCCTGGTGTATTGGCTAATATTCTCCTTCCCATTAAATCAGTTTATTCAATTGTACAAGGCTGTGTAGGGGTGCTGATGTTAGAGTTCAGCAAGTCAGAGCAGGCTCAAGTCTGGCTCAAGCATAGTGCTCAGCTCGGCTCGACTTCTATAAATAATTGAGAGCCAAGGTCAAGCCGAGACAGTTATAGTCAAAGCAAGCATTTTTTGACAGTTTGAGCAGTAAGTGTAGTGTCTGAAACATTCAATTCCAATGTAGAGAACAGCCTGCAAAAGCCAGGGATCAGCTTGTGTTTTGACTGGTAAAGTCAAGCCAGACCCTTGGCTCAGCTCTGACTTGGCTCTAGTTAGGTGACAAATCTGTGGCTTGCCCACCTCTAGCTAATGTGTGAATTGGCTACTACTACATGTTTACAGTCACTTCACTACCAGTCACTCATTGCTTGCAAAGCACTTTGGGAAAAATGTGTATGAAAAACATTATATAAATGCCGAGTCTTCTTTCTTTGCTTCAAGCCACCCCCTCCACTTCACTGATGAAAGGCTGCTAGTACCCCTAAATCTAAACTTTTCTCAGCGGCTGTGCAGTTAATTTGGAATGCCCTCCCCACTGTTCTTTGCACTGTTCCCTCAGTGGAAACATTAAAGAAGGGTCTGAAAACACATCTGTTTCAAAATGCTTTCTAGTGACATTAAGGGGTTCTTGTTTTTAAATATAATTGTTAATTTTTATTAGTCTATCTATCTATCATCATTTCTTGTTATATCCTTTTTTTCCATTTATGTATTATAGTGGCTTGGTAGTGCCACTATAGTTAGGGTTGAGTAGGCACTTTAAAGTTAAACCTCAGATTTTGCACTTTAATAACTTTGCAACCATTCAACAGATTTGCATGTAATTTTGCATGCGCAGTTTCCTGGTGTAGCTCTTTTGACTTGTCAAGTTGAGTGTCAGTTGGATTGGCAGTTTTCGTGCTGTGCATAGTGAAAAAATTTGAAACTTCGTCTTTTTTGCAGTTTTTACATCATTGCACTGTGGCCAAACAGGTTGGACGTTTGGTCTGAAACTTTCAGAGTAGAAAGTGCTTGCACTACAGAGCATCCCTGTATTGGTTTTGTGAAAAAGTATTAACCCTTTGCAAAGTTATTTAATTTTAAAATTTCAGGTTCTGAGCATGCTCAGTTCAGTCTTTTGGATAGAGGAATAGAATGAAAAAGGAATTTGGCCTGACGAACAAGGATCCTTTTTCTTGAGGAGCCAATCCTTGTTCATCAGAAAAAAAATCCTTTTTGTGAGCTGACATCTTGTTTTTTAATTTTGCCTCCTAAAAAGTGTCATAGCTCTGCCCAGGGATGTCTGTTACAGACATCAAAGTTTTTTTTTTTTTGCTCATCAGGAGTTGATGAGCTGTTCTGTGGGGTTTCTGATCTTTGTGTGCCCATAATTGTTTTAAACTATTTAAATCCTTTTCGTCATCGCTAGCTTCCTTTTGTCATTTCTTTTGTCATGGCAAAGGAGTCTGTTGACTTAAAAGGATTTCTTATTTTGCCGACCAGATAGTCTTTTCATGACCAGATGATCCTGCAGGGTCATCTGGTCATCAAAAGGGGATATCTGGTTGGCAAAATGGGAAATCCCTTTTCATCAGCTGATTTCCTTTTTCCGCATGATAGCCAAGGAATGGCAAAAAAGGAATATGAGTGATGAAAAAGGAATTTAACATGGTCATCTGGTCATGAAAATCCCTTTTTGGGACATCTGGTCTGCAAAATTACAGCAATCTGGTCGGGGAAAAGGATTCTTTTTTGACAGATGGAATCCTTTTCTGTCACCACAGAAAGGGATTGGTGGAAAAGGATACTCCCTGGCAAAATAGGATTTTTTTTTTCCCTGTGGCTTTTTTTTTCTCCTTTTTTTTCCCCATTTTGAATATGGTAACCCCCCAGCCCACTGGGAAAATTCCTGGTGTCTAGTAGCACCCACACCCTGTCTCATCTATATAATATATTTTTTATTTATTATTTATTTTTTCCCACTCTTTTTTTGGGAGGGGTCACAAAATCCCAATTTTCTTCCCTGGTGGCTAGTGGTACCCCTTCCAATGCCCCAGTATTCATTCGTGGCAGTGGCATCCCTCCTGACAGTCCCTTTTTATTTAATTGTTTTTTTCCTGTGAAGAAAAAAAAAGCCCTTCATTGTCTTTTGCTCGTTTGGAAACTGCAAAAGAAAACCAATCATTGCTGATCACGTCCATACCCCCCACCCGACCACCCACTGTGCAGCCACCTCCCGATACCCCTGATGTCCTCACAGACCCTCACACACCTCCAGAGGTCCCAGATTCAAGACCCGCTGAGCCGATCAAGGATACATCTTGCTGCTGAAACCAGTGACTGCAACTGAACTAAGGTGAATGCACTTCAATGTATTTCAATGGGAGGGTTTCAACTTTTAGCTATAACTCAGCTGTTTTTCAGAATTTGGCCCAAAATTTTCAACATGACTGTTTAGGGACCTCACCTCATTAACAATATGACTGTCTTTAGGGAACTCCCACCGGAAAAGTGATTTCATGGTCAGTTGGTGAAATCACCTTTCCAGTAGGATTAGTGTGATGACAGTCATATTGTTCATGAGATGGGGTCTTAAGAAGGCTATGTTAAAAATTTGGGGTCAAAATTTTGAAAAATGGCTGTGTTATGGGCATTCGTTGCAATCTCACTGCACACTCTCATAACTTTGGACATTTTCAATATTTTCACCCATATTTTCAATATAGTCTTCTTATTACCCCACCACATGTATGTCACAGCTGTCATTTTTCAAATCCTGGCCAAAATGTGTTTTCGCTCCTGTGGCATAGAATGGCATTGCAGTTGTGCAGAATTTTGTTTTGGCAAGGATTTGAACATTTTCTGTAGTACGTACATGTGGTGAATAAGAAGTCTATGTTGAAAATTTGTGAACAAAATGATTAAAAATCTCAGAGTTATGACTATCTGATGCAATTTCACCACGCATGCTCATAACTTTGGAAATTTTCAATATTTTGAACCCAAATTTTCAACACAGGCTTGCTATTACACCACCTCATGTATGTCACAGCTGTCATTTTTCAAATCCTGTCCAAAATGTGTTTTTGCACCTGCGCTATAGATTGGTGTTGTGCTTGCGCAGAGTTATGTTTTGGCGAGGATTGAAAAAGTTTCTGCTTCGGGAACATGAAATGGGGTAATAAAATGGGTATGGTGACAATTTAGTGAGTGCTGTGCTATAACTGGAAGCACAGGGGCTGGAGATCCCTGTGTTCCACAGCTACACATATGCATCTATGAAGGGATGGGAGTGCACGCTCCCACCATAAAATAAGGATACTGTGATACTATCTCAATGGAGGGATTTGAACCCTGCACTCAAACCGTAAAATAGGGATACTATTATACTAGCTCAAAAAGTAAGGAAATAAATTGCACAAAACTTAGTTAATGCATCAGTTAGGGTTAAAGCGACAAAAGTAGGCAAATGTAGTGTTAGGGTTTCAAACCCTAATACCACATTCCCCACCATGCACAGACCCACAGGTGGAAGGGAGGGTTCATTTTGGGGTCCTGTAAGCCTAATACTCAACCCATTCCAGTGTAAAATTAGATGACATGGGTACAGCATAGCTGAATGGGGTGAGCGTTAGGGTTCACAGGCCCTAAGACAAACCCTCCACCTGTGGGTCTGTCCAGGGTGGGGAATGGGGTGTTAGGGTTGGAAACCCTAATGCCACATTTCCCTACTTTTGTCCCTTTAACCCTAACTGATGCATTAACAACATTTTTTTGCAATATATGTATATATTCATGGCAAAAAAACTCCATTTAATGCATCAGTTAGGGTTGTTCCACAGTGACAAAAGTGAAGATATTTGGTGTTAGGGTTGCCACCCCTTGCATCCCATGCCCACCCCACCGCCACCAACCGGCATTGGGGTATGCGTTTGAGTCATCAGCCCTAACTATCACCCCATCCCATGTGTAAACAAGCTGAGGTGGTGAAGTATTGGAGAATGGGGTGAGAGTTAGGACCGACGACCCCAACGCACACCCCGATGCCTGTTGGGGGGATGAGGGGTGCAAGGAGGGGTTTCAACCCTAACATCAAATTTCCTCACTTTTGTCACTGTGGAACAACCCTAACTGATGCATTAAACAAAGTTTTTTTGCCATGAATTTCCCTTCTTTTTGAGAATGAGGACTATAAATAGTGAATGAAATGTGGTGGTGGGAGTATGGGCCCTTTGGGCCCCGCGCTCCCACCACGTGATTTTTGGTCACATAGTAACAGTAAGTGCAACACAAACACAAGCACAAATGGTAACACAGATGGTGATGCAAACGTAAATGGTAACGCAAACGGTAATAGAAATGCAAGCGCAAGGTGATGCCAAAGCAAACAGTAATGGAAATGGAGATGCAAATGCAAGCGCATACAGAAATGCAATTGGTAACATGCACAGTCATGGTACTGCAATTAGAAACCACAATGGTAATGGTAACAGCAACAATAACGCCAAAGGAAACAGAAACAGAAATGCAAACACTAGTACGTACGGAAATGCAAAGCGTAACGTGCACGGTCATGGTAATGCAATTGGAAATGTAAACGGTAACAGTAACAGCAACGATGACGCAAAATGAAAGACAAATGCCAACGCAAATGAAAGGGCAGACGCAAACACAAATGAAAATGCGCACGGTGACGCAAATGGAAAAGCAAACACAAACAGTAGTGGAAACACAAATGGTAACAGTAATGCAAACGTAAGTGCAAACGAAAACACAAAGGGTAATGCACACAGTGGCGTACGTGGGAACGCTAACACAAACAGGTATGGAAATGTAAGTGGGAACGTTAACTGTAACAGTAACGGAAGCGCACACCCTTTTTTTCCCCAAAAACTGCATAGAGAAACACAGTGAATACAAAGAATATATAAATAATAATGGGACTTGGAGCAGAAAATGAGCACTTGGAATACTAAATTGCTTATATTTCAGGAACTGTACAATGTAGAAAAAAAATTAAAATTTCATATTATTTATGACTTTCCTGGCTAGTTTTACATTTGGCTAAGGATTTTTGCAATGAAAAGTCTGTATCTCAAAGCGTTTCTGAGATACAGGCCCCGAAAGGCATGGCGTATGCAGCAATGTTAGTCTATGGGGAAAAGTGTCAAATTCAGAGCACTGTAACTTACCATCTGTGCAATACTTTGTCACCAAACTACAGAAAGACACATCTGTGGGTCGTTGGCTTTCTTCCCTCCAAATTTCAGCCCAAAAGACCAAACCAGTGTTTTGCAGCAGGGTGGCAAAGAATTCATGTTATTTTTCCCATAGTGTCGAATAGTAGTGTCTCAAATCACGACACTTTCGCAAAAAAAAATCACAAAAGTGTCACAGGTGCGACACTACTTTGTGACACTACTTTTCCCAAAAATTAAAAAAAAAATTATGGGGTGTTTAACCCCAAAATAAAGACATGCCTAGCATCCTCAGGGACCGACTAGGTAAACACGAAAAGAATTGTGTCCCTAGAGGGTCCCAGTTTTAAAAGGCAAACATTTCTGTGATCAGTAACTGAAAATAAAACGGCAGATTTGCGACACTACTGGGGTCATTTGCAACACTAAAATCCGCATTTGCGACACTGTCGAACTTTTTGTTAACTTTTCCCTTTGACTATAATAGGAAACTTGTTTTTTGAATAACTTTTGAACTGTTCAATATTTTTTCATGAAATCTACAAAAGGCACATCGGGGACCCCGGCAGCATGTTCCCTGAAGTTTTTGGACTGGTCGCACAAACCATGCAATCTGTAGGTGCGAGCAAAGAATGCGTAAATGTGCTACTGAATGTCACTTAATAACTCCACAACTGTATATCTGACCAGTACAAAATTTGGCAGATCCCAAGATCTATTCTACTGCTCTGTGCCTGCCAAATATCAGGCAAATCTATCATACGGTGGCAAAGTTATTAAGGTGCAAAATGTCACACTTTAACCTTAAATGGGCTACTTAACCCTAACTGTAGTGGCACTACCGCTCTTTATATTATATATATATATATATATATATATATATATATATATATGGGATAATGATGTGCACTCATGTGATATGGAAAATATTTTCACTCCTCTAGAGTGACCGCTGGATATTCACCGTGATGAAGCCATGAGTGAGTATCCAGAGGTCACTGTGCAGTAGTGAAAATATTTTCCATATCACACGAGTGCACATCATGTATCCCATTTATACAATAGGGGCCCCCAGTGTTGCAAAAGTTACCATTTGCGCAACTTTGCACGGCTTGTGCAGGTTTAGCATGGATTTAGCACAGGTTTGTGCCATTGAATAAATGGAAATATTCTCACAATAGTGACATCATCACTGTGGTTATTCAACGGGACTGAGAATAGCATATGTGATCTCACTCATTTATCTCTCACCCCTATTGTATAAACATATTTATAAAATGGGTAGGAAAAATTATGTCTGCTGATTTGTTGGATCACATCACATGACCATACGTATATCAGAGCACGACTGCACTCCTGCACTTTTACCCCCCCAAAAAAACAATTTTGCCATTTTATAAGATAGCTAACCCACTCCAAGGTGTGTGGTTGCGCTCTGATATATGCACACCTTGGGTGGTTGATGCACTCGGCCTGTGGCCTCATGCATACAACGCACACCAAGGCATGCGTATATCAGGCGTGACCACACCTAAGTGAGACTATCTATTCATATATATATATGTTTTATGGAGTCCTAGCTATGTTTTAAAAGATATATTGCTTTGTTAATTAAGTGCACTGAGCCCTTAGGTGATAGGGCACTAGTTATATAAATAAAATTGCCTTGGCTTGTTTTGCCTTGGAAAAGGAGCCTTGCAGTAAGCAACTGTATCTGTCATCAGCTGCACTGAGCTTGCAGCTTTTACATGGATATTTAGTCACTGAATACTAATCACGTAAGGGAAGGAACAGCCTAGAGAACTGGAGGCTGAAGCCCTCTGTTTATCCACAGATCGTGTGTAGTGCAGGCAGGTACAGTGAAAGCTTCCCAACATAGCGTAGGTGAAAGGTGTGGCGGTGGCAGCGCTAGAGACTTAAGCCTTCTATTTACCCAAAGGGACAGGTATAGTGTGAGGCAGATAAAGTGATTTCACCACACTGTGATATATATTCAGTGCTGCTGAAAGCTGGGGAACTGGTACAACTAAAGACTGAAGTCATCTGTTTTCACACAGGGACAGGTATATTATGGGTTGGTAAAGTGCAAACTTCCCCACACTTGAATTTATTTAGTGCTGGGGAAAGGCAAGGGAGAGACAGCACTCGAGACTGAAGCCCTCTGTCCACAGGGATGGGGACAGTGCAGCCAGTACAGGACAGGC